>JARJEI010000001.1:39304056-39709710 GCA_029955415.1 Lottia scabra
TTACATGTCTTTTTTATTTAGTTATTTTTCTTGATCTTCATTGAAATTGACAACACTCTTCCCAAATCCTTGAAGGAGATTTACGTTACGTTACGTTACGTTACGTATAGTTACTGTAAGTCTACATTATGAACGATGCGCATTACCCATACACCAAAGACAAATATTATGACACATACAGAGAGCTTTATCCATAATCAGAACTAAACAAAACAAGACATTGTTAAAGCCAAACTTTTAACAGATTCATGAAATCAAATTGGATGGCATTAACCCCAAACACCCAACAACGCCATTCGAAATGTATATTGACGCTGGAATCTGATATTACGAATGTTTCAGATTATAGATTCATGTAAGATAGTACTGAGTGACTTAAAGCGATACCACCTCTAAGAATGAACAAAAAAAAGTTCTCAAAATTGGTAAATAAGAGTTTATATTCATCAACGGTGTCCAAAGTATACAAACAGAATAAAAAAAAACCCATAAAACTATGTAATTTTCCATACAATTACAGGTTACTATTGAAAAACGCTTAAAATTTGAGGAAGCGTTTTTCAATTTTTGTATATAAACATAATTTTCTGGATTTATCCGATTATTTAGGTAATCTGTTGTATAGTTATGCCACCAGGTAAGTTCCCTGATGAATATATACTCCTATTGACCAAGTTTGAAAATTTAGATTCCTTTAAAGAAATACAACCTCTTAGAATGAACAAACAATTCTGTTTGTACACTTTGGACAATGTTGATGAATATATGCTCTTATTGACCAAGTTTGAGAACTTAATCTTTTGTTCATTCTAAGAGGTGGTATCGCTTTTAACATATTCGACGACACATTGTGTAACTAAAAGTGTATTTCTGTAAGCATGATAAATTTTTCAATTTCAGGTCAAAACAAATGTCATTTCCACGTAAGATATAACCAACTCAAATAAAAGTTTACAAAAAATATAAATCAAACTTCGTGATTCTCATCTTTTTAAGAATTTGAAGTTATTTGTTTGACCATTTTGTGGAAAAAGTGTGAAAACAATTTGAAGGCGCGACATAGAATGTGATATTGAATCAAAGCTTGTTTAAACTAAAAACAACTTGAAACATTGATTCAGGTCGAGAATTAAATAGGCTCGGGACCTTAACTCAATATCAAAATATTTGTCATCAAACTGTGGGGTCGTTGTTTAACATTGTAGCCAGTCTCTGATTGTCCACTGGTATAAACATTTCTTAAAGTTCCCAAGCCCTTCTATAAACAGGTACAAATGTAGATTTTGTTTGGGTCAAGGATGTGATTTCTGTACCCATGGGGGAAAACAAACATTCCTCTAAATTTCACTTGACAAAAACAAATCATAGTTAAAGGTAATACCTTTTGTAGCCAAATTCTCTGATTTGCAAAAGAGCTAAATACCCATTAACAGTTTGAATTCCAGTTTTAGTGAGATAAAGTATCTACTTTGAATAGAAACACTTTCAAAAACGACATCCGGACCCTCTGCAGTTCAACAAAAACTTATAGCACCCATTCACCAGTACTAGTAATTTTAAAACCATTATTCATCACGAAAATGTCCTAAACCGTTTGATGCATATAGGCTAGTCTAATACAATCTAGAACACCACCAGGAACCGAAGGGTGATTTCGATTTCAAAAGTACCACAGTATTTTTCTACATTGTACACTATAATATTCCCCCAAAATCCCAAAGGTACATAAAATACATCCAAATAACAAACACCAAACACTCAACATCACCAAAATAAGAAGCATAAACATTCCAAGCCTGTGACACACTGAGCACAAAAGCTACTTTACATGTTGTTAGTAGGAAAGAAAGCATTAACACGAAATGTGTGCCCTTCTCATGCCTAACAAAAAAAGTTTAAAAAAAAGTCAATAAGATGCCAAATGCTATGTGATTTATCTAACCTAATAAAATAATTAGTGCATCAAACATGCACATGCAAAATGTAACAAACACATGCACGAACACAATTTAAAAGAAAGACCAACTTGATATATGATTTTTTTCTGTGCACAAAATTCATCAGATGATATTCCATTATTATACGAACCATGTTTGTTCCTTTCAACCCGAATCTCGATCAAAGTTTTTCCTTCCGTAGGATTAAATTCTATTGTCTCAGTTTGAATTTGGACGATTTTGATTTCCTTCAATATGATTGTAAAGATTGTAGAATTTTGTGGTGTTTGGTTATTTTTTTAAATTAAAGATACTACATCAGAAAGATATCTTCGCTCAAATAATGCAATATTCAAAAAAGATTATATGAAGACTGCCATCATGTATTTTGAATATTTTTTCCAAAAAAAAATCATGAGTATAACAGAATTTATTTCAAATTTGTTATGTGTATCAGAGACTTTGACAGCATAGTTTAGCAGCCTTCCAATGTTCAGGCAGACGTCTGTGGTCTTTGCAATTCGACAATCGAAAACCTGTCTAAAGGAATAATTAAAAGAGCCACAGACGTTTGAATGAGGTACAAATTGATGCTATCAGAGTACTTAATTTAAAAAAAATGTTAACAATCCCTTTAAGAGGAGTTCAATTACGGGATTCGTAAGAAGAGCAAAGATTCGGGATGAATTCAGGTTGAAGAGAAGAGTTTCACCGGCCAAGGACAAAAGGTTTACAATGAAAGCTTTATACTTACTCCCTTTGCACTCCTTTCACCAAACAAAGACCTTTACCATCAAGAAATAAAGATATATACTTACCTCAAGATTAAAAACAAGAATTGAAATAGATTTACGTGAAAGTCATGAGAACTCGAATCAAGATGAAAAAATTACGTAATTTGATACAAAATTGCACTAAATGAAAAAAAAATCTGTTTAATATATTTGATGTTAACATTGCATGCACCTAAGGTTCATACTTTCCAATACGGATATTAGCTATTTAGTTACTAAATATCATCACAGCTTCATTAGAAAGTATTTAAATAAAATTCGATTGAATTCGAGCGGAGGCTTCGATTATATCTATATATTCATTTTAGTATATCACTTTTGGCACAGTTGGCCCTCCATATCATTCTTGATACAGATACATATTATTCTATCTATGGATGCCCAATTTAGGAAATCAATAACGAAATGTCTTTTTCATCTCAATTCCAGTCCTCATACAAATATAATATTGCGGTGAAAATATTCGCAAAGCAAAGAAAAGCAATATTATTATGTCAGCCCAAGCTAAGCAGACAACATTGAATATACATACTTACCTATGATCATGTGATCATTTGAAAATCTTTTTGGTAAATACATGTATATAGAATGGGCAAAGGGTATAAAATAACATGCTAAATATAAACAAACAACCGTATTATTATATCTACATATTAAAAATGCAATATTCTGCTGTCAGCTTTGGATGAGATCCATTTGATCAATAATGAATAATTTCCAATAAGCGAATTTCTCCAGTCTAGAGTATCGATGGTGACGATCAAAATAATGTAAAATATGAAATCTAAATGCAACATAGCTTTTCGCGCTTTTTTTATGATGAGACAAAATTCTACTTATAATATTTCTATTGAAATTTCTTAATAATTTTCATATTATATAAAATATTCAAATGAGAGACAGCCATAAGTTTTCATTACATCGCATCATATATACATAACTATTTTAATTTTGTCGCATAATGTTTAAAAATTATATGCACCATCAAGATTGTTGAAATTTTGCTAAAACAGAATATAGCACTTTTAATCCATTTTACAGATCGCTAATAGAGTTTATAAAGTTTTTAAAAATCTAACATTTATTAATTTAATATCCCAATGCCAGCTTTTTGATAATGATGTATAATTTCAAGATATTAACACGAAATAGCCTACAAATAGCAGAAAATAGAAACCCAAGTCTTACCAATAGTGTTATTTTAATTATTCAGTTTTTAATTGCACTTCAACCTCTCTTCATAACATTACAATATTTCCTGGTTAAACTCGGCTTGAATTATGGTAAACTCGAAATAAAACACGTCTTGTAGCCACTTCTGCCTTGTCCTAATGACCGAACACCGTGCCAAATATTAGAAACTGTTACGCTACTATATAACGTCCAGTTACAATCAGCCAATACGATCTGTGATTGGATCAGGTAACAGGTAAAATACAGGTAAAACCTGACGTCAGTTCACTGATTGATTGATTGTTTTATTTTTCTTTTGTCAACTTTCTACAGATTTAAAACAATACTTCGACTCCTGTACGAGGGTTAAACAATGTAATCGAAAACCGTTTGATTTCTTTTTATTTTAAAGCTTTAAAACTGACTGTCACACTTATTAGTGTGGTTTTTATTGTAACCAACTTATCTTTTCCATCAAGTGTTCTTTCTGTGGTATCCAGCCACTTAAATGTGATTTGTGAAAGGCAACTGAGGCAATGATAGATATCGTTAAATTTTCAACACACCATTAGACGCAATTAAATGCTAACATTCGACAAAAGAACATTATACATATGCCTTCTGGAACAAAGATACAATTTGTGAATGAAGCAGGGTATTTTAGGGATGCGGCAGCGCCCAAGGGTATCTTGCCTTTCAATTCCTTCTTCATGATTCTATTCGTGTGATGTTTCAAAGGAAATTGCTGATGTAGTAGATGTTATATACGTCCAAACTAAATTACTAAAACCATGGTCCATTTGATATTAAACAGAAGTTGCAAGGAGAATAAACATGTATGGTATAAATATGCAATTACTTCTTCACTATTTTAATGAGTATAATTGACGGGCAAACCAACATACACTCACTATCATTTCAGAATTTTCAATTGACTAAGCTACGCTACTCTAATATAGCAATGTCAATTATTCAATTCTGCAAAGATGTTGGGATAATGGGACAATGATCCGATGAGTTCCAAAAAAATAAAGAAATCTTCTTGGATATAGATCTTTCTATATTTGACAAGATTGATAAAAATTGATATCTATTAGTAGGTTATAGGCTACACTTAAACAGTTGTTTCAGAAATAAACACTCCCTCCCCCACCAAAATGAAAATATAGGTTCATTTTTTGTTACCCGGAGAGAACGTACTGAAGAAATAGCCATAGATTCACTTTTCAGAAGCAGTTTGTTTTCCCAACGTCGCGGAATATGTACCTGTTGTTATCAGAAGCTGGTTGCTGGTAGCATATTAGTGCAGACAGTTTCCATTTAATGAATTCAATATTGTTGTCTTGGATTTTTTCAGTGATCGAGTTACTTCCCTTGAAACAGATTTTCCAGGTGAAGGCAAAAATGTACCTTTGATCTAAACAACATGGCGGATATATTTTATCAATTAATTCAATAAAACGAGAAAAATTAATTTCTGTCGTAAGAAAAAAAAAAAAAAAAAAAAAAAATTCGAATGATACCGATTGTTAATTGTCACACGAACTCCCTTAATGGTATGGGTACTGAAGATATGTTCTATTTCTTTTAAATCTTCTTGTTTACTTAGTTTTGGATACCCATTTCGGGGAGAAAATTAAAATTATTTATGTATGATTCATATTGATTGTCAATATTGCAATATTGGTTAGACATTAAATTATTATTATGTATTTAAGTTTGAAGAGACATTTCAAGCAATTGAACATTTAAATTCTAATATTTTTTAAATGGCAGTTCCTAATTGATTATTGGTTATTTGAGAGGTGTTTAACTTCAGGAAGCCATACATGATTGTGAAATAAACCAAAAAATTACATTGTGAAGATTCATAAAGATATTAATTTATTATTTTACATTTCTTATATTTCAGTTCTAGTATTTTGATGAAATGAGTTAAGCCTTGGTGGTAAAATGAAATTACGGAAGATGGCTAAAATAACTTGGACAATTAACCTGGTACCTAGAAGAATCAAACAGTATTTTAATCAAAAGTGGGAGTATTGGGTATTGATGTATAGAACATTATTCTACAATGAATTTACTACCTGTAATTCATGTATTGATACTGGTATGGAACCAATGTTTTGGTTTGTTGACCGTTTTGCTAAATATCTTGGTCCTGTAAGTATGATTTTCGCAGGTCACTGATGTTTTCACAAATCTATTATTTTGACTTATACATTGATATATACACAGGCAAATAAAATGAATATAACTTATGAGGCTTAAAATGGAATTTATCACCCAATAAGGTATTCTACGGTAGATATCGCTTGTATGATAAAAGCGTTATCTACTGCACTATATCTACTAGGAGATAACGCTTCAAAGTTATCTGTTTGGTTAGTCTGGCAATCTTACAGTGACTTACGACAGTGGTTTCTATCGGTCCTCGAAAACGAAAAAATATTCCATTATTATTTATTTCTTTATTAACAAACAGCGATATTGGGTGATAAATAAAATCTCAAACTCGTCTTTCTTGATATAAAAAATATCACCACTCGTCAATAGAATTGAAAAAAACCTCGGCAAGAGCCTCAGATTTTTGCACTTTTATCGACTTGTGGTGATATTTTTGATATCAAGAAAGACTTGCAAGAGATTCTCTATATATCAACAGAATGATAAAATGCTAACTAACAATCAATAACAATTTGGAGCAGGTTAGTTACTCATAAGCATATTTATGAAAACTTACAAGGTTAATGAACTTGTTATGAGGTTTTCTAGCATTTGTTATGGGTATCAAAAATATTTACGGCTTCTTCTTGCGCCAGTATTTTTTTCTATGTCAGACTTAAGTGCTTCCTGTAATCTAGAAATGATAATGTGTTATTTTCATTATTTATCCATTTTCAGATAATGGTAACGTTTGTAGTTGTAATGATAACATTTGTTGTTGCTGTTTTCTATACCTGTTTATTTCCTCGTATATATTTTACATCCCATACACTAGTCACAGTGGGACATTTTATCTTTGGTAACTGGTTATTGACCAATATTGTCTTTCATTATCTGATGGGTGCTTTTAGAAACGCTGGTCAGCCTCCTTCTTCAGTGAGTCACTTTTTTTATACGCTCATTTTCTAAGGGACAAAACTTGTGAGACTAGGAATTTGTGTTATTGTTGGTTCAATGATTAGACAACAATGCTTCAAATCCTGAATCCGTTCCCATTAGCCCATACAGGTGCAGAAAAGCAGGACGTAAAACTCTATTTCATTTCATTTCAAATCCTGAATGCACAAAAATATCTGGTGTACTGTTAAAAACCTCCTGGAAACGACCATGTCAATGATTGTAAACTTTTAGTAAATATAATTGTCTTGTGCATTTATTGACTACATAAGATTTGATTAAACAAGTGATTTCAATTTGAAAAAAAGTATTTTAAATAGTAACAATTGCATCACATTTTTATATCATGGGAGTTATCAAATTTTTTCTCTTTACTTTGTCAATATTTCTTATTCCAGAATTTGGAGAATTCAGTATCAATTTGTAAGAAATGTATATCACCAAAACCACCTAGAACACATCATTGTAGTGTTTGTAATAGCTGTATTTTAAAAATGGACCATCATTGTCGTATCCTTTACTTTGGAAAACTTTTTTTTTATCAAAATTAGCTTATTTTGAAATTTTAGAAATATTTCTAACAATGTGGAAAATATTATGGAAACTGTAAATATACAAAAGCATGTAGAGGACATCAAATCTCATAAGACACAGGTTAACTTACTTGACCCATTTACAGTTCTGACCCACTAGAGGTACGGTACTTATTGTGTAGAGTCAAAGATTTTTTAAGTTTCCTTAACTCCAACTTAGCTTGGTTAAATAATTGTGTAGGATTTTATAATCACCACCATTTTTATTTATTCTGTCTGTATATGTGGTTGGGAACAATTTATGTCAGTTTTGTTGGCTATGATTTATTTATACAACATTTTTATGGAAATTCAGTAAGTATTCAGTTGAATAACCTTGTGGACATTATCTTTCAGACAAATACCGGTACATCCTTAAGTGCCCCCACACTACCCTATAGTCTAGGAATTTGAAAGGACAAACTGAAATATCTTTCTTATGTTTTTTTTATTACTCAGAGTCATAGCCCTCTGTCAATGTTTGTTGGTCCCACTTCTCTGTGCAATATCGAGATGACTTTATCTATTTTACAAGGAAAAGTCATGCAGTTTTAAATTTAGTCTGACATATCTTGCCCATAAACATCAACATTTTATATATCTGTCCATACACAGTTCCAAATCAATTAGGGAGAACTGGAAAAGGGCTACTGTAAATTATGAGGTGCCCTGTTATATTTACAGATTTATGACCTGATTGATAAAGTTTTAAATCAAGAGGGCCCTTATATCACTCCGATTAAGGTAAACACATAATGTAGTTATCTTTCTTGATCAGTTATTCTTTTGGCCCTGTTGATAAATTTTCTTTGTGAACATTTCTTTGTAAATGATTTGTCATTCACCAATATTTTACTCTTTTCAGGAGTTGATTTTTCCTAACTTTTTATATCCATTAAATACTTTAAGAGATAAGATATCAGTAAGTAATTTAAAAAGATTTTCAATAATCTTGATTTATTCCAAGTGTTTGATGCTGTCATACCAGCGGAGATGTTCTGTGATACAAGCATACTTAGCAGGTTTGACATCATCAACCACTTATATAGAAACAGCTTTATGGAACAACAATCAAGTGCCTGAGGACGAGGGAGGTGTCTGAGGACGCGAGGGAAACACGTTGAAACGTTGCATAAAATTTTAACCAGTGATTGTTGTTTCATAAAGCTGTGTCTATATATTGTGCTTATAATTGCTAATACCATTTAAAAACATCAAACACAATATATAGACACAGCTTTATGAAACAACAATCACTGGTTAAAATTTTATGCACAGATGTCTTAAGATCCAAAGATTAAGTGGATTTACTTGATCTTTGGATCTTAAGACATCTGATTGAAAATTGATATGGTGCAACTTGATGCATTGTCCTTGATACACGTAAATAACACTCCCTTTAAGTTTTAACAACCTTAAAATCATTCATTCATATAATCCATAAAACAATTTATTTCTGCTTAAAATTTACATTTCTTAAATAATTATCCCTAAAAACTTTTATCTGCATTTTATGTACATTTCGTCACTCATGTATTAATATTTCAAATTATATTGCCCGCATAATATTATATTCAAACTTAAAATGTGTTTTATTTTAGCCCCCTGATAGTACCCCCAGTGAAGTTATAACAGAAGTCAGTGTTCATAAAGACAGTGATATACAAGAGAATATTGTGAACTATAAGGCTGAAATGTTCCATAATTTAGTAGTGTTTGAGTTTTTACTATGTACTGGTGTATCTATAGCTCTAGGACTGTTAACAGTGTGGCACTCTAGATTAATAAGTCGAGGAGAAACTAGTATAGAACAACATATTAATGGTAAAGAAAGAAAAAGATTAAAAAAGAAAGGAAGAGTAAGTTTTATATTTCTTTTCAGAGACACACAATTTTAACACAAGGTACTAAGAACTCTTAAAGAGATAAATATGACAATTTAATGGATTGATACTTCCACTTACAAAGAAGTTTCTTAGATGTTTTAAAGTGTATCAAGGCTATTTATGACCTCTAATATCCTAGTTTCCTTTTATGATAGAAATGCTAAATTGTCACTTTCAAAAGGCTGCTAAGAATTTTTTTTGAGGTAAGTAATATTTTATTTATGGTGTTAATTTGTTTATTTTTCCATTTTAGGTTTTTAAAAATCCATATAATTTAGGTTTTATAGCCAATTGGAAAGAATTTTTTGGTGTGACAAGAAAAAAGTAAGTACTTGCATAGTTATTTTGTATAATATAAAAGTATATGGAGAAATTATTGAAGATTTTAAGAGCAGGCACATTTTGAAGAACTAGGAAATGCTTCATGCAGGCCTTCTCAATAAATTTTTGTAAAGGGTCAAATGCATTTTATAAAAAAGTCATAAGGGTCAAATAGAACTTAGCTAGCATAGCAATTTGACCAAAAGGCCGCCATTTGAGAAAAGACCTTATTCACGCCTCGCTTTCACCGCTTAGAAACCGAGGTTCATAGCGCAAATGACGTCAACTCATTCATAAAATACAACGTCGAATGAATGAAAAGGAATATGACGTCACTAATCACCATATCAACAGCGAGAAAATGGGCTAAAAACTGTCTTTTCGGCCCCTTTCTCAGAAATATTTGAAGAAACACTTCATCTGAAAGTATTTTTAAATAGTGTAATTAATTCCGATTTTAACAATGTAAAATTTTATTAGGTTTGAGTTAGTGGGACTTGATAATGTGGCGTTAAAGACCTGAAGGTGGTGATTTTTCTGCAGTGGCAAGATGCTGCTTTTGTTTGTTTGCGTTATGAGCCTCGATATGGATCCAAGATGGCTGATGCATGAATAAGGTCTATCTATACCTGGCCTAATGGGTTGGAGACTCTTTGAGGTTTTCAAAATTTTATTGTATTTTATGGTTTTGTATTTTCAGATCATTCCTTAGATTAGTATTATTCCCATCATTCCATGTTCCACAAGGTCAGGGGTTAAACTGGAAAACATCCACATATCAACTTAAAGATCAAAATGGTTTACAATTATTGTGATATATATATATTTTTAATGACATATACTAGAAAATAGAGACTTGTTGGAACCCATAATTAAGGTTGTCATATTCAGTTCTTAAATGTTTAAAGTGCCACATGGTTGGATCTCAAATAGTCGCTCTATGTATTCCTGTAATATTTGTAAACACATAAGAAAAAATTTGAAATAAAAAAAATTCATAATAAAAAAGATATACGTCTTTTAATATCGCGCTCAATACTACTCAACAAAAACGGTAAGCGTGTCGGTAGTTTCCGCCACATTCCGTAATAATTTCTTTCTGTGACGTCACCGGGGGTCAACAGATTTCTTAATATAGCCAGCGGCCATATTGTTTACTGTAGTTACGATAGCGCTAGTCCAGTTCACAATTGTTTCATGGTTCGTTTGCTCATTTTCTTAAGATAAAAACATGGTGAAAGAATGTGTTGTAGGTGGGTGTTATAATAGAGCAACCAAAGATGTGAGTTTACATCGTTTTCCACTTGACAAAGCAATTAGAAGACAGTGGACAAGAGCCGTGCAGACGACTCGAAAAAACTGGGACGGACCGAACCCAACGAGAAATGATGTGTCCTTGGTTTGTTCTGAACACTTTACTGATGATTGTATTGATCCCAGCTATAAAATGAAAAAATCTTTGGGATTTAAAGTTCAGAAGAGTCTTATTAAAGGGGCGGTGCCTACTATATTTCGACAGGATCAACGAGAGAAACAAGAAAAAACGGTGTTGAGAGGTGCTTATGAAAAGAGGGAAAGATCCAGGGTAAGTTTACTGTTTTGATTTGATATGTTTTATAAAATGCAAGATCTATAACAAAGCCTATATGAAGCTTAGAAAGAATGATATTTTATTATTAAGACAAGCAGACTTACAACATGAACAAGGCAAGGGAAAAATTAAAATGTCATTCATGTTTAATTGTTTATAAATAACTCTATGGCCTAGGCCCTAAATTAAATTCTAAAACTAACAGGAGGGGAGGCTTGTTTTTTTTTATTGTTTTTGTTTATTACCATTGCAGATTATAGAAGAAGCAATAGAAGAGCTGAATATTAAAGCTTTACCAGTACCTGAAATCATGGATGAAATGACAGAATCAGATTCACTTGATATAGGCCTAGATAATGGTATAGACATAATGCCTGATGAGACTGTAAAAACTGAAAGCATTTCAACTCAGGTATGTTTTTAAAGTTTATAGCCTAGTTTAATCAATAATTTTCTCATTCTATGATTATGGACCCTGATTTATGAGAGTTGTGAACAATATTACGGAGTAGAATAGCTAAAATAATTCAGATTCTAAGACCAAATTTTTTTTGGTTGAATAGTTAATGAACATATCCCTATAAGGCTGTGGTAAAATCTATAATATGGTGATATTTGTGTTATTTTCTTACAGGTGTCCCCAGTGATGGTGAATGCAAGTTTTCAAGTCAATATACAACCTCTAAAAAAAAGTAAAAGAACACAGATCAACCTCAAGCCACTTATTGGTAAGTGAAGATAAACAGTTTACAATACAATATTTATGTATATATCAGGTACATCTGACGGGTCTGACTTGTTGAAATTATATATTTTTTCCAATGTTGAAAAATTCTAGCACTCTGAGATTCATAATTTTTTTTTTTTTACAGTTGAATCGAAGAAAATAACTTACAGAAGTAAAGCTATACAGTGTGACCTTCTTAAGGCTTCAACCCCAAGTGATATCAAAACTGAAGTATTTCCCGAGCCAATATCGATGTCAACACCAAAGAAAAGGAGACTACAAGAGGAATATACCAGTAGCAACCAATCTTTTTCGTCTTTGCCATCTGAACGTGTAAAGGAAAGCCTTGATGTTTCATACGAACCAGCCGAGGAAGTATTTTCAGACTGTGACTCCTCCTTTTCTGATTCAAGGTAAATATTTTTTTTCAAATTATGTATGAATACGAAAATTAAAGAGCTATTATTCTGAATCAAAACGCTTACAATAGTCCTCCAAAGCAATATGTAATAATGTTTGGGATGCAATGAAGAACGATATGTCATTTCTAAAATATTTATTCTATGAACATTTGAAGACAACATTGGATGACAAACATGTTGATGGCAGTGTCGAGCAGACAACCGAGTAATGTTCCGTACCCAATTCAAGTCGTTGGGGGCAACAAACCTGAACATTACTAGTAGTCCGAAACAACAAATAATAAGTTTATTTTTCATTTCAGTGCTGCTGATGACATTCCACATCAGAGAAAGTATTTAGTGTTTGAAAGTTGTCTCTTGGCATTGTTTACCATCTGCCTCTCCTGTTATTCAACAACCACAGCCTCCATTAGTATGGTGAAAGGAACCTTTGTGTCTGTCTGTCATGAATGTTCATGTGGCTTTGTACGAAAATGGAATTCACAGCCTTTTGTTGGAAATATTCCAGCTGGAAATATTCTACTTTCCTCTGGAATATTGTACACAGGCTTGTTGCCATCGAAAATCATACGTTTCTTTAATAACATGAACATTGCTTGCATCACAACAGGTACTTTCTTGGATGGGAGGGCAGACAGCCCAGGACACTGTGCTAAATATGGCCTTTACACCTTGATGGATGTTGAGAGTGGAAACATCATAACTATGGAATTAGTACAGGTAAGTTTGTATGTTATTTATCATCCAAAACTGGTTGCCACAGGAGATATTGCTTGGGTGAGATCAAGCTACTATAGTGTAGATATCGCTTTTCTGAATCACTGATTGGCCAATATTGTCACATGATAAGCATTTCGCCCAATGACGTCTTAATAACAATGACATCATGACGTTTGTAATATTACATGTCATTGATTTCGCCCTTCGAAAGTTCTTTCAATAATCTGCAGTTCACCCCTCGAAAGTTGTTGTTTTGCATATTTCGATTTTAGAATGATATTGGATGATAAATAAAATCTCATCCTTGTGTCTCGACAAGCCTCAGAGTTTTTCCACTTTATCAACTTGTGTTGATATATCTGATATCAAAAGACACTCGGGTGAGATTCCCTATATATATCAATAATTTTTTTTTTAATTCACTCATCACCAAAATGAAAAACATATTTCTATTTTGCTGAAATGTGTTCTTTTTTTTATTGCAGAGTAATGAAGTCAAGAGCAGTGGAGCTATGGAAAAGGAGGGCTTAATCAGGGCTATTGATGTATTGAAATCCTACAATATATCAATTTCCATGATTATAACTGACAGACATGTACAGATCCAGAAGTGGTTGAGGGAAAATTTGCCGTCTACACGTCATTGTTTTGACATCTGGCATGTGGCTAAATGTAAGTGAAATGCACTTCCACCATTTCAATTATGCTGTAGTGCTCTGTAGTCCTATGAAGGAAGTTCGGGAATCCTCATTCCTGCTGTTTGAACGCCTCTCAGGTCTTAACAAATAGGCCCACCTCTATAAATTTATGTTTTTCGGAATTTGCTCATCAATGGAATTTAAAACTCCCAAAATTATTGTCTGACATCAAAACAAAATTTGGCAGTTTTTTTCTGACTATAGTCCTCTGGTGCCCAACTAAAAGATATTCATTTTTTTTTTAGCTTTGAAGAAAAAGTTAACTGCCATTTCAAATGAGAAGTTATGCCAAGATGTTAGGCCATGGATTAAGAGTTTAACAAATCATCTATATTGGTGTGCTGCCTCATCCCCAGATGGAGATGGTGAAATGATTGTCTCTAAGTGGAAATCTGTGGCAAACCATATACAGAATATTCACCAAGGACATGACGGAGTCTTTGTTTCATGTGAACATGGAGATCTGGACAAAAGAGGCTGGCTTATTCCAGGTAAAGTATTTAATGTTGTCTTGAAATAGTAAATTTTGTTTTCACAATCTTTCTGATCATGTTATAATAGTTGATATGATTATAGTTTTTAGAAAAAATAGAAAAGGGTGGAGTAGTTTGACGAATGTAAATATCCTGTTATCCTTATGGGGAAATACACGCTGGATAAACCAGCGTTTACACATGAAAGGGGCACATATCTCTAGATTTTGGGGTACAGTTTTCACAAATTTGAGCAAAAAAATCTCTCCCTTTTTAAAAAAAATTCCTTGTTCTTTATTATTGAAGGTACAAGATCTTGCTCAAAGGTGGAGGAAGTTGTTTTGAAAACAAGATTTTGCAGTGATGTGAAAAAACTGTCCCAAAGCTTCCAAACCTCTGGATTAGAAGCTTTTCACAGTGTTCTAAACCAATTTGCACCAAAGATGTTTTCGTTTTCATTCCATGGAATGCAGTGCAGGTAGGACAAAAACATTAAATTTAGTATATAGTTAACATAAAAATCAAAAAGTGCATTTTAGATTTATTAGACCATGTCTATTACCATAGTAAATATTTGATTTCCGGGGCAAGTTTAAAAAAATCCTATCAATTTTAGTGTTCCAATAATCTGATTTATAAACCAATCACATTACTGTATTTCTTTAAATCTGAATTTTATCTTAGTTAAAATTTTGTGAAACTTGGTCCTGATTAGCTCATTTTTTTTTCCAGGCAAATACTGGCTGCACTACATTACAATGAAAATGCTAACAGAGAAACAGCAGTTAAAGAGGATGGGGAAAAGCGGTACAAACTTTGCTTTCCAAAATTTAAGAAAGGTGACTATAGTGTACGTGAGATCAAGACAGATAGCACCTATCAATATGTTGAAACATTGATGGAGAAGACTTTCTCCATATGTGAAATGGGAATGTCACAGTCTCTAAGCACGACTTCCCCACCACCTTTAACAGCTAGTATCAGCAAACCAAATAAGGAAGAAGCTGTATCTATGAAATCTTCTAGATTTAGGTCCCATTAGTTTGTACATAATAAAATTGGTATAGTCAAACAGATATTTCGGCTCATCCGGGTACCGTCAAAACATATACCAGTTCATTATATTTTCAAGGGTGTTGCTGTAACTTGCCAAACAAACAACCCTCTAAATAAGATATTTTTATACCCTTAAAAATATATTTGACTGGTTTTGTATATGTTTTGACGGTACCCGGATGAGCCTAAATATCTCTGTTTGACTATAGCAGTATTCTTTGTATATATTGTTTATTTTTCAGTTAGTTTGTACATAATAAAATTAGTAGCAGTATTCTTTGTATATATTGTCAATTTTTCAGTTAGTTTGTACATAATAAAATTGGTAGCAGTATTCTTTGTATATATTGTCAATTTTTCAGTTAGTTTGTACATAATAAAATTGGTAGCAGTATTCTTTGTATATATTGTCAATTTTTCAGTTAGTTTGTACATAATAAAATTGGTAGCAGTATTCTTTGTATATATTGTTTATTTTTCAGTTAGTTTGTACATAATAAAATTGGTAGCAGTATTCTTTGTATATATTGTTTATTTTTCAGTTAGTTTGTACATAATAAAATTGGTAGCAGTATTCTTTGTATATATTGTCAATTTTTCAGTTAGTTTGTACATAATAAAATTGGTAGCAGTATTCTTTGTATATATTGTCAATTTTTCAGTTAGTTTGTACATAATAAAATTGGTAGCAGTATTCTTTGTATATATTGTCAATTTTTCAGTTAGTTTGTACATAATAAAATCGGTTATTGTTATGTTGTGAAATATCAAATGTGTATTTTTTTTTTATTTGCTGCACGATTTTGAAGTTAACCAGTTTCTGTTTCATATGCCAATATTCTATGTTGTATCGAATCTTGATCGAGCTATAATTGATTTATGGGTAAAAAAGAATCGTAAAAGATTCAAAATTATTCTATTTTATTATCAAATCCAACATATGAATCTGAGGGAAAGTGTCTTCTTATTGCTAAAACTGCACATGAGGGTAAAGTCACCCTCACATCTTTGCCCAAATAACCCCAACACCATCTTGCAAGCTGTCGATAGCCTGTATATCTGCGTTGCCTGAAATAATAATAATAATAAACTCCTTATTTTACATGTGTCACAATTAGGCCCAATACCACAAGTGATACGGTCCTGTCTCACACTCAGTCCATGGGGACGAACATAGATACAATATACAAAAACACAAACAAAAAAATGATGGACAGAATAATAGGATTTAGTGATCAAGTACATGACCACAAGATGATGTACAGTCAACTGGTTAATTAAAAGATATTTTTAACATATACAATATAGTAATATACACAAGTACATGTGTATTAAATAAACAGATTATCATGAAGTGATTACTACATTTCATACTTACTCCATTATATTTTTTTCATTTTTTGCAACATCATAATGTTGTCTATAAGTCAGGTAGGCAGCTTCCAATACAGTGCGATTTAAACACAATGGCTCAAAGCCAGGGTGTTCGGTTATACATTTTAAGTCTTTGTCGAATTCAGCTTCATATTCCTGCATTCTCAAAACTACTTTATGTACTTCCTGACAGCATTTGGATTCTACTTCAGTTGGCATTTCATCACAATGTCCACACTGACACCTTCAAACGAAAATAAATTTAATTTAGTTGTAGTAAGTATGTCTCCCGTTTGTGTCATTCTATCTTTAATTTTAAATTAAACAATCTAACACAATATCTTATTACACTTATAAGCTAGGTTATTTTCTTCTTCGTCAAAACAAAAAAATTGGAACATCATTGTAAAGTACAATGGGTGGGTTCGTTTTGCCGCATGCCCAACTTGCCACATCGTGCCCAACTGCACAAAATCTAGGCAGGGTCAGGGTTAGGTTGGGTTTGGGTTGCTTAACCTACCTAACCCTAATAAATGGTCATTCCGGATTTTATCAGAAACTTTAGTTTCGTTTTAAAAGTCGTTTTTGTGCAGTTGGACATAATGCGGCAAGTTGGGCAATGCGGCAAAACGAACCCACCGTTAGACAATAGCAACCGACACCAGATCCGATATTTGACCCAGTTTAGAAGAATCGGAAAATCAATTTTCTTTCACCCTTGCATAACTCCCCATATTAGATACATAACCTATCATTGATTTATGGAAATGTTTGGCTTTTGTTGTTTCACACTGGATACCTTGAACTTCGAAAAAGGCAGTGGTTTTTGACTTAAAGATTCGATGCTTACCAATCTTTGTTTCCAATATACGCCGATTCTCTAGAAATTCTTCTGCTGCATTATCATCGCCATCGGAATCATTCTCGACATTCGGCGCCTTTGGCTCAAACATATATGGACGAATGCAAAGTTGAGGATCAATGTTATCTTCTTCAGCAGAACTAATTGCACCGTTACTCTCAAAGGAGGAGGAATAACACTCCCATTCACAATCGGAAATATTGCTATTGGAATCGTCGGCCATGTTGTCTTGTACTGTAAATTTACCATGACCCCTCATGACGTCATAGCTATCCCAGCGGTACCTAACAGTAACCTGATACTTATGACGTTTTAATAATTATCGTTTCCGTAAAATTCGCGTTCAGTGCCACTTTGAACGCAAATAACACGCTTAATTTTTTTTTTTTTTATAAAAAAATGGGAAATAACCCTTTCAATCATTTATGTTTATGACATATATTTTTTAAAATTTTCAACCATGTGGCACTTTAAAAAAACAATGATGATGTATCTTTGATGAAAATCAAATGTGTGAATTTAGTGCTTAATGAAAACAATGATCCACTTTATAGATATATACATGTATTTTTATCGTGTATAATGAAAAGAATTCCCATTTCACTGGGAAATAAAAACAAGCACCTGTTACTAGTGCAATATGTCATCACTTTGTGCATTTGCTTTTTCCACTGTATTGATTATTGATTGAGCAGAAACGTACCTCAGCTTTTTCAGCTATGAACAGACTTTTATAATTCTATTATCTTTTATTTTAGGATTATTTTTAATGAATATTACTTTATGGAAAATAATGATTGTGAAAGTGAAAATTTTTAATTGTTTTGAATTTATAAATTGTATTTTCATATTCATGAAATCATATTTCAAAATTGCAAAAGAAAAACTCAAAATACTCCACAATTAAATTTATTGTTTTATGGAAATGTCTGTAGACACATGAAATATCAAGAGCCATAGATCTCATTTGAAAAAAAAATGGGTGTTTTCAAATGAAATGACCAAATTCAAATACATGTATAATCCACATTCCAGGACTCTGAATCAAGCCCAGTTTGAAGCATGGTCCCATTCTTTCCATATCTTATACAAAATACATTTAATTAGATGCACAAAAAGATTCTGTAACATTGCCTTTTCATCTCCTCTCTCCCATTCCAATATTTGATAAATTCTGTTTAAGGTAGGCCAATGGATATGATGATGAAGGAGGTTGATGTGGTGGTGGCATTACAAATGGTTGTTGTCCTGGGGGTCCAGGATGACCAGGGGGTCCTGGGACTGTAAACTGAGGGGGTGGTTGTTGATGCATCATACCAGGGTGAGGAGGGGGTGGACCCTGAGGTTGTTGGGGTTGACCAGCCCCTCCAGGCTGTGGTCCTCCATTGCCAGGAACTTTATGTAATCTATTTTGCCAGTTCTGTAATCTTTCATGATGTTTATCAATCAATTTCTCTTTTCTTTCAATTTCATTCTTTAATTCTATAATATCCTACAAAAGTTCATAAAATATCAAATATAGAAACTAAAAGCAGTTACTTATTAAAATGTAAAAACTGATTTTTTTTACAAGGGATTGTAAAGCCTATTTCTAAACTTTGTACGTATATCGGGGACACTGATAGCATCAATTTGCACCATTCAAATTTCCATTCCGAAGTCTGTAGTTCTTGCAATTTCACTAAAAACTAATCTGTTTTATGACGTCACTGACAGTGATTTACCGGAAGCTACTATTGATATCTATGCAGATCACTGTCACTATTTGCTCTGCACACAGAAATGAAACATACCTCTTTCAAAACTTGCTCTGGTTTCTGTGTAGATAAGACCAATCGCTTATTGAGAAAAAAATATTCAGTTTCTCTGGCTAAATCTATAAACTTCTGTACTGATTGTTCGATTCCTGAAAATTATTAAACTCTTAACATTAAATACTGTAATACAAAACATTACTACGTTTATAGAAAAGTATTTGGACAAAAAACTTAATTCTCACAGAAAAAGAGGTATTTTTATTTAAGTAGAAATAAATATATTATTTAGTTAAAAACAAGATTAACAATCTCAGAATATCATGTTTCATGCTAGAACTAGAAGTCTTAGGGCCAAAGGGATTTAGGCCTACTTTGATTAAGTCAGATGACAATATAGGCTACTCACCAACTCTGCTCTCCTCTGTTGTATCGGATGAATTGAAATGCTCTTGTGCTGACAACTGTTCTACACATTTCTAGAACAAATATTTACATAGTGAAATTTATATGAAAAATAAACAGCAGGTACCCTTCAGCTTCGACAGCTTGACATTATAATTAGATTAAGTATAGGCCCAAAAGGGAGGAGGAGCAATGACCATGCACATTTTCATTACACTGTTATATCAGACCTGATGACCTTTTTATCAGTCAATTGTTTAATTATGAGCATTTTGAATATATTTCTCTAATCAGCGAGTCAGCTATGATGTCAATAAATAAAAAACTGAGTCAGTCAGTGACAATAAAGTCTTCTAAACAAAGGAAAGATGAGCAAAATCGCACATCAGCTCAACCCCATTTATGAATTATGAGACCCAGCTGTTAATCACAATGACCACGTATCTTTTGCGAAGGTTACCTTAAAAGCCTGCTCTAACTGATCGATTTGGTGAGTTGAAGTTTCTTGAGGTTCTTGAAAAGACGCCATGATGGTTTCTAAAATGTAAACATCCGGTTTAAGGTCAAGGTTGGAAGGGGAAGTAATTCAAAACAATAATGGATGACAAGGAAGTAATTTTCCTCTGAAAACAGACTGAAATTTCTTGAAATTCTGAAAATAATTGATTCTAAGAGTAAATCTGCTTTCCCCCTTATAACATTAAAGCCAGTGAATAATTCTTGGTATGAGGAAACTGGCAAAAGCTCAGAATGGACGAGTTTTGACAGTTGATTGCTAAGCTATCAAAAAAGGGTGGATTACACAAACAAACAATACAATGAATTCAATGATGGTGATACGTTTTTTTGTCACTTATGATTAATCACTTTAAGTAACCAACTTGTTTATCAACCTATTTCTGTGTACATTGAGGTTGACATACAGAAGTTTGTATGTAGTTTGTTAGAATAGAAAGAAGGAAAATGGACACTTTTCTCCCGTAAATTCTGTAAAGATTATTTTATGATACCTGTATTTGAAAATATATTACTTGTGATATATAAACAATCTTTAAAGGGTTTACATCCATTACAAGGTATTCAGCATCTTAATCTGTGATAAAGGCCTGTAAGGTCTAAGTGTTAAATATGGCTACGTCTGATTCAACAGCTGCTCCCCCACCAACACAAACATCGGTGCCGACACCTGGTATAGTTCCTTCACCAGGGTTAGCTATAATGACTGACAGTACAAGCAGATCACGAGAATCAGGGTCACGTAGAAATCGTTCTCGAAGACGCAGTAGAAGAGATGGAAGTAGAAGCCATTCCTCACACAGATCAAGGATTCGCTTTAAACAGAAAGAAAAGAACTTTGCTGCTGCAGTTTGTAGCATGATAACAATAGTTACTCTATGTACAGCGTTGGCTGAACCAAACTGGATTTCATTGTCAGGAGGTGGCTGCACAATTACATTCAAAGGAGATTTACACCATCTTGGAGCCTATCAGTTCTTCTATGATGGAACTTTTAGTCAAAATACTAAAAATATGAACAGTTATAAATTTGGTTCTGAATCAACTGATAGTAAGTAAAAGTGTATAATTTTTTTGTATACAACTTAATAAGATTTTTTTTTTTGTGATTGAAAGATATTTCATTCATTTTGTTCAGAAAATGATTTTGCCTGAATAATGAACAAGGTTCACATGATTCTTTGAGATTATAATATGGTATAAATTGGTATATATAAACTTATTCATAGAATATATATTATGTAGGCCCTATGTGTATATATGTAGTAAATATTAACCTCTGAAGTTAGTAATAGACTATTATCAGTTAAGACTTTCATAAAAATAAGTTACGGTACGGTATATAATTATGCATGACAATGATTTGGGGGACAATCTCATGCAAAAGTGAACTGGCTTCAACTGTAGGTATTTGCCCATCATCTAATGCATTTACATCTACCATTTAATAGACATACATTGATACATTACAGTAAAATATTTTCATGTCTTTTTCTCTTTTCAGTCATGACCAACTGTGTAACATTCACAACTGTGTTAATATTTAAGTTTATTATTGCCTTCTGTTTCCTTGGTATATTATGCAGCCTTTTTGCCTTCCTGTTGGATTTGATGGGTCCTACTCATAGGTTTCTAAAGATGTTAAGAAGAAATGCTATATTTAGTATATTATCAGGTAAGTAATGCTAGAAACAATTGTGCTCATCCTTCGTCAATGCTTGAGACTAACATAATGACTAGGCCATGATAGACGGTCGGCTTGCCCAGTAAATGGACAAGTGCAGATAACTCTTGTTCAAAGAAGCAAAACCCACAATTCCTAGTCAATCAAGGTGGTCTAAATCCACCACAAGAACACTTGCTTTTGAATGGGAGTTTGAAAGTCATTAAGAATTTATATTTTATTGGCCACTTTTGTCCTGTTTTTATCAAGCCCTCACACCTCCTTAACATTTCTGTCATTCTTAAGGAGGAAAATAACTCATTTCATATTGTCCCCTTTCTATTTGCAGTGTTGATGTGTGTGGTTGTGAATCTATTCTGTTATTATGTAACAGTTTATGTGTCTGAGCTCCAGAAAGCAACCAAAGTACATAAAGGAAGTAAAGTGGAAGTATCATTTGATATAAGTTTTTATTTAGTAACAGCTGCTGGGGGTATTTCAGTTTTTAGTGTAGCCTGTAACTGTCTCAGACAGCGTTCACCTTACGAAGAAACCAGACATAATTACATCATGAATGAATACGATGATCTGAACAGCTTATTACCTAATATAGATTTAGAGTCGCCATCTTTGACCTCCTCTGGTAATATTCCTCCGCCTCCTGCGTATTCACCTTAATATAAACTGAGTGATAAGGTTCTTCTGCTCTAACTGTGAAAATAGTACACAAATTAATAACAGTGAGAACAGAAGAATGGACATTAATGTTAAAAGAGTGACCTTGATGTGTACAGAACAGATTCCGATTGAGTTGTGAATTAAATGAACCACAGAATGTGGAAGACGTTAGAGACAGTGGAATCCAAATTCCACAATTTCTTTACTACTTTAACCACACACTCGTTTATAAGTGGGCAAATTAATGAAACAAACTAATCAAGCTTATCTTTTGATAAGTGAAACTTGAGCACATACAGTACACTAACAATTAACCTAGTAATGGAAATTTTATAAACTATTGTTTGAACCACAAGAATAAGATCTGAAAAATAGATATCAGAGATGGATTCTACTCATTATCAATATAGTTGTGTGCATATATAACTTGGAAACTGTTCTTGTTGGGTTTATTTCAACTTACTCCAGTGTTCAGTTGGGAACATCCAAGGGCATGTAATAAAATATTAGCTTACTCACAAATGCAATAATTAACGCTTACATTTGCTAGCATATTTAGTCTTGATTTCAGATTGAAAGAAGGAAGAGCATTGATAGCATGTTTTTTGACAGAAGTCTGTGGCTCTAGCAATTCAACTAAACTAAGCAATAAATGAAGTCACTATCGCAAAAACTGTTAATAATATTTAGGCACTTTGTGAAAGATCATATGCTGTAAATTGCTTAGTTTTGGAATGATGCTATAAGTGCCCCCAGCCCCAATACACATTTACAAAAATTCCTGCAAGTGCTGGAGCTTTAATCTATCCCTCAAGTTAACAGTTATTCTATATAGTACATAGACAATATTGTGATATGTGTATGATTCCTTTTAGAATTTGAAATTTAATTCATTAAAGGGATTGTAAAGTGATTTTCTAAACTTTGTATGTGTATCGGGGACAATGATAGCATCAATTTGCGCCATTCCAATTTCCATTCTGACATCTGTGGTTCTTGCAATTCCACTAAAACTGACACGTTTTACGACGTTATAATGGAAATTAGAATGGGGCAAAATGATGCTATCAGTGTCCCGATACACATACAAAGTTTAGAAAATATTTTTACGACCCTTTGTTGCATTCAAGTACTTGCTAATCCCACTTCAGTTTTACAACGATTTTACTGAAGATTTCAAACATCCAAATTGTGTGATTTGTTGTTAAATTTGTATTTGTACATTGTGTGAGGCACTGAAAGCATTAAAAAAATCTGATCCACTTATTGGAGTTTTACTGGGTTAGTCCAGCTCCAAATATCACATAATCTTGGTGATTGTTAATAGAAACACAACCAACTGTTAAAAGATTGTGAAAACTTCATGTTGAAATGCAGTGATTTTAAGATAGTAACAAGCAAATTTAATTTCTTATTATGAGTGGCTTTATTTTTTAATATTTGCTTCAGCTTCAATGACTAACAGCGGTAAAATCAAGTGTTATTATTATTTTTATTTATAGTGCTGTGGTCTTATTTTTGAAAACTTAACTTTGATGAAAATACATGATCCTGATTGGATAATGGTACTGAAAATCAAAATTGAAGTGATTGACCAATCAGATGAACACTAAAGTTAAGTTTTCAAGAATAAGGCCCCTGATTGTTTATATTTTGTATGAGAAATGTCAACATTCATATTAAATATGAAGCTTCTAACGTCTTGTGGAGTTTCTTTAAATTTTTAGTCTCTGTGGATCTCAAAGCTTATTCATCACAGTTTCCCTGTTGGCTGTTAGTGATGCAGGTTGGAGGGGCTGACATTGAAAAAGCATCAAATCGCTTGTATGGGACTTAAGAATAATGCCCTGTGTCCTTAACAAATGCATGAACCATCACTTTTTGATTTCCACCTGTCAAGGGATCTTTAACTTTAACGTGCACTGACTGAAGTAAAGAATTTTTTGTTGTTGAAAACTTCATTAACAGCTTATAAATATTATCGCTCCAGACAGAGAGAGTAGTAATTTTGATTCAAGGGTCTCGATTTTCTTTTTCACATCCAATTCGGACTTTTCACCTTCTACAAATTTATCTTCGTTTCATCTCGTTCAGAACAAAATCAGTTTAAAATAACAGAATATATTTTATTCTGGACCAATAATATTACAGTTATTTACATTTTATATAAAATATCAACATTAAAACTTCAACAATTAACATACAACTTGTCTGTAGGACACAGAGTGTTCATACAAGCAAAACAGAATCCTTTACAGAAATATATTCAAGCTAAAATTCAAGGATCAATTCAAAGTATAGCAAACTGATCAAAAGTCTATTTGATTTCATAGACATTCATTGCAATTTTATCATGTAGACAAAAAACCATGTTAAATTAGACACTGCATTTACATCAAAATTTTATTTAGAATACTTCATTTGTGCTCAGCATTATGGAAATGACTTCACAGAATTAGGGCATGTATTTTGTAAAGCATATTCAAAGTATTAAAGGGATTGTAAAGTGATTTTCTAAACTTTCTATGTGTATTGGGGACACTGATAGCATCAATTTGCGCCAATCCAATTTTCATTCCGATGTCTGTGGTTCTTGCAATTTAACTAAAACTAACGTGTTTTATGACGTCACTACAAGTGATTTCTTGGAAGCTACTATTGATATTTATGCAGATCACTGGTAGTAATGTCATAAAACGCGTTAGTTTTAGTGAATTGCAAAAACTACAGACAGATGGAAATTGGAATGGTGCAAATTGATGCTATCAGTATCCACTATACACATACAAAGTTTAGAAAACCACTTTACAATCCCTTTAACATAAACTTATGTTTTTAAGTGCTCATAATGTATAACTACTTCTTTTCATATAACAAAAGATAACTTGGGCTCTAACATAAAATGATGCTCTAAAATTGAGTTTTGACTCAAAAATATCATTAAAGTTTCATTGCACATGCCTTAATTAATCTTGACAAATTGTTAAAAAAGAAGAAGACAATTTTATAGTCTATAATTAACCTCATTCAATACCCCCGAAAATTGTGCCGAATGTCAAATATATTGATCCTGGGCTGGTGAATCAACAAAACAAGACTGTCATCTGTAGTGAATATTCACTTTTTCACTGCCATAAAAAATTGTAGATTGCATTTGATAATCCATACATGCCGTCTTGAAAACGGAAATTACATCCGAAGATTTCAAATTATCTTATTTTGCCAGCAAAATATAATTCCAATTTTACTTGAGACTTGACTATTTGATTAAGGGTATTGGTACAAGATTTCTCAGCCATTTTTTATCGGAAAATTACGATCTTGGTCTTGATTGAAAGCTTATCCAATAAGGATGAAACGTACAGAGAGTTTTTTCGAAAATTCTAATTAGTTTGGCCCCTGAAAAATGTTTGCCGTACCTACGTTTAAATTTTCGTATTTCCATGGTAACCACCAAAATAATATTTTTTTTTGGAAAATCGCTCTGTACGTTTCTCGGCAATGTAATTGTCTGCATTTATGCCAAGTTTGATGTAGATTGATCCATTCACATTTTTTTAAACTTGTATCAAAGGTTTGAAATGTCCAATTTTTATGACATGTTTGAAAGGGCTGTCAACTCATTAAAAAAAATCCGATTGACATGAAATCAACCTTAAACTATCAAGAAGGACCCCAAATCATCAACAAATGCACAACAAGTCTCAAGAAATCATTATTTCATATACTTATTCCATTTTTTCATAACGTGAAATAGCCCAATTAACACCCTTAAGAAGACAACACGGTTAAAAACTGAACCTTTTTTAACATTGATTTAAGCAGGGCCCTTATGCATAAAATATAACTGAGTTAAATGAACTCTTGATATCCAGGGCCTGTATGCATAAAACTTAACACTGAGTTAAATCCATATGTTTAATCCTTGAAACCCTAGATAAATCAATGGTTAATTGGAGAATGAGTTATTTTTTTAACCCCGAGTTATTTTTATGCATATGGGCCCGGGTTTTTCGGGGGTTAAATATGAATTTAACTCTGTGTTATGTTTTATGCATCAAGACCAGGTTTTCAAGGGAAAAGTATGGATTTAACTCAGAGTTCAGTTTTATGCATATCGGGCCCAGGTTTTTTTTAGGGTTAATTATTTAACCCAGCTTCAAGTTTTATGCATACAGCCCCAGGTGTAAAAACTAGTAGAATATAACATTATTATTAAGATGTTGGAGGTGCTGTCTGTGTAGAGTTATCTGTACCAGTAGTAATATCTTCAGGATAATCTAAGACAACTCTGTTAGCTTGTCTATGATATTGTTGTTGTTTGTAGTATATTTTTAAAACACCTTTAATAGCTATAAATGCAATGCCGCCCTGTAATTAAAAACATAAAGGAAAGGTTATATTGGTTATTTCATCTCACTAAATCAATCTTTAGAACAGTAAGAAATAATTTTTGGCATGAAAGAAATGAAATTCAGTTTAACAGCATACTTTTCTGCACCAGTTAGGGCTAATGTAAATGATAATTGGATTGTATGCTATCAAACACAGCCAATCAGAGCCCTTGACAAAAAGACCTTAAACAATTTGGCAGCACGTGCAATACAGGGCTAAAGAAAAGAATGAACTAGGTTTTTTTATCCAACCCTTGCCAATTCACATATATGACCATTTGTTGTACTTACTAATAAAGTTCTTTGGAAATTTGACTGTACAGAACCAAACATTAATTTACCAACAATAGTAGCTATAGTGGGTAAGACTAAAGCCCCACATAACACTCTGGTGAATGAGATAGGATCTGATATTGGAACAGTTTCAGCAGGTATTCTGGTATAGCGCGATAATTCTGAAATATTAATAATAATACATATTAAATGATATTCATTTAAATATTGCTAAATCATAAAATTGTGTGTTTGGCAAGAAATATAACATACGCCCAAATATACAACCTTAATACAGCAAAGTTGAAATTATTCTTTAGTTCTTAAAACTTCATTGAAATCTTTAACGGTACATACTTTAATTTGAAACCTTTCAGTTTAAGTTCAGAAATGTTCATATTACATATCAAATTTGATCATACACTGAAACCTCTCTAAATTAGCAGCCAACCAAACTAGCCTTAAAGGGATTGTAAACTTTGTATATGTATCGGGGACACTGATAGCATCAAATTGCGCCATTCCATTTACATCTGTGATTCTTGCAATTCATTTGATTTCCATTCATAACTGGTAATATTGTTGGTACACGAGTATCCTTATGAATATGGATTTATCTCCCTTGTATCATAGACACTATCACAGTTTGAAGCCTGTGACAATGTGAAAACTATGACATGTTGATCTAGATATCACTATAAGTACAGATGGCAACATGATAACAGACAGTTTAAACTTAACACATATTACACAATACTCAAACATGAATTTATGATAAAATTAGAAGGTAATAGAGCTATGAATATGGAAATTGGTAATGTAATATATTACCATTTTAATATCGTTACAATGCCCCTCAGTAGAATATATCTCTAATAAATCTCATTCAGACCATATAATGCAGGCCTTCTCAACAAATGGCAGCCCACAACGCCCTCAAGAGTGGCAACTTACATTAAAACGCTCTGCTCGCTATGCTAGCTAAGCTCAATTTTGCCCCAATATTTTTTTCATAACATGCATTTGGCCCCTTACAAAAACAATTGAGAAGTGTAACAGAGTGAAGTTTCAATACAAGTTCAGTTATTAGGGAGGATTGAAAATAACTCTAAGGATTATGGATCACTTTTATCTGACACAACGTCAAAACTTTAGCATACATGTAAATGTTTCCAAATTTCTTTCTGTAAAGTGCAATTTAATCAATATTAAATCAAACATGTTATTTTGAACAGAATATAAATATCATGTTAAATTAAGTTTGTTTCCACAGGCAGGTCAATATTGTATGTGTAGATAATGGAAAAATTAGATCTCAATCATTAATATCTTAACAGCTGGTTTCCCCTCTGTTTGTGATGCAGGTTATAAAGGCTGACATCAGAAAAGCCTCTTGGGGTGTAGAAATAAGCAAAGCCATGCCCCATGTGCTACAGGCTGTGCACATGTCCCCTATGTCTGATATTAAAAAAGGGCAGGCTGTCGATGTCCTGGCAAAATATCTCTGTGCACACAGCATGGTGATGACTGTCCTCATCAGTCCAACCAAGGGCAGAAAAGTAGGAAATAAAACCTATTACATGTACTCTTATCATTTAATTAAAACAGATAATTTGGGGCAACTATTCAGTAAAGTGAAATCAATTTCAATGTAGATTTGATCAATTGTTTAAAGATGCTTTCCCTTATTTTCATTTATATTCCATAATTGGTCCGCTAATACTTATATAAATAGAAAGTAGAGATTTTTCTAATGATGGGAAAAATACTAGTTTGTCTCACAGTGCTTAATTAATTCGTAATTAGGCGAATTACGACATGAATATCCTTGTTAGTACCCTAAAATAAGTCTCGGACGTTAAGTCTCTTTTGATTTTTAGATTTAGGTAATCGAAAGAGACCTAACGACCAAGACTAGTCACATGATCAAACATGGAGTCTGAATTCAGCGTTTCAAATTGAGTTGAGTCAAATGGATTCCCAAGCCTCTCTATGTATTTATTAACTTATGAATACATGGATTATTCATTAGAAACACCATTAATAAGCTTGATTTGACCCTAAAACAATGCGAAAACCCATCTTTAAATTAAAAGTTACAAGAAAGATTAAGTTTCAAAATTCCCTGTATCATGACTAGGGTGGGCTGGCTATATTATCGACTATCATTAATGACATTGATAAGATGGTTAGTGTATGTAATTAGTCATTAAGATAACGAGTTATTTTAATTAATACTTCATGATAAAAAAATACAATAGAACTCAGTATCTCATTACAACCTTTCACAACTTCTATCTCATTTTTCTTAGTAGTTGTTCTGATTTGAACAGACACTTTTTAACTTGACGTTTCATTTCAACTAGGATACGAGAAGAGACCAAAAAGGCAGTTTTAATCCATTTTCTCGCTGTTGATATGTTGATTATTGACGTCATATTCCTTTTCATTCATTAGACGTCGCAATTTATGAATGGATGACATCATTTGCGTCATGAACTTCAGTTTCAAAGCGTGCAAGAATAAGGTCTATAGGTATCCTTTATTTCTTTCTTAAATTCTTGAAATTACTTCTCACTTTCAAGCAAACAAATATTCATAATCTAAGGAAATTGGCCAGGGGTGAGATTGAAATTAAGAAATATTGTACAAGTACAACACTGGTCTATGAAATGAGAAATGTTTTCTTGTGATTATCAAGGATTGAAAACCGAGCTGAACACAGCCACTAGTTTGAATTATCAAGAGAGCATTGAGACATAAATTGATGAATGTTGTAATAATTACAGGAAATTGAATTTAGAGAGACAAGAAGAACCAATGAAGATAAAGTTACTAGTGTTAAACTTGAGAGATATTTCACAATTCATGATGAAATAGAGGAATTAACCGCATACATCAATAGATACAATGAAACAGAAAACTAGCTGTTGATTTGATTCTATTTTCTAGACATTTCCAGTAGGGGGGATGATAAACTGGAGGGGCCAAAACCAGGACAGTCTCATATTTAGAAACACCACAGACTAATGTCTATCAAAAGCTTTTAAAAGAGTAGTTTTTAGATGGTTTAGAAGAAAATATGAACAGGCAGTTGACATGTATAGGTGTTGAAAATTTAAGTCAATATAAATGTGGTAGTATAAAAAATTGTCTATCACATAGTGAATTGCTAAATTATAAATAATTCTGTCAAGGACAAAGTTATTGTGATAGATGGAGTGGAAGAGAAACAGGAAAAAGCTGGTACTTAAAATTCTCTTGAGAAATAGTTCCAGTATACATCAAATATCTAGTAGCTGAAAAAGCAGCGTAGCTAAATGGACTTAAATAAATAGAGTAAATAGCCAAATTATGATACTTTCTGTATTTTTTGTTAAACATGGAACAGAAAGAAAAGAGGAAAAAGTTGATAAATAGATATATAAGCTTAATTAAGATCCGCTACTAAATTAGAGAGAAAAAAAGAAAAGGAAGGCAATGAATCTGACAAAACAAGGTTATAGATAAGACTAAATTATAAATAAATCCACCAAGGACACAGTTGTTAGCAAGCATGGAATGAAGAATTAGATGAAATTAAGAAGAACAAGAGAATTGAAAAATTGGAGATGAAATTAGGGGAAACTAGAGAATGAATAGTTGATTATCAGGTCTTAAGATTATATACTATTAGAAAACTTATTGATTTCATAGCCTACATTTATCAAACTAACAGTACAACTCTATGGCTTACTGCCAGAATCAATACCTAGATCACATGTGTTGAAAATACCTCTGTAGCCTATAATACTCTACTCTCAAACCATTAAAATTACATCTTCATCAGTCAAAAACATCCTACATGGTCATTATTTCAATTGAAACCAAATCTCATTAAATTAGACTTCTTCACATTGAATGAGCTGTTTTAAAGTTGAAACCATAAGCTTAATTGCCCTATTTAGAAGATGGAACGAAATACTGCTTGAAAAGTTCAAGGCTGTTTCTTGATCTTAAGTCAGTAATTTAGTTGATCCTGATGGAGAAGTAGATCTTATTGAGTGGACTTTTACTTCCTGGACATACATATAAAATATGAGGATCACTTAATCATACTGCCCTGGACAAATATCCTTTTGATACTAACATTTAGAGAATTTACAACTTTTGAGTGGCAATGCACATAATTTACATCAACAATTTCTTACAGATGTACCTAAGCAATCGTTGGCAGGATACCCATTGTGACATTGTGTTGGACTATCATTCACAATAGTATTGAGCAACCATTGATTTCAAGTATGGAAAAACGATGATTCTGCAGCTCATGGCTTTAGAACACTGTGTGCTAGGGACAATGTCACCTTCATTGAGAACTAAACCAATGCCAGTACTGGTAAATATCATAATGTATTAAATAAAGCTTGCAGTAAATTTAATGTATTATTAATATTATAGAAGCATTGAACTGTAAATATCATTATTCATTTTGTTTGTTTTGTATTCATTTCAAGAAAATCAATCAGAAAGCACAAATTATAATCAGAGAAAATGTAAAAATCAATGCACATTGATGTGGTACCACCCATTGCTTTTATATGCAGTAATTTACACAGTCAAGTCAATTTCTATTGAACAATATCATAAAAGAATTGAGTTCCAATCACTAATCAAAAACATACTAGAAATTAATGCCAACAACCTGAGTGGCAGTAAATCAGTTCTTTCATGTGTTGGTTACAGTTCTTGTCTGAATGGAATTGAAAGCCTTTGATTCAAAGAACAGTTTATCAGAGCATTTACTCCTGACTTCAACCCTTTATTAATGGTTAGACTTTAAAGGTCAATGTTTGATCTACATTTAGTTTGTCTATAAAATTGGCTTTTGATGCCTTTAAAGGATATAGTCATCTTTATATGCTTCATGAGTTGATAAAGATCATTTTCAGCTAACCAAGAAATTTCAAAAATGATTTTAAAACGCATAAATAATGTCAGAATGCACTACTTCAATTCTATTATTCAAAATTTTTTCCTGAGAGTTGTTCCTCTATATATAAGTCTGCCCCTTATTTGTACCCCCAGTTCCAGAAGGCTGGACCCACCCTGCAATTCAACAAAAAGGTACAGTGTAAGTTTAGATTGTTGCCACTACCAAGGAGGTTTTTGACATTCTCATCCATCAAAATTGTCCATGAGAACAAGCTGGAAGTGATCGTAACCCTTTTAAGATCAGTGCAGAACAGGCTGCAGCAAAGAAGGTCATCAAACATGGCTTCAATTCCGTCATTTAACTATATAAATGATTTCAAAACCAATGACCTTTCAGAGCATTCAATAAATTGGAAATGCAACATAATCCTGTTTTTTCAATCTTTACACTCTGTGGGTTCAAAAACAGCAATTTTCTCCAAATCAAGTCAACATACTCTAATTTCATTTTATAGAGACTTCAAAATAACGTCTTTAATTTGAACAATTGCAGCCAATGTGTCTTTTTTTTTACAATTGAGAAATAAATGCTCTCGACCTTTAGGCCTTTTTCTTCCAAGATTTGATGTGAAATGTCTTGTTTAGATTTCTTCTCTTGACAGATATCATTATTCTGGGAAATAAATTCTATCGTATACAGGAAAATCAATAGCTATTATGAAAAGAAGATTTTAAAAGCTATATTTCACAATATTTGTACAATAAATGTCTTTCTCTTGTTCAATTGAGCATGATTTATCATTTTATAATTCCGTTAGTGCTTTGTATTAGATCGACCAACTGAAAACTCTCTGCTGGCATTCTGAAATTTAATATTTTGCTTTCTTTTGTTATGCAAGCTTATGGTTAGATGTATAAGGCTGTGCATGTTAAAGATCCATCTCCCTTAAAAGTTCGTAATTGAAAACAAGAGTAGACTAATAAATTTCTTTAATTGCATACTGAATTGTATTTTCCTGTCCTCATTAGCCCAAACACTGCAGAATAGTAGAACAAATTAGTCATTTCTGTTCTGCTTGGAAATTTACATTTTTCAAATATAGATAAAGCTGACTATTTAACCCTTTGAACCCTGACTTTATTTTGGCTAAAACGTCACATACCCTGAATTCCCAGCAACATTTCTTAAAGTGTATTACGTTAACATTGTATGACGTCACTTGACAACGGCCAGTTTTGCGACTTTTAGTGTATATCGCGTAAAGATTAAGCCGCAATAGCGGCTTTTAGGGTTGAAAAAGTTAATAGCACAATATTCTTCAACTTATTTTTTAACCAGCTAAACTAACTAGCACCTTGAAGTTAATAGTTCTTGTTTCAGACATAAGCCCATGCTTTTTACGAGATCTAATCTCATTTCACTTGAACACAAATGATCTGAGAGAAAACTAACATTATTTTCAACAATAATGTCAAGTAATAAAAAGAACAAATCGAATATATTACATAATATGACAGATACCAGACATAGAAACAAGCATCATTACCATACCATAGTCCATAGATATAACCTAGCATGTTATGAGAATCTCAGATTAATGCTATCTTTAATAAATCAATGTCAATATCCTACCAATTCTCATTCATCAAACAGATTTTATTATTATAGTTTTATTATAGCACTTATTTCAGCTTCATTCTATGTTTCCTAGAGTTCTATTACTCATTGATTTTGTACTTTCATAACTCCTTAATTGCCTCTTCCTTTTCATGTTCTAGTATTTGATAGAAGTCAACAACTACAAGTTGGGGGATAATGTGTTTGATAATTCACCTTTTATAAAGACCGAATATTTCTTCATTTCTTTAGACAAACATTATTGGATTTTCTTAACAAATTTATTACAAATCAAACGCTACTTTCTGACTTCCTGTTGAATGAAGATAAAGAGAAAGGATGAATCTGTAGAAGTGAATGCATTCAAAAGCTATACTAAAATACAACATTGGTATGATATTCCATGGAAATTTTCCTTAAAGGAGTAAGGATAAATCTGTAGAAGTGAATTTATTTCAAAAGTTATACTAAAAATACACCATTTGTATGATATTCCAATTTTCATTAAAGGGATTAATGGGCTGAGTGTGAGACAGGACCGCATCACTTGTGATATTGGGCCTAATTCTGACCCATGTAAAATAAAGAGTTTATTATTAAAAAAATGTCCTAGATTTTTGTATTTGTATCAGGGACACTGATAGTATCAATTTGAACCTTTCCAATTTTTAATCAGACCTCTGTGTTTCCATTAAGTCCATTGGATTGTTATAGCACAAGAACAAATCATTTGCAAATTTTAGAGAAATGAATTTGGTCTATAAAATCTCATTCTGCTTGAATGGTAAATAACAAAAGGTATATCAAATACAAAAGAATTTCCTATGGCTTTAAATACATAGATTATAATTTGACTTTACACTTAGTTTAACATTGAGTCGAAATATATTAATTAGGGAAATTGAAGCAGTTTATCCTTCAGAAAGAATATATAATCTTATAATTACTAATATTAATCTTTAATGAAAATACGACATGGGTATCATCATCAGATATAGAAGCTTGTATTATTGACGGTTAGATTGACATGATCAAATGACAAAACATCACTATTTACTGTGGTGACAATGATATGCCATCAGCCTGTTATGCCAACCATCACATTCTGTTGTATGAGTCAGTATTTGTCTGATTGAAGATGTGCCTTATTTTAATGACATTGTGCATTATGCCTATTAGCATGTTCATTAAGTACTAAGTACTTTGTTCGATATGTGCTCACAATATTTGTGCCTAAATGACAAGGATTTAAAGTTTTGTTTTGCTTTTTGTACATTTGGGAACATCTATTGCAGCAAGGCATCAATTTTGAATTCACGAACATAATAAAGAATACCAGAACATTTAATTTTTGAAAGGTTTGTCAAGTTATCTTGTTTGAACCTTATTAGTTACAGTTGGTGAATTGTTTATAAGGTCTTTAAATGGATAGATACAAACAGGTGGCAGGGTAGGCAGAGCTATCAACCATACTGTCTCCAAGGTCCACAGCCTTCAGACAGACAACTGTATGATTAAATCTGTCAATCAAACCATCTCAACCTGTTATTATCTCTCATTTTATAATAAATAGAATATTTCATCTGTCCTTCAAACATATTAACTTTCTTCCTTAGAGTATTGCTAAGTCAGCTAGTTAGTTGTGTCCTTGAAAAGCTGGAATTAAATACTGACTATACATTCTAATTTCTTAATGTCAATGATGCAGGTAAAAGGGGTGATTACAAAAGAAATGTCAGTCATAGATGTCTCAGGCTCTGCACATTGATGACAACTGTAAATTGATGCATAAAAAGTCCAATGTTGCTGTCTTTGCACAAACTTTTTCATTGCACACAAAAGAACTAACCCATATTTATAAGCCTAATCAGAGGAAAAATTTAAGGCATTTTATCAAATGGCATTACTTAATATTTCATACAGTGGTTCTGAGTATACCATTGACAATTGTGTGTAACCTTCTTGGCCCCCACCTTATTCTTCTTATAACTATCATTGAATTTATCTAATGATTACATATCGATTACATATCGATTGTCAAATAATAATTACAGAATTGACAATAGCTCGCTTTACATTTGACATCAACTCCAGATATAACCATCAAACTGGAGAAAAGCTAATATTTTATATAAAGAAATTTTGACTATTTTGGGTTAAAAACATTTTGGTTGAATGTTTGGCTGTATGAAATGAAGAAATTTACTATTGAATGTCCATAATTCTCAATCAATTTGACACATTTCTGGTGTGTTTAAAAATTTACTTGCTATAAACTGGATGTTTTCGATCATTTCCAGTGATGAGATATGATTACTAGAAGATGATTACTGATCAATGATTATGAAAGGTTATAATGATAAATGGTTTGAGTATTATATAACTAGTTTATAACTTGTAATCATTGGAGTATTAATAGTATATTAGACTTAATAACCTCATCAGATCGCTCTACTAGTCTATAGTTAATAACTTTGACCAAGCACTAGACTCTAAATCAGGCCTTCTCAATTAATTTTTGTTAAGGGCCAAATGCATTTTATGAAAAAAATATAAGGGCAAAATAGAGATTAGCTAGCATAGAGAGGAGAGCTTTTAGCGGAAGAGGTCCCTCTTGAATGGCCATTCTCTAGGGCGTCGCCGGCCGTATTTGACAATAGCACTACACCTAAAAACACTATGTAGCTTTACATCTAAAAATGTCAGCAATAAAAATGTCAAAAACATCTATTAGAAGTTCTAAAAGAAGGCTTTTGAGCTAATAAAAGAATATCAAGGTTTAAATCCTGTTAATCATGAGAAAATCTTTATTTAAACATGAAAAATGAAAAATAATGAGATGCCTTATAAGTCTTTAAAGAAACCCTACAACCTTTAAATTTGAAATGAAATTGACAAACTTGTCATATTTTACAGAAAAATAGATTTTATCCTCTTAAATGTTAACAATCTGTAACAAAAACGAAGTTGGGCGATTTTAAGCACATGTTTGATGCATGCATTTAGCATCAAAACCTTGAAAGTTACTGAAGTTGCATTTATACTCTAAAATGGAATGTTCAATTTCTTTAGTATTTAGTATCATTGCACACTGCATGGAGTTTGCCCGTCCTCAATTAGCCCATATATGTGGAGAAAAACTCCATTCATTTCATTTTTTAGTATTTTAATGAGGCTGTTTGTCTATGTTTGTTTGGCATCGTAAAGTAGACATGCAACCACAAAATACTGCATATTGTGGCTGTGGTAATGTCATATCGCTTCACTGTATTTTAGAAGAACTACTGAAAATCAATGCCTAACTAACAAATATCAGCTACCCGTTTATTGAACTATTGCTTATTGAATATGACACCAGCTTTTACCACTCCTAACATTTTACACTACACTGAGATTGGTACAAGATTACTTTGTATATGTTTAATTTCCTGAATTTCTCATAAAATATTTATGCAGTACAAAAAAGGAATTTGTTAATTGTTTTACACAAGATCACTTTGGCCAGTGCTTCTATAGGAGAGTATCTTTTATAACACCCAATACAAGATCAGCTAATGTTAATCATAAAACTTAAAAGAGATATTAAAGAGGCACAGGCTTCATTTTCGTGGGTCGATTTTTCCAAGTCTCAGAAACGGGGACTTTTTTAGCTCAGCAATTTAGTACTGGTTATCACAACTCACTATTGAAATTTGAGCCTTCAAATCCATGTACATCCATAATTATTAGCATTTGAAAGTTATAATGCCCTACTACACATTAGCGATACTATGCAATATATAGAAAAGTCATCTATAGAAATAGAAGGAGAAATGTCTAATTTAAGATATATTTGATGGAATTTTCGTACATTTCTAGTGCTTTTGAAGGATACTAAAGTATATTCAAGACCCAAATCAACCAATAAAAATGAAGACTGGTCCCCTTTAATAATACTTTAGCCTCCTAATAGAACTAATTTTGAGCAACTTGTGATATTTTTTTACCATAGAATATCATTCTAAAGTGCTGCAAGTTGCTGGTGACATTAAGTGGAAAAGCAAATAAATTGATCAATAAATCTTTATACTGAAAAGGTTAAAAATCTGTGTATTAAAAGTAGGTTATTTGGTTATTCAATTATTGACACATTGGTTGGTATATGATAAAAAAGTACAGTAGTGGTTTCTTAAAGGGATATGTTCATTAAATGTTCGATCAAAAAATTTTAGTCTCAGAATCTGGAATTTTTCAGCTAACTAATCCGTAATGTTTTTCCAAACTCTTCCTCGAAATTTAAGCCTTCAAATCCCTGTGTATCCATTAATATCAGCGTTTGAAAGTCAAAAATACGGCTTGTCGATTAGTAAGAGTATGACTTATATAGAAAACACATATATACAGTAAATAAAAGATAACTGTTAAGGTTCAGGTATAATTGAAGGGATTGTGCGATTTTTGGTCAGTTCCAGTAAATATGAAGGTTATTTACATTGGGCAGTTCCAGTAAATATGAAGGTTATATACATTGGGCAGTTCCAGTGTATATGAAGGTTATTTACATCAAGCAGTTCCAGTAAATATGAAGGTTATTTACATTGGACAGTTCTATTTACATTGGACAGTTCTAGTAAATATGAAGGTTATTTACATTGGACAGTTCTATTTACATTGGACAGTTTCAGTAAATATGAAGGTTATCTACATTGAACAGTTCTATTTACATTGGACAGTTCTAGTAAATATGAAGGTTATTTACATTGGACAGTTTTATTTACATTGAACAGTTCCAGTAAATATGAAGGTTATTTACATTGGACAGTTTTATTTACATTGGACAGTTCCAGTAAATACGAAGGTTATTTACATTAGACAGTTCTATTTACATTGGACAGTTCTAGTAAATATGAAGGTTATTTACATTGGACAGTTCTATTTACATTGGACAGTTTCAGTAAATATGAAGGTTATTTACATCAAGCAGTTCCAGTAAATATGAAGGTTATTTACATTAGATAGTTCTATTTACATTGGACAGTTCTAGTAAATATGAAGGTTATTTACATTGGACAGTTCTATTTACATTGAGCCGTTCCAGTAAATACGAAGGTTATATACATAAAGGCCCAAATCGATCCTCGAAAATGTTGAACATTCCCCTTTAATTATATAATTGATTAATTATTCTATCACATTAATAAATATGAAGAGTATAATTAGAGATCAAAGGTTAATAACTATCAATTATATCTTATTATATTAATTCTTGTTCTACTAGTCAATATTCATCTAGTTTATTCTCAGTCACAGAGTGATAGGTATTCTCATTCTATAATTCATAGAAATCATCTGTCTTCTCTCAGTCAAGGGATAGATAATCTGATTTGATCCACTGGCAGGAACTGCTTATAGAAATATAGGCAGAGCCCACCCTTCATCATCACCTTAAGCTTATTTTTGTAGTCGGCCAAGCCCAAAGAAATTATGGGTCACTTTAAAAAATAAATAATTAAAATTTTACAAAAATGCTACTTTAGTTAAATCTTTGAAATATGGTTTCATGAATAAATGGCTAAACTATATTTAATTTAACTTGGTGGTGCCAATGTTGTGTATAACCAAAATCTGATATTTGTTTATAGATCTCCTTTACGAACTCTATCTCAATACATTTTTTATATAAAATATCATTGAAGAAACCAATTTCATTATGTCAAACTCGTCAAGTTTTTGTTTCAAAATATGGATTTTAATACAGATTTTGTAAGAGAAATCATATGGTCTAAATCTTGTGACAATTTCAGATATTATTAATATAACAATGTATGGAATTAACATCAATATAAAACGCTTCTGTGAATTTATTTCCCAATATCCATTCCTGATCGGAACAACGTAATCATAGAACATTTCTATAATGTATTCATTAATGCATCATTGGTATTGTTTACTATTCAGAAACACGAGTTAATTATATAATAATTATAAAGAGTAATTATATATGACAGCTAACATATAATAATATCAGAGCAATTAGACAGTCAGTATTCATATTACCTAATAAACGAGGTTTGTGAACCCATTCAATATACCTCTTGATTAACTGTATTACACAGTGGACAGATATAATGTTATTGATGTTTGATCAGTATTGATCGTCCATCTGTCCAAACCATAAAGATAAGGTTAATGGTCAAACAATGACAATGACCACTACTTGTTTGTTAGTATTGGACCATCTGTTCCTTACTTCATACTTTATAATACAACTAATATCTACTGTAGATTAACGCAGAAATGAAATGAATTCCTGCTTTATTTGTTCACATCTATTGTTAAAGAGGCACAGGCTTCATTTTCGGGGGTCGATTTGGATAAGTCTCAGAAAAGGGGATTTTTTAGCTCAGCAATTTAGTACTGGTTATCACAACTCACCATTGAAATTTGAGCCTTAAAATCCATGTGCATCCATAATTATTAGCATTTGAAAGTTATAATGCCCTACTACACATTAGCGATACTATGCAATATATAGAAAAGTCATCTATAGAAATAGAAGGAGAAATGTCTAATTTAAGGTATATTTGAAGGAGATACGCAATTTTTGTGCATTTCTAGTGCTTCTAAAGGATACTTAGATATATTCAAGACCCAAATCAACCAATAAAAATGAAGACTGGTCCCCTTTAACTGATATTAAAAATATTTGTTTACTCTTTATGTGTTTTGAGGACACTGGTAGCATCAATTTGTTTTGCACCTTCCAAATTATGTGGCTCTTGCAACTCCACTGTTTGTTATTAAAGGGGGTCATTCCGCATTTTTGATGATTTTGAAGGGATATTTGAAATGAAATGAAATGAAGTTTTACGTCCTGCTTGAAGGGATATTTAAGGCTTAAATTTTGAGGAGGAGTTGTGAAAATTATTACGTATTAGATTAGTTAAGATTTTAATAGTCAACATATCTCTTTAACATTTATGAAGTCTATATCTAAAGATTTTGTCATAAAATGGTTTGTTTTTGTGAAATTGCAATGACAGATGTCCAAATGAAAATAGAAACACAGTAAAAAAATACATCCAAAGCACACAAATAGTTAAGAAAACCTAATTATACTAATGAAGAAGGTCACTTCCAATTAAGAAGACTGAAAACAGTTCTGTTTATGTACCAAGATCAATGCAATTTTCTCAACCTTAAAGGGATTGTAAAGTTTTTTTGTAAACTTTGTATATGTATCGGGAACACTTATAGCATCAATTTGCGCCATTCCAATTTTCATTCTGACGTCTGTGGTTCTTGTAATTCCACTAAGATTAACACATTTTATGACGTCACTACCAGAGATCTACCAGAAGCTACTATTGATATCTATGCAGATCACTGTCATTGACGTCATAAAACGGAATGGAAATTGTAATGGTGCAAATTGATGCTATCAGTGTCCCTGATACACATACAAAGTTTAGAAATACACTTTACAATCCCTTTAAGACATTCACAATCAAGCAAATGATGAACCTTTCCTTGTCTATCCAAGGATCTAATATCTAAAGTGATTTCTTGAATCATTTTAATAGCCACAATGTCTTTGTTATGTTCATTAGGAGAGAATTTTAATATCTATACCAATATTTTGATGGATGATAAAACCATGAAAATAAATACTGTATTTTCATATAAATTTTTTAATGAAATTAAGTCATGAAAAGTATATAAATTATAACGGTGACCTAGGTTAGCTATTTATAGAAACATCTGTTGCACAATGTTTTATTATAGTTCAACAATAAACAACATCATACTGATATGATTTACATTGTCAACATGCCAATTTGTGATTTTCTCTCTACTCGCTCAGTGTCTGAAACAACCTAACATCAAGTTTATGCCAATATTCAACAGACATAGGTGCATAAAGAGACCACATAAACAAAGTGGGTACCATATCTTTTCTGACAGATGAATTTCAGCGTGTAGTACAGGGTAGGGTATATTCCTCATTTCACTTTAATCTAAGCGAGTCTGCCCCTTTAACATTTTCATTATCATTCTTATTAACCCCCTGTCACCCAGTTATTCCCTGACATGATGTAGAGAACAATAACTACACCTGTCATAAATTACATGTTAACGATGATATATTCAATATTTATTTACACTTTACTCATTTTATATGTCAATATGTTTTTATTTCACATCAATGCATGTTATTGTATTTTAATTTTGAAAACTATTGCTTGTTTATGTAAGACATATGTTTAACTCAGGTGAAGGTTATGTTCAGTTGTGAAATAAAAAGGCATACAGCTTGCAATTCAATTGAAAATATCTAAAAAAGCATATTTTACAGTTAGTTAATCAATTTTTTTATTATATCGGGTGTCCCAAAAAAAACGTCCCCAACTTTGACGGGAAGTATCTAAGCTGCTGATGAGCCGATCTCTTTCAAAATTCTTACAGATTTACTTAAACATGTCCTTGTCAGACCCTGAAAATATGAAAGTCATCGAATAAAAATTCTACAAGTACTGCCTCGAACAAAAAAGCATGTCAAAAAATTCAATATCAGAGCAAATTACATATTTGAATTTGTGTACAGTGTGCTTTCACCACATCGACCATCGATATCAACCACTTTCTTCCTGATAAACTCTCAGGGATCTCATCTAAAGGTACCACTGTCCACTCAAGAAGCGACCATCCTGCATTCCCTGTTCAGTGAGTGTGTCCTTCTAATCAGTGCAGTACACCAGTTCCTAAAAAGATTCCCATACTTCTCGGAGTCATTACCGTCACCAGTGGAATAAACTGGCTGAACAGAAACATAAAATCAGGATGGTATCTTTTTTGGGGGAGAAATTACCTTAAGATGAGATTGGTGAGAGCATTTCAGGGTGAAAATTAATGATGTTGGTGGTCGATGTGGTGAAAGCACAATGAACACAGGTTGAAATGTGTAGTATTCTCTGATATTGAATTTTTTTACATGCTATTTTGTTCGAGGCAGTTCTTGTACAATTTTTTTTCGATGACTTTCATATTTGCAGAGTATGTCAATGACATGTTGAAGTAAATTTGTGAGAATTTTGAAAGAGATCGGTTCACCAACAGCTGAGATACTTACCGTCAAACTTAGGGACGTTTTTATTGGGACACCCGATATATTACGTAACTAACATCACATCAGAAATAGTTCAGTTTTATAGGAGCTTTTGATTCAAACTCACGTGCATCTAAGAGTTATTTCCAATAATTTTTAGTTTGTAAACGGTCTACTGTAAAAGTTCATCTGGCGATCAGTCATATAACACTGAATCTAGTGACTGGTCAAAAGACAATCCCATATCTCATCTCATAGTTTATCTTTCAATTATCTTGACCATTGTTAAACATACTTTTTCAAATGATGCAAAGCAGATAAAATATTCAAGTTCAAGTGTCAGTATATTATTTCATGTAAAAAATTAAATGGTAACTAGCATACACAATGAAAAAACTGTCATATAAACAATCGAATATATTAAATTGATAACAATGAAACAAACTATATATAGAAACATCTGTTGGTGTCTACAATAAATAATCAATCAATATAATAAACTAACAACTGAAAGTTTTCCACAAATGTCAACTAATCGACTTGGATGTTGGGTTCTTCTTACATGCAAAAACTTCATATTGTGACCAATTGGCATCAATTGAATAAAGATGAACAATATTCATCATTAGAAAATGAAATGAAATGGAGTTTTATGTCCAGCTTTCCAATTGAGGCATTTTGAGTGTAGCACACTGGCAGGGCATTAGCTTATTTACCAATCCAAACGACTAGACACTGACGCATGTCTGCCCCTCAGACCTGCATAAGGTATCATCCCGACCCATACTGGGAAAGAACCCCAGACCTTTATATTAACAAGCAAGCGTCTAACTGAGCCGACACAGCTTACAATATACATTAGAATGAGAGTGTTTATGTACCTAAAAGTTCATGATGTTAAAGATTTAAGTACAGTAACATCAATTAATATTTTACTGACATAAGTTTTATATAAATATGTCTACATAGTGTTTATGCTTATTGATTGAGTGGTTGCCATGAAGGGAAAGGAAACTTTATGTCCCACTATTCTGCACTTGATGAGCTAATAAAGACAACAATGAATTATGCAACAAAAGACATTTTGACATGATAGCAGCAGTGAACTTATATTTTCAACTTGGAAGCTTCAAATTCTTAAATAAATCCTTGTTTTCATGGTTGTTAGATGACTTGCATGTCCTTGACATCTATCTGAGTTCAAGGAGAAATCTATATTTAATATGATGCCATATCAGAGAACCTCTTCTGAAATTTTCGGGTAGTATAAGAAGAATTTGAAAATGTAAAAGCTACTAGTCTTATTTTCAGTACAATTGCATCAACTACTGAACTACCCCAAAAAAGCAGATTGTTCACTCCTATGTTTTGAATTGTACCAAACATTGCACAAATACATCTATTGGTACTTCCCTTTGGAGAAGTCCACTATCCACAGACAACTATTACTTTGCCAGGTTTTTGGATGCGATTTTGATTAACAAATTTGTTTTTCTCATACTGATTTTTATTTTTAATATTAATATATGATACAGATATAATAAATTATAAATTGAAAGTAGCAGACTAAATTAGTTTCAAAGTATTTCTAGTTTTACAGTTCTAGTTATTTCCTATTTTCAGATGTAATCTAATTGGATTGTCAATAATTCACAATAGTACTTATGGCATTTCTGCAATCATGACGTGCCGATGAATTATTTCTTGACTTCTTTTGATAACATTTATTTCAACATAGGTCAGTTGTCTGAAGATCATACTGCGTGAAACTCAACATGTTTCAAGTTCTATTTTAATAGTTTTAATGTTCCTATATTGCTCTACATTTAATGTTTTGAGCACTATTTTAACAATATGAAGAATTTTGTTCATGTAAAAATATATTTCTATAATCTACATTCAAATTAACTAAATGAAAAGGAGGTTTATATTATATTTTCCTAGGGACAGTGTCGAAAAATCCAAAGGTAGTCTCAACTCATGCTGAGACTGAACCCTGGACTTTAAGATAGCGAGTATGCTTTTAACTTTCAGAGCAACCACAGCTTCCTAAAGTACTTAGCAAAGCCTGGTGCTCATTTTACTTTCAACCCTGTGCCAGTGTCTTCTGTTGAATAGTCACTTGTTACTTTCAATCACCCTTACCACTAACAATTACAAATTATGACAATAAAAAACAAGCAGTTTGTGAAGAGATCTATCAGTCTCACATGACTTCACACCATTGCCAACTGATATACTTCAACTATCAGCCCTTCTAAACTAGGTGATATGACATTTCTTGATCCATCACTTATCAGTGATCAAATGGTTAAGTGTCAAAAGTATTTATTACCTTTAATTCTTACACATGTAAAGAGTTTTTCAACCAAACCAGCAACAACTACAAGGTTTTCATGCCTTGGGGACCAATTTGAATATTGCACTTGATCAATTATATAACAACTGTCAAATTTTATTATCACGAACTGAACTAGATCACAATGCTCACATACACTCTGCAACCTTCATTAAAGGAATACTACCTTAAAATCCATAAACTAAGTAATTTTTTGAAACAATCTAAAGCTAACTTTGAGAATTAATATTGTTCACTTATATTTGTCCACAAAAAAAGATGAAATTCTTCATAAAAATAGCAAGTAACATTTCCCTTGTTTCTCCTTGGAGCAATGGTTGACAGATGGACAGCCATGGGCAAAAACAAATAATTCATGTGTAGAATATGTTAAATTGTACTATAAAAAGTGCACACCTTGTTTAGATTATCAAGAATCAAGCTCAAGATCAATATGAAATTTGTGTTAATGTGACAGAAAAAAAATGTTCATTCCACAATTCAGAAGTAAACACTGGCTTTAGCAAAAAGACCCCAGGATGTAGTGATGTGCATGCTTACATTTACACCTTGACCTCGAGGCACATTTTCAGGAGACATTGAAAATTCACCATTTGTCAGGTAAAATTACAGAGGTAGAATCCAAGATGAATGATTCTTTAAAATATATTCCCTCCGAGTTCAAAATTGTGTTTAAATTTTGTTTCATCTAGAACTGCACCTTTAAATATAGCCAGACCTGTTTATTTAATGCATAAAATGTCTGAAATAGAGATCTGTATTGTAATAAACTCACCATCAGGGAATAAATAATGTAATAATGGTAATTTGGCTGAATGTTTCCTCCATAATCTCAATACATAGTCTTCCCATCGGACCATTTTACCTAATATTAACATTACTGGTATTGTAGGTAGTCCTATTAATAGAAACAGAGGGTCTGCTCTCTCCATTACATTTAATCCTTCTTTGTGACCTAAAACCTGCAATATTTCAAAAATATTCTACAATGTATTATGCCTTTTTTGACTTCACATTTTCATTTTAATGTCATCAAATACGCTGACATCTACAACAATCAAACACCTGATTATACTTCTACCCAAAGGACTATCGGTGGTTTCTATGAATAATGGGCACAATCATTTGCTCGCTAATTTGAGCACGACGTTTAACGTTGTAATCTAAAGCCCTGACCAAATTCAGTATATAAATATTTTAGCCCATTATGTTACGCTTCCACTCAATAACACCATTTTAGAGTGTTTTCATTACTTTTTCAATAACAATTGGTTCTCATTATAATAGAAAACTCAACAACAATCCATTTTGGATATACCAAATGCTTACCTGCATAACTGTAACAGCACCATAAGTAACCGCTGTCCAATATACAGATCCAATAAATATTCCACCAGCCACAAATGGGCATGTTTTATAAATAATCTTATCTGCTATATCCATTATATACACAACAGGACCTATAGTTTAAACAATTTCTTTTAATATTAAATTCTACACACAAATTTACTATTAGAACAAAATCTGAGCTCATTTAATGGGAAAAAGTTATTTTGTTCCTAACTTCAGGCATGGTTGCATTGTATTATTTCTATAATACTTTTAAGGAACAAGACTAAAATATTGTCAAATTAGATTGATTCCAAATATGTGTCAAGTTATTGTGGTTGTGACATGCATCTACTAGTATTATAACTTGTATAATGTAGCCTAAATAGCAGCCTTAGTGAAATTTCTTACCTAATTTGGGGAAAATAATCAGATATTCTGCATTACATTGTGGACAAACAACCTTAGTTGTACTGTTTCCCTTTTGTTTTTCATCTATCCATCTTTGTAAACAACTTTGATGTACCCATTTAGTTGTACCTTTACATCTACATGGTCTGACCCAGGATACATCTCTATCATCTTCTTCTGTGGCAAAACACACCCAACATGCATTCCTAAAATAAGATGATTTTATACAAAATGTGTGTTGCAATCCAGTGTTAAAGGTTATTGAATGGACACATTCAAGGAAAAAATACCAATTCCATAATCATGAAATGTATCTGCATTACAATAGAAATTTGAATTTTAGTTACTTGATAGATATAATATTCAACCCAGAAGGTACCTATTTGATTAGAAACAACACATTGAATTGATTGAGCTCTTTTCTGACATTAAAAATATTGTCTTATTACAAGCTATTTATATAGTGTAATATGAAGAAATAATCTTTTATTATGATATGTAAAAAATAAACACACTTTTCTTCTACTGATGTTCTTCTTTGCTCCATTATTTATCAAACTGCTACTTTATCAAATTTTTACCTAAAAGGTCAATTTTGAATCCTGCAACAAAATTTTGATAATTAAAGCTTCCATTGTTTCTAAGAGGATCAGCTAGCTACATGACATACAGCTATGTTCGTTCCTATCATTTTCAATTCAGCAAATATTGTTATTCAAAAGTCAAATAGTACTTGTCATTGTTGTCAAGCAGGTTATCATTGTCATATGTGAGATGATGAAAGGGTTAACAGTGAAATCCCCCCTTTTCAAGCTCAATACCAGTTTTCTTCTTCCAGTCCCAGTAATTTATGCACCAATTCCATGCATTGTTCTCCTCTAATTAAATTCATCATCAATTAATCAAAAACCTGTAAAACTTAATCAATGAATGGAGACTGAATGTAAAGGGAGAAACTGCTGTAAGCCCCTCACGTCAGTCATGCCAATAATTCAGCAGGAGACTCATTATATGAGTACCGGTATATGTAGTCAGATAAAACCTGCCGTTGAGCGGGTCAACGTCAGGCTGCCATGCTGTATCATTTCATTGCGGAAATTCAAATTCTTTATTAAGCCCCCGTGTCCTTGAAAATCGGCACATCTCGATACATTTTCATAAACTATTAAATAAAAATGTAAATTAAATGATCTCCTAGCTCAAATAATACCTTTTATTTTGATCGAAAGTTTCCAAGCGAGAATTCTATCAGTGATGGCTGCCATAAAGGCGGGGCTTACAGGTCGTGAGCGAGTTATCTCTGGTTAAACATGTAAACTCCGCCCACATCCGCCAACAGTTAAAAAACAAAAAATGGCGACCTGGGACTGCTTCAAATTTTGTTTCGTCGTAAGACGGCACTTTTGAGAGTTTCTTGTGAAGTTTTTGTATTCCATCGATAAGAAAATTCTTCGAAATTTCGGAAAAACGTAAATTTATAAAGGTAGGCCAATTCGTTAAGACCTGAGAGTCGTTCAAACGCCGGGGACCCTGGTCCCCGGAAAACCGTCAAAGAAAAGTATAGGACGGATCCCCAACTACGGTATATGAAGACATGTATACCCTCATGTTTCTTCAGTTCAATGCCATGACACAGCACTAATCATGTATGAGTGACATCACTCCTCCTAGTCCATGGCAAATGCTGTCAATTTTATTTAATTTTTTGACATTCCCTTTGCCAGTATTGCTATACAATAATACATATAGGCCAGAGGCCCAATACATATAGGCCAGAGGCCTATGGCTACATAAATATAGATATCAATATTTTTATTCCTGATTCCCATGCCACCAGGTACATAGATAGTACTGCCGCAGAATGGTGCATTCCATGGGATTTCTCTGTATCAAACTGGAATATTACGATCCATTTATTTGTTACTCTAATACCTACCTTTACAGAAAAGTGACAGGCATAAAATTTCTTGAAAAAGAAACTACTGACGAAAATTATCGGAAAGTTCTCTCATCACCGGAAGTAGATTCTATAATACGGTGAAGGTCACGGGGAGCTATCATTTCTCACAAACCATTTTTTTTTAATTTTCTTTATTTCGACTACGTTTTTCTGGTCAATTATGATATGTCAAAAATACATACAGTCATCTATTTCTGATTATTTTGATGCTTCTTTTCTATAATTTTTCACATTTTTCATATGATTGATTTCTTATTCTTCGATTACTCCTGTTCCGTATTTTTTTTAGGGGAAAGTTGCCTTTTCCGTCCATTTGTGTTGTTGGTTACGTTCTATCGTTAACTAATATGTAACCAAAGGTTTGAAGCGCATCAGTATTTAGAGATTACAGGTTGTAACTTCAAACTAATAATAAAGTTACGAAAGCACTGGCAAACGACGTATAAATTTGAATTTCTCTAATTAAACAAAATGTGCTTGTTAGCTATTTAGTGTCAATTGATGATTTTATCTTAATCGGCAATCTATTCTATTTAGTGATTATCGAATAATAATTCAGTCGTGAGATAGAGGACGTAAAATGGAATGATGAAAAAAAAAATATATCTGTTAGGCCTCAAACTCTTTGTTGAAAACGATAGCTATCTCCAGTTCTCCTTTATTTATTTCCTGAATTTTCTTCTCTGTGAATTCTCCTGGCAAAATTTCCCTCATTGCACACTGCATGGCGTTTGCCCGTCCTCAACTAGCCCATATAGGTGCAGTAAAGCAAGTAAAACTCCATTCATTTCAGTTTTCTCCGTGAATTCTGCACCATTCTAGCTTTTGATACATCATTGCATAGCCTATAAAATCTGTTAGATTTTAATAAAATTTGTATTTTCGGAATCCAGGATTACGAGAAAAAGGGGGGGGGGGGGTGGGGGTCTGAAATATAACATGCTTTAAATTTTACGGCTCCGCGAGCGCCGATCGCGCGAACGGCAAATTTTTTAGAGGGTTCTGACATCAATCGGTCAAAAATAGGGGGTCTCGAGTTGGGGGAGAACCGCTCCCCACCCCCCTTCGATTCGCCACTGATGTGTTCAGAAAAACTTTGTAAATGGAATTCCACCTGATCCACAATTTACCATCATAACAAATTTGAGAGGACCAAAGTGACATGCCCTCAATGAAGGTCACAACATGATGATTTCCCGCCATAATTTTTCATTACGTCAAGCCTTGGCTTCGTTTGAGAACGATGTGCTGTGGTTGTGGGGGATTTATTTATAGGCTATGTTAGACCTTAAACGGTTTCTGTTTACACGTTTATCTTCAAAATACACATTATTATTAGTATTACCTTATTTGCAGAGCAAATCAACTATACCCAAGTTTCCCCTACCTAGGGAACAATTTATGTGACCATATTTCTATGAAAACAAAAAATGTATGGAATGTTTAACAACATATGAAGTGTTTTATTAATACAGACTTTCTAGAAGCGACATGTGGGCTGTATAACAATTAAGTTAATTTTCTAACATATGCGCAAAACTAAATTGATTAGCTTGTTTATGTTGGAATATAACCGTATGTTACTATTTTAATCAGGTTTACTGCGCAATCCTAAAAAAAATTCAGAACGTTGTTGTGCTAATATTGTAAGAACTAATACATTCAAATAGTATAGGAGATTAAAATGTTATAATGTGCGAGATATTGCAGTAAAAATCAATATCATTCATACGATTTTAACGAAATCTCAAACAAGAACACCTACATAGTGTGTTGGCCCCTGAACGTGGATAAGTAATCAACTCAACAGTTTCAAGGGCACCCCGAAATAACGGTAACATACGGATATGGAAGAAAAGGTGTTAAGCGTGTGAAATTTTAATCGGGGCTTGATTGAAAGTGGAACTGAAACCTTTCTTAATTCAATTATTCGTTAATTATACACAAACAGCAAGCACGCGATATAACGAGCCTCATTCTGGGGTAACTAGAAACCTCTATATTTATAATAGGAAACACAAAGAGCACTGGGTACGAAAGTGCATTCTGTTTTGTGCATCGCAGCTGTGAAGGAGACGTGGCGGAGGTTGGATCGAATTGTTGATCCATTTCCCCCCAAAATAAGGACTATATTTACATCTAATGGGGGAATTTGGAGTGGAAACTACAACTGTGAAATCTTTATCACCAGTGGACTTTGATCAATTGTCAAATAATCAGTATTTTTTCACATCATCAGACCCTGTTCCCGTGAGTAAAATGCAAGATGACGCGCTACACGATAAGACGGCTGCTATTTCCAAACAAGTGCAGCAAATACCAGTTACGACAAACGGTTCTGAACATTACGATGAGGATTCTATGTTAAAGAAAATGAATAATGGCGTCTCAACATTCTCAACCGAGGAAAAGCTATCGCACCTCTCAAACAATGTGTCAACAGGGAATCAGGTGCGTGTTTCTGAAACGACCACTTCTGCTCCAACGACATTGTCGTCTGCTCAAGGGTATTGGTCCACTGCACCAGCAGACGACAGTTTTGTTCAGGGCTTTCAATCTATGAATGGTACAGTCACATTTCAGCAGTTTTCTCCTTCACCAAACACTGCTAATATATCAAATTTGTCGAACGTAATGTTTAATGCAGGGTATCCAGGACAGGTTGGTGTGAATATGGCACAACAGTCACATAATCAGAGGAGGGCAATTACAGCACATCATAATTTTCCACAGCGCCAACCAAACATAATGATAAACAATGGAAAGTCATATCCAAATTGGAGTAATGCACCAGTTCAGTCATGGACAGGTCAACAAAATCAAGCTACGTTATCACCATGGACTAATGTTCAACAACAGAGAAGATCTGTGCCGAATATCAATTCATTAGGACCCATGAAAAAACCTAATTTTCCGCAAGTTCCTAACATGCAGCAGTCAACAGCCATGATTGCACCCACAAAGTTTCGAAGGAGTACATCGTTTCCAGGTCAGATCCAACAGGCTGCTATGGGAGTAAAGCCATCTTACGATTATTCTGCTTTTGATGAAAATCAGCAGAGAGAAGGAGTACCCTATCATCAGGTGAGTGGAATTGATTTCTTATCATTTGAAAAAATACAGTATAAGCGGCAGACAGTTTTAGTAACTGTTAATAAGTACTATACACATTTTTGAATGGAATTACTAAATTGCTACTCCTAGTTAAAGTATCATGTTCTGGATATTCCAGGAATCTTTGATCTATAACAATAAATGGTGTATTTCATTTTGACTGCCATTCAAAACATGACTCTGGGTCATTAATTTACTTTGGATAATTTTTACTAGTCAAACAAATTGAAATACCGGTACCATAATCAAATAGTCTTAATTAGATATGACTGCTTCTACTGCTTCAGACTCAACTCCCTCCTTATAGGTTCAAAACAGTAGCAAAATTAAACAAACACAGTATAACAGCAGGTTTAGATTTAATAATTAACAATATAGTAGCTGAGCTGATCTGTATTCCCATTAACTAAGTTAACATAACATGGCTGTGGTTAATCTAGCTTGATAAATGAGGTTTGATTGAATAAGTTAAGTTTCCATTATGTTGTGATGAAAACTATTTATTGAATCAATGGAATTTTTTTTGTGAGGTCAGAACAATTTATTTGTCTGAATTTCTGAGTTCTCTCTTAAATTTGATATTATTGTTTGACAGATAGTGATCAAGTATGACTTTGATTATTGGCTTCAAGTATGAATTATATGCAATTATTTTGAAAGTGTTGCAGTGTTGGCTTCAAAGTGGTAAATATTTGAATAAGAAATTAGCAAGATATGAATGATTTCTTCTTGAAAGAAAAATAGATCAATAGCAATAGTTTGTTACCCCGTGATATTTTTTAAAATACACCCAATACCCTTCTTTCTTTTACAATTAAAAGAATTGTTTTGATCCAGCAAATAAAAAGAAAATAATAATTGATGTTTAACAATCCTATTCTACAATAATGCATGAGACAATCGTGTTGATGCATTTTATTGTAGTAGTACAGTACAGTATGAATGTTAGGTTGCCAAAATGAAAATGTAAGGTCACAATAGACAAACACTCAAGAGTGTTAATGGCCTTAAAGTAATGATAGATTAACATCAAACATGTATGATGTTATGATGAACTGTAGAGAAGGAGTGATTGTCATTTGTCATGCAATATTGTTATACAAGTTCATATAGATATAGATTTATAGATTATATGAAAAGACTGACGACTTAAAGAGATAGTACTTCACGTCTTTTCATCCATCAAATATAGAAATCATGAACTAAATTTTTTGATATATTAACTGTGAATATAGTATGGTACCTGTGCCAGTATGTTACCATTTGTAATGGTGGGGGCTACTCATCTTTAATGATATCTTTAACCCCGCATTAGTTCATGACTTCATGGGTGCTTCAAATTCAAAATTCCTTTAACTAAGCTTTATGGAAAAAACTTTGACTCTACTCATAGGTTATTGTTAGATTATAATATATCTGATTTTGTCTAGCTAAGGTGTTATACAGATCCAATTTCAGATTGACATTTCTTGACATTGTCATTTCACCAGACTTGTAATTGTCTGTTGCAGGAACTTATTGTAATAAAAGACATCAAATACCATTATTCCATTTCTGTTTGTTTGTTTTGATCAATTTGTCTTTCTATTTATTTATTTATTTATTTACAATTTTGTTATAGAATGAACGTCCTGCATCTTTTGACACAATGCGATTTCCAGCTTTAGAGAGTCAGTTATTGGATATTATGAGAACCACTGCTATTGATGGTCAACTTCCTGATCATTTAAGAGGTAGGAACTACTATTATTGTGAATTACCATCATAGATATTGAAATTTTGGCTCTATAGCCCTGCTTTCTGATAAATAATTATTGGAAATGATGCTGCAATGAAGATATTATCCTGCTATCAGTAAAAGGTGTCTAGTTGATATTTTATGTTCATCATTTCTAATCCTGAATGTTTGCATTCTATAAATTTTTATCCAGTTAGTAAAATGTCGAATGTAAAATGAACAATTGCATTAGGCCTATATCACCAGTGTCACAATGTACTAAAATTTCTGTTATTTTGTAGGAAAAACACAGTTTCATTTGGAAGAGAATCATTTAGTGGAGGATGGATCTATTGATCAATCAGTGGGTAATTTAAGTGGATCATTACGAGGTTCCCCTAACTCTCAACCTGGTGTGGAACATTCAGAAAGATTCTCAAGAAAAGTGTTTGTTGGTGGATTACCCCCAGATATTGATGAAGGTAAGTGAGCTGGCTGATTTTTTCATGCGTACATATGTTCAATGTCTGTTTTATCAAAACAGCATAACTGATTCTTGCAATTTGTTCCTTAAATGAACCTCAGTCCATCAGAATCCAGTCAAGGACTAGGGTCAGACCCTACAATTGATGTTTGAAAAATACAAAAATCTTACTGGAAGGGATAGTATTGTACACACAGTCCACAAGGTCTTGCAAGTTTGACATCTATGATTGTGGAGCCTATCACACCAGACTAATATATTCTCCCACTCATGGGCCTGTGACATTCTTGGAGCAAGTTTGGCCTAGGCTTAGTGGTTCTCGTGTAAAGTATGTATGATTCTCTTGCGATTCAATTGTCCTTATAATTTCATGTCTGTAGTGCTTTTCATGGCGAATTTACATATGAGTTTATCATATTTTAAAAGTAAAATAGTAATTTGTGACACTTTTCTTCAGTGAATCACTAATTACGATCATGATCTATGTAGATCATTGTTTGTTTTAATATTATGAAACTGTTAAACACAATAAAAAAAATAATGTACTACTTCTACTGCATTGTAAACAAATGTCATAAAAAAAACATATAAACTGTAAAATTTTTAATTTAAATTTTGAAAGTCATGATCAATTTTTTTTTTAATTTGATATTAGTTGATTTACAGTGACATGTGATTGCCTTCAGCATTTTGCATGTTTGTTTACATACAAAATATCAGGGTTGGCTGATTTAAATCATGTTGATTTAAATCATGATTTAAATCGCGATTTAAATCACATGATTTTTTTAAAAAAATCATTGATTTAAATCAAATTTTTATTTGTATCAAAAATTAAGGAAATTATTGACTGTATAATGAACAAAAAGTTAATATAAGGTATTAAGACTAATTTATACTAGTTTATCATTGAATAGATGTCATAGAAATGAATAGATTCCTGCAAAATTTAGATCACTATATCAAATATTTAAAAAAATCATTCATTGAAATCAAGTGATTCTAAAAGCTGTAAAAATAACACTTTACTGTAGAAACTAATTACTGACAGCATATATGTAATGAAATTTAATACCAGCATTATTAAACCCATTAAAAAGTTCGCTTTTATTTTGAAAACATGTCAATTCATTCATATACCATGTATATATGAGGCAATTTTTTAAAAAAAATCATTGATCTAAATCAAGTTATTCTAAATTGTCTTAAAGAATAAAACAAAAAATAGATAGATAGAGGATTGAACCCATGACCTCATGGTAAGCAAGGAAGCACAGTAATCAATGAGCCACAAAGACAGAGTCTCCTTTACCAATCTCAGAGACTTCATAAATTATGATTTTTTATAACTTTAAATTTCATTTGAATAACAGATTTTAACTTTTAGTTTGATTTTATACTTTAACATTACATTGCAGAGGAGCTTATTGACACATTTTGGCAATTTTATGACAGTTCCAAAGTATATAATTAAAAAAATCAAATAAATCCGATTTAAATCAAAAAAAGCTGATTTAAATCAAAAAAATCGATTTATTTGATTTTTTTAAAAAAATCAAAAAAATCACCAACCCTGCAAAATATATGAGCTGCAAGGTTGAATTTGAGCTGAAGGCTCTTAAATTTTTAATGTTTACAGGAAGTAAAACTGCATCTCTTTTCTTTTTAATCATGAAAACCTAATCTTTTAACTCTCCATCTGTGGTCATGAAACTGTTTAGAGTCTATTGTGTTCATTTCAAAAGACTTGTTGAGCTGGCTATTATCTCTAGTATAATTAGTTAATATTTTAATGTTCTTCTTTCAGAGGAAATTACAGCTGCTTTCAGAAGATTTGGACCTTTAGTGGTAGATTGGCCACACAAAGCTGAGTCAAAATCATACTTTCCTCCAAAAGGTAAGTCTATGTTCATCTGCTTTTTTTGTTGTCATAGCAGCAACTAATCACAGAAAAAGCATCGTATTTCTTTGATGTGAATCCTAAAGCATTGCTAAAAATCATATTCCAGTTACTTATCATGTATATGAGGCTTCCCTTTATTCTGCAGGTGCCCTTATTATTATTTAACACTTGTTATTATTTTTCAGGCTACTGTTTCTTGATATTTCAAGATGAACTGTCTGTACAGGCGTTAGTGGAGATATCTTTTATAGATGATGATAAACTGTATTGGTGTGTCTCTAGTCCTACTATGAAAGAAAAGCCGGTAAGTGATTTTTATGAAGACTTTTATATTTTTAAGGATTAGAGAACATGAGATCATAATAGATCAGTTGTTCAGGGCACATTATTATTTCACAGTTAAAGCTGTCTTTATTAACATTAAAGTCACATTAACAACTAAGGAATCTTAAATTTTCACTACCCATATTTTTTTCAATTTCAAAATGCAATGATTAGTTCGAATAGTTTTAAATGATTAAATAACTGATAATAACACAAACTGTTACTAATCTTACAGTTTGCCTTAAAGGACAAACAATTAAAATGGTTTAAGACATTTTTGTTTAGTCACTTAAGGGTTTTGGCAGCAGGTGGTAATGGTCTATAACTGATCTTTTGATTTGACATTAATTATCAGTCATGTCTGTTTTTTTCTAAAATAACCAGCTGTGATCAACAGATTATTAGATATTGTTGATAAAAAGTCAGCCATTTTTATATGAACTTTGTATGAAAATGCATCAGATGTCAAAATTTGAGCTTAAACTTATACATGAATTAAACTGGATCTGGTTAGAATTGAAATAAACCCTCAAATCATATAAATGCATATGGTTTTTTTTAATACTGACTTACATGTAACATTGGAGTCACCATGTTAGATTAAAATTAACCTTAAAACAGACCCTTTTTGGGGGATCTTACCATTATGTGTTAAATGTTGCATACTCTTGATGAGAATCAATCTAATTTAACTCCAATTATAATTTTCTTGTTTCTAATACGATACTTTTTTGTTTTCATTGTAAATATAAGAACTTTTCCACTGCCGCACTGCATTCAAAGTCAGCAAGTTCTGTATTATAACAGTCTTCTAGTTCATATTGGCCATATTTCTCAATGCTATTGCAGTGTAGTGTGGAAATTTACATTATAATAGTTGATAGTATATAGGTTAAATCTGTAACACATGTTTACTACTGTACACAATTAATCAATATATCTTCATTCTATCGCTTATATTCTCTATATGGCAAGCTATCTTATCTTTAACACACAGCTAGCTTTAATATTTCTGATGGTAATCCACTGTTATTCAGCTTCTTTCTGAGACCCAGCATACGGTGAAATGGAACAATCTTATTTTTGGGGCTTTGAATATGTTTTGAATAGTCTTAAGAAGAACTGAAATTGAATGAAATTTGCAAAATCACTTAAAAATACTAAGAACTAAGAACTTTTCTAAGACTATAGCACGAGCGTTAGATGATGAACATGCTCTTTTAAAGGACATTTCATCAGTTATAATTGAAGGCAAATGGCATATCAAACTAACTCTGTACAATGTCATATGAAAGTCACCTTTCCTAACTAACTAATCAAGTCTATTGAAGCGTTGTCTAATTAAGTCTACAATTTTAATTTACATCTCTACAGCAGTGGTGATTCCTGTGATAGAAATTAATCATTGACAGCCTTAAAATTTTTCATTAGAGAATTTAATGAATGTCTTGGTATATTAGTTACTTTTTGCACTGTATATTAAAGAAAGGGGGAAATAACACGCCATGCAGTGGGAAATGAGGTAAATTCTGCCAGGACAGCAGCATTAGCGTACGGCACTCTTATTCTGATTTCCAACTGTTGAGGGATCTTTAAAGTAGCACACATGGCCTCAGTTTATTTTCCCATCCAAATGACTAGACCCTTTTTCCATGTCAGCCCCTCTGACCTCCATCACTAGGTGGGAACCGAGTTGAAAAGTATCATCTCGACCCACACTGAGATTGAACCCTGGATCTTCAGGTTAAGGGAGCAAAGGAGGGGGGAGGACAAGTGCATTGACATTGTCAGATCTATTTTAACAGTGTTTCGAAAGTATTTACTTGAATTATGACAGCTTTTGATGCTCATATTGTTTGGTGTTATTCTCAATAAGAGTTTTCTAAAATCGGTCAAATTGACAATATGTCTTTTTGATATAGTCTTAATTGTTTGGCAAGACTTGTTTATTTTATTATGTAATAAAATATCAACTTCAATTATGCAGGATGAAGTGACAGACATTGAAAGTGTTTAGTCATTTGAATAAAACAATGAACTCAAGTTCCTCACTGTGTGCTACAGTCTGTGCGCATTAAAAATAAGAGTTGGCTTATGCCGTTGTCCAGGCAAAATATCTGTCATAGACCAAACAGGTGCAGAAAAGTAGGAAGTAAAACTCGATTTCATTTCACAGCTGCCACTGGCTTAGTTTTAAGTTGTTGAAGCGAAATAACTTGTAAAAAGTGTGTAATTTAAATCATTTTCTTCCTGGAGAAAATTGAAAACATGTCTGGTATTCTTGTAATTTAATACAATGAAATCTTTTTTTAAACTTAATTACATTGTTCTGTCTGTAACATACATTTCATATTCCATTTGGATGATATAAGAATGTCCATTATCATGTCATATAGTGTTCCTGGTAGCATTGTTCCCTCATGGTTGAATTTGACTGCCCCAAATTTGGCTTCAACGTCTGGTTGGATAAGATTTTTAGTTTTTGAAAAAGCAATTGCACTATCATAATATCCAAAGTACATTTCACAGTGTGTTGATGGCTAATGGATTGTTTCTATTTTGAAGTCAATGCAAATTAAGCTTAAAACCATGTGATTATGTATTATTGACAAACAAACGAAAATGGGTTTACAATGATTAAAGAATTGATCAATTTGAATTACGAAATTTAAACAAAATTCCTGTTAGTATGACATACCCATAGCCAGAGGGGTTCGGGGGGGTTCGGACGAAACCCCCTCCCCCTTGAAAACAAATAAGCACTGTTGAAGTAGACATTCTGTTTGAATTGTGACTGTTAAACTTGAGTTTGATTGTTTTGCGTGGCCATATATCCCCCCCTTGGAAATTCCTGGCTACGGGCCTGTATGAAGCTGTTGAATACCCCGATACTCCTATAATAACATGTTGCCTATTTTAGTGAAAATATTAAGTGCAGGAATGTGACATAAATTGACTGTTCATTGTTTCCTTGACTGTTAAGTTAAGTACAGTAATGAATTAGTACTAAAGGAAGTTACATTTTCCTGTCTGTCTGAAATGTATGAGGTTTTATAAATCTAAAACTATTTCTCATTTACACTAAACAATAATTTGTTTGTTAGACTGAAATAATTATTTGACAATTTTGCAGAGATATGTTACAGAATCTTATTATTTCCTATTACTTTGCTGTGTAAGAATGATGAAATCTATTATGGTCAACCACAATGGGTTGCATAAAGCTAACAGAACATATGACCTTGGCACCCTTTTTTTCATCACTACAAAAACCTTGCAAACAATCTCAAAATGTATCTGTAAGTTATAAGATTGAGCTTCGAAGGCTCAAATCTTCTTGGACTCACTTTAATTTGGAATGAAAATGCAGGCACTAATAACATTAATTTACTCCCAAAGTTGGCCTGAAATTGGATGTATGATTGCTTACTTTTCACACACAAGCAACTTTAATGAATTGAATTTGACAGAATGTTGAACCAAATTTAGATCTGTATAGGAAAGGGTTATTTAGAGCAGGGTATAATATATTACAGAGATAATGAATTGAAATATAGAAGACAAATTGAACCTAACATACTGTCTGGTACCATATTGTGAAATATTGACTTACCTGACAGTGTCTAAAGAACAGAAAGAAAATGTCTAAGATATTTCAAAGAACTTGTTGACATTCAAGCCAGTTACAAGCCTAATATAGCTTTAAAAGGATTGGCTTTTTTCAGTCTTCAATGCATGTTCTGATATTAGCTTTGTGAACTTCTGAAAGAATTCCAGGTGACAACCAGTGCCAAGCCTAATATAGATTTGATAGGATGGACTTATTTCAGACTTCTGCAATACATTTTCCTGGTTACCTCTATGTACTCTCTGAAGGCATGTCCAGGTGATAAAACCAAGTTTCATATACCGTATATAGATGATTCAGGTGTTACATTTTACTATAGCAAGATATTTATAACCCAAGTTTCATGCTGTTAATGAAAAAATAGCACCTTTTAATCTTTGTTTGTAGCAAATTCTGTATGATTCAAAGAAAAGAAAAAAGGAAGGACTAGAAAATTGTTGGTCTTAAAAAAAACCCAGAATATAACTTGACATTGTCATTGGAGTTCAAAATTTGATTCATCATTATTTTTATACGCCCACACGATAGTATGGGCGTATATTGCGGTTACCCCTGTCGGTCCGTCCGTCCGTCCGTCGGTCCGTCCGTCGGTCCGTCCGTTCACATTTACCTCGTGCTCACTCTACAGACTACAATTCTTCATGGATCCTTTTGATATTTTGTATGTGTGTCAATATCATTATAAAGATGTGCACTATTGAATTTGGTGATGATTCGACGATTTTCTTCCGAGATATCGCGTAAAACTCTGATATCGCGTTCGTTTTTTTGCTCGTGCTCACTCTACAGGCAACAATTCTTTATGGATCCTTTTGATATTTTGTATGTGTGTCAATATTATTATGAAGATGTGCACTATTGAATTTGGTGATGATTCGATGATTTTCTTCCGAGATATCGCGTAAAACTCTGATATCGCAGTCGTTTTTTTGCTCGTGCTCTTTCTACAGGCTAGAATTCTTCATGGATCCTTTTGATATTTTGTATGTGTGTCAATATTATTATGAAGATGTGCACTATTGAATTTGGTGATGAATCGAAGATTTTCTTCCGAGATATCGCGTAAAACTCTGATTGCGTTCCGTTTTTTTTGCTCGTGCTCACTCTACAGGCTAGAATTTTTCATGGATCCTTTTGATAATTTGTATGTGTGTCAATATTATTATGAAGATGTGCACTATTGAATTTGGTGATGAATCGACGATTTTCTTCCGAGATATCGCGTTTGTTTTTTTTGCTCGTGCTCACTCTACAGGCTACAATTCTCCATCGCGTTTGTTTTGGTGTTCACATTTACCTCTTTATCAAGCTGCTGGTGGGCGTATACGCTTGCGAGACTTGCCGCAAGCCTATGTTTTGTAGTTATTATGAATAAAATGAATAGGCTATGATTCAAAGACCATCACAAACAGTTCAAGTATAAATATATAATGATTTCATTATGAAATATATGGTCTGATAAAGTTGAATATAGCTTGAAGCTGTCAACTGCACAAGGAGTGGTTTATTGCCGATAGACATCTGACTATTTTCAGCTCTTGTGCAATTTTTAGAATGTGTTAACTCTCCTTATCTGAAGCCGGAAACAATGCTATATTAAGATTCTTCATGACTGTATTATTAGTTTAAGGAATGGCTTTATTGGCCTGAATCCATACTGAGCCCATTTTGTCTGCCTGTCCTCATCAATTTATAGCAATTTTTAAGGCAAAATTAATGCTATTTTCTAGCTTGTCAAGTAAAATAGAATATAATGAGTATTCCTCAGCAATTTATAGCAATCTTTATCTAGGTAATATTAATGCTATTTTCTAGCTTGTAAAGTAAAATGTAATAATGTGAATATTTTAGTATTATTGCACCATGTTGCATGTCTTCTCATAAATAGTTTGATTAATGTCCAGTTTCAAAATGCTTATTTGCATAAAATGTGCATAATTGATGCGAACTTAATGCTTAGTTTCAAATGTAGATGAAACACTACAATAAGAGGCTCTTCAATGCATGGAGATGTTTCAAGCTTATATGATTTAAAGCAGTTTTCTTTGAGCATATCTGAAGTTCTAAAGAGACCTAAAGTATAAGATAGTAAATGAAAGAATTAGATTTAGTATTTGTTTGAAGTAAACTTAAACTTAAAGTCATAATATAGGTTTTTTCTGTCTTTTCACAGAAAACCTAACGGATTATCTTAACCCCAACATCTATCTGTTTTAAAGCCTCGAATTTGAATTTTGTGTTTGTTATGTATAAAGCAGGTTGCCAAGTGAGTTTATAATAAGTTAATTGAAGAAGTTCCAATCTTCTTAAGATATAGTACATCTATAAATAAATCATATACTGCCAGTGTTTGAAATGAAAACATAGTTATGAATTTTGCTCGCGGCAATGTCTTAAAAAACAGATTCCATAACATTTCTGATTTTTCTTTTTTGACACTTCAAGACTTCTGTTTTTGTCGAATTCGAAAAAATATTTCTATCTCGTTAACCTAATTCCAATATTTATCTGCAAAAAAACTAATCAAAATTTACCACATTTCCTGTTACACAAACTTAGCAGGAATTGTTTCATTTATCTTCAGTCAAAAATAGAATTGTTGTGATTAAAAAAACTTTTTGTTTTCATTAAACGAAGAAAAAGTTGTGATTTTAATATACTGCACAGGGTATTGTGTTATAAGCAGTTTGCATCATAAACAAATTTTTTCAGAATCTTTGAAATCTTTTACAAATGACCTTTAAATAACCTTGAAATTGACTCCCCATTTTTCTGTCCAACACTACTGTACTTCTGAAAAAAAAACATGTCCTTTCTAGTAATTGAAATTTCATGTTTCATTTTACTCGTTTACCTTAGTTTTAACCTTGTATATTGTATGTGAAAGTTACATTTTGGAAGACATTTTTTTATGCGTATATTTTTAATAGTTTAAGTGTGTTGATGTTGGATTGGCGAATGAAAATTGATCCCCTATGGATAATGATAGAGATTTCACAGTATGTGAATAATTAAGAATAGAAGGCAATATTGATAGTTTGTAGTAAATACGGAGTAAAGTCAGTGTGTAATATTGATTAATAATAAAAAGTTAGAAATGGTAAGAGAATAGCATCTGCATCACTGACCTACTTTCAGGCTGTATTATTACTCTCTTGGTTAAATTACTGCCAGTTTATTCCTTCCTTCCATTCATCAACTCAATCAATAATAAACAGTGTTTTTACTGTATAATTCTACATTTATATTAAATAAAACCTTTCCTTCACTGTACAATTTTATAGCAATTTTGTTGCAACAATCAATTCTAATTGAACTACCAATTTAAAGAGACTGTACCAAATAGATATATATTCATAAGAAACCAAGGTTGTCTTCAATCTTGGGTAAAATGAAACGCTTTTAACCCTTTGAGAGAACAAGTTGTTATTTAATCCATGTTTAGATACTTTATCTCAGCATACTTTCAGCTCAATAGCTTCTTGAGATAGATTCTGAAATTATCTTCTGAAATTCGAAATTCTTTGCTTACTTATTTTGCATAGACTTCATCAAACTCCTGAATTTATTCCTACATATAAGAAATTTAAAATGCTTTAATCTGGTGATCAGTTTTGGCCAGTAGATACAGTTTGTTAATATTTTTGAGGCATTTTGAAATTTGCTTATGTACAAACAACTGCATCAATAGATGACCACATTTATTCTTCAGTTGAATTGTCCCTTTAAAGGGATATGTTCACCATCCATACAACCAATAAAATTTTAGTCTCAGAATCTGGAATATTTTAGCTAGTTTATCCGACTAATACTCTCAACTCTCCCTCGAAATTTAAGCCTTCAAATCCCTGTGCATCCATAAATATTAGCGTTTGAAAGTCATAAATACAACTCCTACTTAAGTGAGACTATGCATTATATAGGAAACATAATACAGAAAATGAAAGATAATGGTGTAGATAGGGATATAATTGAAGGGATTATGTGATTTTTATGCAGTTTTAGTACTTCACCAGGCTATTTACATGCATTCAATGCTAAAAGCGTCCCTTGAAAATGCTGAACATTCCCCTTTAACATTTTCATCATACAAGCAAGATGTATAATGTAGTCAATAGTAATGTGATTTAACAGTGCAATCAAATCACCAATCTTATCTAAATCAATTTAAAACACTACAGATTACAGACACTGGTGCTGTTTTATAATGATGATTGATTCTATGTAGGAGAATAATAGAAGTGTGGCAGGGGTTGAATGAAGCTCTACCTCGGTGAGGTTCAAACCTACAGTACAAGTTAATATTCAACTGAAGGCACCGACACCTGATTAAAAAGACACTGGGATGTTGTTCAAAGATATGTTACTACTGATTTTCAGGATTATTTGAACAGCATTTTGCTTCATTTCGTCAAATTAGTTGGATTTTTTTTATTTGAAACATAATTATGCTTTCTTATTAAGACTTAGCATACTGATGCATTTTTTCTGATATGGTGTGCACTTTTGTATCCCAATGCGTCAAGAAATAATTTGATAGATAATTGTTGCATGTTTGTTAAAAATTACAAGAGAAATGTCACACTTATAGCAAAAATTGATAGAAAGATTTTATGAGAGACATAGCCTTTACACATGGCTTATTTCTAAAAGCTTTGAAAATAAAACCCTTGTCTCTAAAGGTTAGAGATGATGAAATTTTTAATAAATTTGACCACGTAAACTGATTCTGCGTCAATCAAAAAATATTGAATTGCTGTAAAGAATTGCAAGATACTGTAGGGTATAATAAGACTATGATTATAGAGATGAATTTCATGAGAATTATAAAGCATGGAATATATTGCCTGGAATTCTCATGTATAATTATCTAGAATTTCGGATTGAAAATCAATATTATTTACCAGTTGATAAATATACCAGATAAAGAACATTTCCAATATCATGGTGACACTGACCTTGCCTCAGACTCCACTAATGATGTAAGTGATAAAAGCCAGTCTTATCCATGCCAAGAATTTTGACTCTAATTCGAGTTTAAATACCATGAAATAAGACATAACAATAGTTGTATTTCTTATTTTAAGAATAAAATTTGGTTTTATTTCAATTAGATATTTTTGTCCGTAAAAATATCTGCTTTTAGAGAAGAAAGTAGGATTGGAAAATAAAATGTAAGAATTATTTTTGTAATCCTAGTTTATTTGGGTGTCTGAAAAAGCAAAGTTTCCATTAGGTTTTTTTATCCAAAAAATATATCTTGAATCTATATGAAATGAATGAAATAATATAAATCCAGAGAGTTTTAAATTAATGAAAGTTACGTAGTCTTATGAACTCTTGCTGCCTATAACCAAGTCCATGAATACAGAGTGTACCCAAATTAATCTGATCTAAAGCCTTGTACATCTAATGATCTTGTATTACTCAATAATAACTAGAATTACTTTCTGAGAGCATGTATCTATGTCTGTTCTTTCTGGGCATCAAACTCATCAACCCTTATTTGAACTGAACTTTTACCAATCTTGACTTAAGTTGCAGAATGTGAAGGATACATATAAAACATATAATATTATGTCCTAAAATATCCCTGCCCTATGGATAAGATTATGTTTTTGAGTGGATAAAAAAAAAAGTAATTTGTATGATCTGGAATCTTTAAGTCAGTGTACATGTTAAAGTAGCTTATAATATAATAAATGTCATCAGAATAAGAAATCCTTGAAGGTTGATGTCTAATGAAATTATTATTATCTTGTCCATTTATAGATTCTAATCAATATTTCACAGATTTATTAGCGTGATTCCACATATTATTACCATCTTTTCTTCCATCAGCTACCAATCAATTATTCCTTTGAACATAATTATCTTTAAAAATAGAATATTCTAACCAAGCCTGTTAAAAATATTTAATTACACAAAAGATAGATTGGGTGTCATTAAACACTGCATGTTAGTTTGAAAATTGATTTTTATCATGGTATAATAAAAATTTGTACAAGCAAAACAATTCCGTTAATCAAAATCACATCAAAAAACCTGGCAAAATCAAGAGTAATACTAATAGTTGTATAGTAGTGGACTACCTCAAAAAGAAGTACCATCATGTGTTTCAAACAGAGTAAGCATGGTCTGCTTTGCGCGTCACACATCATATGAATAGAAATTGCAGGAATCACAGGAATGGTGCAAGTTAATGCTATCTATCAGTGTCCCCAATACAAAATGTAAAAAAGCTCTTTTCAATCCCTTAGAATAACATATACTGAGATAGACATTGAAGAACTTGAGTACTGGTATTCAGTATTTTAAATCCCTTTAAAATGAGGATCTAAAGTCAAAATGATACAAGCAGCTGGATAACAACTTCTATTCTGTAATACTAAGTACTATTCATACAATGCGTTCTAGGTGTTATACTGAGATAGACATTGAAGAACTTGAGTACTGGTATTCAGTGATTTGATAAGAGATTGGTTTAAGTCAATCTATCAATGAAATAACCTTGTCTCTTGGACTTCTACCATGAAGGTCGTTTATTCTCAGTTGAAGCTTAGTCAATATAATAAATCTTACTTTCACTAGATGTAGTAGGTCGGAAAGATTGTCGACTAATTTCATCAATAGCTTACACGTTCCTCATTGATCTTAATCTAACTGGAAAAAATGGCTTTATTTTCCTACCACATTATTGACATAACCTGACACATGGGACTTTCCCTATTTTATGTTTAAATGTGATTGAAATCAATAAGTCTTGTAGTGTTTGTCTCATTATTTTAATACGAACACACAACGTCTTGGTTAGCTCTAGGGAATAACTACCAATACATCATAGTCTCAATTGCTTCACTAAAGCATCTGCCTGCGACATAAATAATCTACTTTAAGGACTGTTGATCTCAGACGGACATTTTAGCTCTTAATATTGACTTCTTTAGCAATAGAGCTTAGTTATTTTACTAGCATTGGTAGAAATTGACAAAATATATAGCCCCTATTGATTTGTGTACTAACTAAAAGGAGTTTTAAAGCTGAGGACAGACAGAATACAGGGTGATTGGTGAATGTATGCATTGATAAGTGCAATTTGACTTTGGCCAAAGCTCGGGCGCATGTCATTAAACTGGACACACTCAGGGAAGTTTGTCAGTGATCAACTTAGCCGAATCGTTTGTCGGGAAAATTCCCCCAGTCTGTCCGCAGGTTAAGAGACAAACCTGACCGTAAATACACTGAATACACTGAGCGCAGTAAAAATGCACTGAATATTGAATTTCAAGTTTCTTGTTGTACTTTACAATAGAAGTTTTTATAACAAATTTGAGTTGATGATATGATGTCAAAAATTGAACAGACCTGAACTTTATAACATTGTTTACAATATTTTAATCATGTTTCCAATGATGTATGTTTATGTTGTGGCTCTCAAGGTCTCCAAGCAATGAACTAAACTATCAGTGATTATCTTAATGAAAACAAAGATCTCTCCAGGGAATGAACAATCCAATTTGATAAATTCCAGACTAGATAGTCATTCACCATGGAGAACCCCATCATGTTTTATATTAGAGATTAAAACTATATTATCTATCAAACCAAACAATAATAAACATCTGAAATTATATATTTACTATATTAAAGTTGTTTTATGTTTTAGTTTTGGTCTAATCTGATTAAATACAGACACAAAACAAAACATCTGCAGATTTGCCTTAAAATCAAATTGTTTGAACATGTAATTTTGTGGTACGGTTATGATGCAGCAATATAGCTTGTTTCAAACCAGGTTCATCAGCGATAAGCTAGTTTCAAATCATGGTCACTTCTCAAAACAGAGTGAATTCATTGATATACCAGGCTTTCTGTACAGTTTTCAAAATGTCAACATCTCAAATTAAATTATATTTCCTGGATCCATAAATGATTAGTTCAATCATAAAGCAAGAGTTCAAGGTGAATTGTGGTATTGAAAATTTCTGTATATTTTACGGTTCGTTCTGACTGTGGTATTGCATGTCTTCATTAATCAAATATAAAATACAGAACAGCAGGATGTTAAAATCCATTTCAATATTAATTCATGCCTTAGGACTTAACTGAATACTGAGTTATTTGAGTTATATAAATTCAAAGATTTATACTTTCTGAAAGCTGGAGATATGTCACATGCTGTGGTCATATCAAGTTTGTAATTGAGACTTTCATGTTATTGATAATCTGAAATTTAAAGGGAACATGTCTACCAACAGGAATTGTCACTAAATCCTTTCCCAGTGTAAAAAATATCTTTTACGGTCAAATTTTGACATTTTTTTTACCATTAGCTGTATATTGAGCTCTTCATTACAACAATGATAAAACATGTTTCTAAATATACGCTAGTGTTGTCCACCTCCACTTTAATTATGATATTGTGTGGTTTAAAATCTTAAGTCACGATAGACCTAATTAGTCATGTGTAATAGAACTTATAATCAAATCTGATTAAAAGATTAGGGAAGCATTAATTTCTAAAATAAAATTGGTAAATGATCCCGAAAATCAGGAATAAAAAAAAGAATTCAGTATACAATATAAATGTCCATTAAGCTTAGCCAAATTTCGGTAAATATTGAGCAATGGAAACGTATGGACCATAGTTGTGTCTAGATTCCATTGTTCAGGAAAACTTGAGAAACGTTTGGTATTGTCCTCTGGAAACTCTAAGATTGATTGTCAGATTGGTTTAAGAAGCCACTAAACTTAACAAGAATTTTATATTCATTTTGGGATTATCTTGATAAATCTATTGGAAATCTATATGAAGGTTTGAGTATATGAGGACCACATGAAGGCTTGTGTCATTGAGGGCCTATGGAAGTCTTGCTATCAGTCTTGTTTGAAGGTCACTGATGCTAGTTCAAACAGCAACTAATCTTGTTTTGAGAATAATCAACATAAAGGGTTGAGTGAGTGAGGTCCACTGGAGTCTTATCAATCTTGTTTTGGAAATGGTCAACTGAATGTTTGAGGGTCACTGTTTCCTGGAGACTAACAATTAATATTGTTTTGGAAGTAGTCCTGTGAAGCATGAAAATCTCTACTTCAATTTGTATTATGGTGGTCATCTGTCAATGTCAGCATGAGAGAATAATAAATCTTAATCTTCTATTTCCAGGTTCAAATTAGACCATGGAGTCTCAGCGATTCCGATTTTGTTATGGATGGTTCTCAGCCTCTTGATCCAAGAAAAACAATCTTTGTTGGTGGCGTGCCAAGACCATTACGAGCAGGTACTATTATCTTATTATATTTTGTTATACCTTGTTATATATGTAAGTTGTGTTATCCAGCTTCAGACTGCACGGAATTATACATTTGGCTCAGCCATTGCGAATGTTCAAGACCAACATTAATGACGCCATGATAAGGGGCAAGAAAAGACAACTCTTGTTCGAAAGTTTGAATTTGATTTTCTGATTTAACACAAGGGAATACAACTATAGTGTGATTTGCTAAACTATAATTGAATCAATATGGCAATCAGCGTATGGAATACGAGGTTATCTAGCTCGCTAGTTCCGAAATTGATACGAGTGGGAATTATATACTGTATGATGAATGTGTTATTCAGCCTCGAACTCTGAGGAATTATAATGTTAAGTACGAATGACAAAGTGTGGGTGTATTAGATATGTCATTAAATACACGCTGATAAAAAAAATATCAGTTAATGTTAAAATAACAAAGGCAATTTCTAAAAAAAAATATTCAACAAACAAGCTTGAGGAAATTGGTTCTTAATCCCTGTCAGTACAAACATGATGTTATTGATTTCAAAGACTGAACTTATAGCTCATGCCTTGTGCGGGTGTTCAAAAATCACACTGTGGAATACAAAACGTGCTATCATTAATTACCTAGGTCAATGTTTCACTGATTAAATCACTATCACTGTTCAGTGGTGCTGGCAGGAGTAGCAGGTACACTAATAACTATGCTAATCATACTATTCTCAATATATTTGAAAGTATGTTATTACATAGATTTATTCATTGACTATGCAAAACCTATGCATTTGGCCATTCATGCATACATTCATCATACAATTGTTAATTCGTTCATTAAATCAATCATTATATTCAAGTATAGTAAAACGCGGCCAGTGCTTCTATAGTATCTTCTAAAACACCCAATACAGCCCCTTAGTAAGCAGCTACTTTTGAGCATTTTCTTGACTGCTTGCTTAATACAAGTTTGACTGCATATCATTAGATGACATGCTAATTGCATGATATTTGTCGATTAGCTATTATTGTTAAATGATACCACAATTCTTTGATTATTTACTCAATCTTCAATAATGTAATTACAGTGGAGCTAGCTATGATAATGGATCGACTATATGGTGGAGTATGTTATGCTGGTATTGATACAGATCCTGAATTAAAATATCCTAAAGGTGCTGGTCGTGTGGCCTTCTCTAATCAACAAAGTTATATAGCTGCTATTAGTGCCAGATTTGTTCAGTTGCAACATGGTGATATTGATAAACGGGTAAGTGTAGCCATGAACATTATAGGTCGTATTCGCAATTACATTCTTGACAACACGAGAGCAGCCGACTATTGTGCTCAGTTACGAACACTCAAGATCATCTAAGAACAAAACAATGATGGTCATGCTTTCACTTTCCTTTACATGTGCCATCATTTTTTATCCACCTTTTCTTGCTGATCACTCCCTGCAAAATGGGGAGTTTATTGTTTGAAACTCCATTCTTACGTTCTATACAATCTCAAATTCTCACGACAATTGAATGGCAGAGGTGTACTTGGCTGAATAAGACACTCATGTGAAGTCATATGTCAATGTTTCACTACATCTACTTTGATAATGTTTATATGAAATTGACAGAACTTAAGGCTCTGATGTTTCATTGAGCTAGGATGCGAGTGGAGGGATCTTAAGGTAACAAGATGCATCAACATTATCCATGAAAAACATTGGAAGTAAAGCACTTGTGTTCACTGTTCAGGGTATTCAAGTGATCTTTAGCACTGACGTTTCAACTCACTTCTGTCTGAACTACTTGCCTTTTTTGGTTACATCCAATTGTATGTGTTTTCCAGGTTGAGGTTAAACCATATGTTCTTGATGATCAGATGTGTGATGAATGCCAAGGTGCAAGATGTGGTGGAAAATTTGCTCCATTTTTCTGTGCTAATGTCACTTGTCTACAATATTATTGTGAGTATTGCTGGGCTCAGATTCACTCGAGACCTGGCCGAGAATTTCACAAACCTCTGGTAAAAGAAGGAGCTGACAGACCAAGAGCTGTACCTTTTAGATGGTGTTAAAATAAAGGCAAGTGGTGGAACTCGAAGATCTTAAAGATGGCGTTGATATTTTTTCTATCTTTGATATTATTAGTTAACTTTAAATGGTTCCAATCTTTATTCAAGACAATTTTCATATTGTCGTGGTGGTAGAAAAACTTAGTATGTTTTTTTATTAATCTTTTCTAAAAGCCAAATAGTCTCATTTTTTACATTCGATTTTTCACTTCTGGTTTTTGTCAACTGACGCCAGATATTTTTTCACTTTTCGTACAATTCAAGGTTCACGTAGAATTAAAACAGGAGTGTGATGAAACGTAAATACCAAAGATTTCATACAATTTTCTATCTAAAAGGAGAAAATAATGATTTTTTTCTACAACTATACAATCATTATAAAGAATATTAAAATATCTAAAAATACTTGAAACTTCAAAGGGTTGTTAATTTATTTAAGAGAAATTATTATTTATTTAAATGAAGCTAATGGTAAGGAAGTATTTTATAAAGTATGTGAATGTCAATATTATATATAGAAGTCTAGGTTGATATTGATCTGCTATTTCCTGCTTTATATTATCAATCAGAGATGATATTTATACAGATTTTTATCTGTATATTTTAATAGTATTGATTCCGCACTCTACTGACCTAATTTATCAAAAACTTTAAATTTCAACGACTTTTCATCACTCATGAGAAATTTGTTGCGACCAGTAAATCTATCAGTTGATTTGTTTGTGTCTAATTCAAAATTTTCAAATTTGGCCTTATGTACCTAATTTGTTTACATCTTTTTCAAAATTTTCAAATTTGGCCTTGTGTAGGCCTACCTCAATAAATTTTTTGGGACTTTTTGGGGCTATAACTTCTTTAAAAAAAAAACAAAGCTAATTCTGATAAACTGCTTAAGTATTTTGATAATTATTTTGAGAAAACTGTGAACTATGTCTATCACTGTTCAGGTAAAACTGATATTGATTTCTATAGAAAATATATTAAGATACCAGGTGTTACATGGAATGTATTAACAGATGTTTTAACAACACAATTTGATTAGTTGACCTATTTTAACTTGGTTTTCACTCCAAAAAACAATTAGCTTTACTTTAAGGAAAGTTGCTAATGAAAATTTTTGACGGAAATGGCAGGTCGGAAGAAAAGGGGAAGAAAGTTAATAATTTATGATCATATTTTAATAATTTCAAGGAATTTGATTAGTATTTTTTCAGAAACTGTCTGATTAAAAGTTCTTGAATTTATTTTGATGATTTTCTCAAATTATGATATTTCTTGCAAGAATTCCAGAGTTTTGAAATGGACTTCTGAAAAGACAATTATCGTATTGAATTCACATATTTTCAATATTATCTTGCCTTAGCTTTTGTTATTGTTAATGTTTTTAAAAATCAGATCTAGTCAGTCTGGAGACAGTAGAACTCATTGTTTATTTTGACAAGAATACATCTTCAGAAATATGCATAGAAAATTACATTAAAAACTGCAGGGAATATATTTTTACACACAAATTGTGATCTACATTAACACGTGATATAAAAAAAACTTCATGAATTTAAAATCTATTTTTGAATCAAATTTGAAATTGATTAATTTTTGTAGAAAAGCTGATTTTATTTGTTAATTTGATTCAAATAAATGGAGAAATTATTAAGATACATATTTGAATCTAATGAAATTCTGATCATAAATTTTAAAACAACCATCATGAAATTTTTAAATGAATTAATTGGGAAAATTATGAAATAAGGAAATTGAATTAGGTAAAATTTTAGAAGGAAATGTGTCAATCACTTCCATGACCCACACATGAATTGATTATTATTATTATTATTATTGTCACATGATTATGGTGTCCCTTATTTTATAAATGTAACTTACAAGTAAATTTTTAGTTTTTGTAACGGTATATACGATTTGAATAAAATCGTACATTTGTTTTGTTTTGGTGAACAGTTTTTTGCTCAATAAGAACTAAAAGTTGTGTTGTTAATTTTCCCTAGTCTTTTGTTGAAGCATTATTTATAGATTGTGAGAAATATTTTTAATTTTGTATAAGAAAAGTGTACATAAAAAATAACAAAAAATAATTTTTTAAAGATGTATTTAGTTTCTTATAAATGTGTGGGTTTAAATGGATCAGCATTGTTAACTGGAAGTTTGTACACAATTCAAGATGGTTAGTTAAAATAAACAGACTATATATAATACAATATGATAATGTAGAGATATCAACATTTTTTATAAGAACTATTTTTTAAAGACCGATCACCTAACATAGTTTCTAAGATTGCACTTGCCTTTTTGTAGTTAAAGTGACTGGGGATGTCATTTTTCACGACATCCTCTATTTTCATTGTCACAATTTTTTACTGTTCTTGTTAATACATAGCACCAAGTATTTTTGCATTTGCAATTTTTGTTACTTTGTTCGAAATTTCCACATTTTCAATATTTGCATGTTTGTAAAAAGAAAGTTATTTTGTATCTGCCAGGTTGTTATTGAATTTTTCAGTGTTAGTATTTTGTATTATGTTGTGAGGTTAACAATGGTTAGAGTAAGGTGTAACCGCCATGAAATGATTTGAGAGTAAGCTTCCAGTTATGTTTTTATATGGGGAAGGGTTTTGTATTTATTATTAACATTATTTTAAGTGCTTCTTATATTTTATTTAATTATTTATAGTCCTTTTTTGTTTATTTCATTTTCATTCATTTTTTAAGTTACTTTTTTCATATTTTATATCCTTAGTTTTTTAAAAATTTAAATGTTCAAATTGCCTTGAACAGACTGTGATGAGTGTAAAAAAACATAGCTTCCGATACGTCAAATAATGTTTTTTGTACGACAATAATTTGTAATGTTTTTCATTCCTTATAGTGCGGGTTAGCTTCAGTACTTGTGATTTGTCATTGTTGTTTTTAAATTTTACAACTGTGTCTACAGACAATTTTTTGATAGGGAACTAAATCAAAGTTTCTTTACTGTGCAAAAAAAAAAAAAATTAGCACCCAATTCTGTCAGTTACACATTTATTATGATTACTTGTTTCCTAGCAACGGTTCTAAGAGAACCTGATAAATAAAATTTCTAGTCTCAATATCAAGAAGTATTTGAAAGTTGATTTTAAACCTAAATTGGCCAGTACTAAATCATCTTGCCTTTACTTAAACTGAAAAAATATATCTTAAAAATCAGATTATCTTGATTGAAAACAATCAAATCTGTCAATTCTAAACTAGTCAAAACTTTGTCAAAATCCTGTGATTGTTGGTTATTTTTAAGATAAATATAATGAAATGAAGTTTTTACTTAAATTTGTCAGATCTAGTCCAGACAAGGGCATGTGATTATCAAAAATTAATGAAAACAATTCTCTTCTAGTCGATAGAAAAATTTGATTTAAAATTCTGTGATTAATTGAATATAAGATCTAGTCGATACAAATAAAAGTCATAGATATCTTTTCAGCCCCCATACTCCAATGAAATTAGACTGTGAGCCAGTTTGGTTCTGCCCCATATTCAAGATTTAGTAACTATGATAGTTTCTACATCTCAAAAGTTTTAATCATGTTATTTTTTAAATATTATTTATTTTTGTAAACTATTTTGTTAACTTCTCATCCAGTTTTCTATATAAAGTAAAAATACAACTGAAACAAATATTAATGTATCAAACTTACAATATATACAGGTAGTGTTCAAGAGGTACTGTTTCTTGGCTACAAGCAATAAGCTTTATTTGCTTATGAAAATGTGTACCTGTACTTATTCTTATTTAGACCTGTGAAAACTCAAAATTCATTCAAAAGTTTTCATTCAATGAATTTTGAACTGATTCAGTCACTTATTTTGACAAGATATAGCTCTCGATAGGGTTATGATACAAAAAACACCATCTGTCAAAATGCTCTTGATCAATCGGATGCCTGCTTCAATATCAGTCACAAAATTTGCTATTTAGCCCTACCTCAAAAAACAGTAACAGTTATTCTTGAACACTACCTTGTTTACAGTATATAGTTTCATCCTGTCAAAAATTAACTCATTTTTCTTAAAACTTCATTTTTGTAATAATTTTTTTTTTTGAATTTTTATAGAAAATTTGTAAATTGTGATTAACTCTGGACTATAATTTTCAGATAATTTCATAAAGCAATACCCCTTCTACTTAAAACTTTCACACAAATTTTGTAGTTTGATTTCGAACATCCTGTCTCAATGCACAGTCTGTTTTTTTACGAGATTTTTGTCTGATATAACACAGATGGCAATATTGTCAATTGAAATATTTCAAATTGATTGTTTAGGATACTTTTTTCAACCAAGAATGTTTTATTGGATGAAAATCTCACTGCACTAATTCTGTATTCATATAATCTAAATTTTATATTTAAAGTCAACTCTATATCTGCACTGTGTATTCTGTTAACTTTTCTATCTGTATATGAGATTTCAATACATTTGTTAAAGAATAATTTTCACACTAAACACATTTTTGATCTTTGCAAATTTGGTGCACTAAAAATGATCTAGGATATTGATATTCAAAAGATAAATTTAGACAATTATTTAGAAATATGCTCTAAAATTGATGCATTGAGCACTATTTAAACAGTGGTATTTCTATTGCACTACAATTAAGATATTGAGCACTATTTTAAGAGTGAAAATATTTTGTTTTTATAGACAATTATTTAAGAAAATTTTATGATAATTTGTATAAATAGTATGCTAGTACCTCATATTAAAATGGTTGTAAAAGAATGTAAGTAATACTCACTTATGTTTTAATAAAAAACATGAAAATGATAATAAATACATTGATGGAGAATAAGAAACTCAATCAGGTAATTTGTCTCAAAGATTTCAGTACTGAACCTGCTGTTTTTTGTCTTATTTTGATGTAAATTAGAGATATTTTATAAGGTTTTTTTTCTTTCTGAAGACTTATATTAGTATGGTTTAAGGTTTGGGATCCCAATATGTGAAATCTGATCCATTGATAAGTTGAATTCAAAATTGATTTGAATGATTGACCATTCAGATGAATCTGAGACCTTTGACACATCCTGATATTCCCTTCAGAAAGAATAACTACCTATAGAGCTACTGGTTTATAAATATTTTCTATTTAATCTGGTTTATTTTTATTTTTATAAATTCATTTTGTATATTTGGTTACAGCAATATATGCTAAGGATTTAAAATATCTCTAATTTATATCTCAGGGTATATTTCATGAATTTCATATTGACTTTGGTTTTGCAACTAATTCAGCCAAATATTGGATATGATGTGTTAAATGGACATGCAAGTTTAAAGAATAATCTTCAATTTTGTTGAGAATGTCCTATCAGACACTGAATTGAGTATAGAGAGCCTTTGGTTAATGATCCAAAGTGATATGAAATTCATGAAATGCACCTATTGTTTGTTACTCTGTCCCTTCATTTTCATTGTTCACTAAAGACAGCTTGATTGGATTTTTCTAGTTTAAGTCTCAAGGTAATATAGATCTGTCATATAGACTGCAAATGGATTGCTGCATTGCTTTCAGTGCTACTATCAGTGATTTGGTTATTGTCCTATGGTTTTGGATTCATGAGCTATCATAAACAGCATCTAGAATTGCAAAATTTGTCAATGGGTATCCTTTTGGAGAGTCAAAAAGTAAATTTGTTGATAATTCAAATTTGAAAGATACCAATTTCTCCAGATTGAGAACTGAAATGAAAGATGCGAAGTGGAAAGATCCATATTGAATTGTCTATTAGTGATTGTATGTTACCTATTTGTTGTTCATATTATTTCTAAACATCATTAACTAATATAGAAACAGTGGCAATGATGTTTAGAAATGATACTCCTATTTATACGTCGTTACTTCACCTCCCCTTTTTTTAAAAGATAAAAATTAGTTTTATATTTTCTTTTTATAAACAGAGCTTCTTTATTTTTATTAATTATATTTTTTCTGTTAGTTACCTGTTTATTAATGAAATTGAAAAATGGCTTAAGTCTTGATTAACGAGTCTTTTAGCTAGTCAATTTCTATAATATGGCATTTATATTAACTGTCATTTGTTGTATCTTTGTTTTCCAGTCGGTTATTTTGTCCATTTGTTACTATTTATTTATAACTATCTTTGGTTGGGGTTGATTTTAAGAAAGGGATTTTGATTTTTAATCAAATTGTAGTTCAGAAATGTCAGGAAATAATGAAAGTTTGAAATAAGAAAGCTGAAGGAGTGATATTAAAATGATAAAAATCATGATATAAGGATTACGAAAGCTAGTTAATACTTTAGAAAGACAGTTTCTTTCAATCAAACACAACCAAAGGATTGAAAATAAAAATTTGCCTTGAATGTTTTCTATTTTATATAGTTGGTATATGTGGGTAAATTTATTTCTTTTTAATATCTTAATATATTCACTGTGCATGATATTAGATAGCCTAGTCAGTGTCACCATCTTAATTGGTTTCTTTCTTATTGACATGTACTGTGGTTAGATTAGAAATATGTAGTTTATTTGATACTTTCTGCAATGGAGTTTAAACACCAAATATAATTCTGCAATGAAATTATGATAGGCAAAACTAGCTTGATATAAACTTGATGTAAAAACTTGGGTATTTGACTTGTGGAAGAACATGTGAATAAAACATGGACATTTTTCTATGGATATTTTCAGGAATGAGGCATGAATAGCTTATTCCGTGTGGGAATATTTTTAGAGAAGTCGGCAGTGGTCAGTCAGTTCACTAGATTAAAAATTAGTTTTAGTCTAACTGTAGTACATGTATATAACAAAGTAGCTAATTAAGATGTTATTAAAATGGTTAAAATTATATTCAAAATAATTAATAACAATATGTATATTGGAAACTATTTATTATATATTTTTCATTCAAATTATTTGTTATTGTTTTGGAAAGTTGTGTAATGTTGTTAAAAATACCTTTTGTTTTGTTTGTTTATTTACTCCCTGATTTAAATTAATACCAGTAGTTGAACTAAACACAGAGTGGTAGATCAAAATAAATTCATATCTTAATATAGAGCACTGCTGCAGAGCAAAAAACAATATCTGAGGGTCATTTGTAATAGTAATAACATTAAACGCTTTCTTTAGTGGAATTGCAAGAACAAAACTGTCTTAATTGTAAATTTGAATGGTGCTATCAGTATTCCTGATACACATAAAAAGTGTATTGACTTAATCTCCAAATTAAATCCATTAGTATTTTGATATTTCTCTTAAAGAAATTGTTTATATGTATAATTAGTAATAAAAATCAGTGATCTCTATGCTTGAAATTGAAAATTATCAGAAAAGATATGAATTTATTTAGATTATAGAATTATTCCAAAATATATTTTTCTACTTTGTTAAATATTCCAGTAAATTGTGCAATAAAAGATGCATTTCACCCGAAATGGCTAAATATATTCCATTCTTCTTCCCATACTAAATATTATATATATAGTTTAAAGTTTTATTTTTATAAAATTAGAGATAAAGTTTCATTGATAATATCCTCACACTTGTCATACCTTGTATCTGAACAAATTGCTGTATTCGTAATTTTTATCAGTTCTTTTGAGAATTTTTATGGAGTACTTCGTCTTGTGCTTGCATAAATTCAATTCATATTGTTTTTACAACCACTTTTACCTAATACTGAGTACACTTGGGTGTTTAGTCCAATTTTCGAGCTATTATTTGCAATAAAAACAAATTTTTCAGAATTATGTACAATAATAGTATAAAAACACTTTAAAAATTAAGAGAAAATTGATGTAATGAAATGAAAGTGTGGATATTATCAATGTTTTTTTAAAACTGTAAAAGTTGAGCTACTGGTATTAACAGGTTGTTATTTATGTTTTAATTATTATTATTATTATTATATCAATATGTCTCAATATTCATTATGTGTAAAATACATAAAATGTGTTCAAACCAATATTATAGCAAATAATCTCCGAATCTGGGACCTGATGCTAAGAACGTTCTTGTTGATGATTCTTCTTACTGGAATTTTGCGTTATCTTAAAGATTGGATCAGAGCTGTTGATTGATTTACCAAACATCATCGAAAGTCTGTCTTAAATGTCTGTTTTTGCCAGTAGATGACAAGATCTTTGTGTGACGTTGAGGACAAGAGATGAATATGTTGTGGTTTAAATGCAACTGTTCACTTCAGTTTGAGATTCACAGTGTTCTGATATTGGTAAAATATTTGATTTTACTAGTAGCAAAAAACAGACCAACCATAAATCAGAAGTAAGAAGAGTCTTAGTTAGGAATGTTTCTATCATTCAGGTCCCAAATGACATATCAACTAATGGACTGAAAGTCTTGTGTACTATAACCATGTATAATCTACTGAATCTAACACTATAGTGGGGTATATAAACAGCTAGATTGGTACGTTCATTCTGTAGAAAGTCTGTGCTGCAATCTTCATTAAATTGATACCTTAGAGAACATTGACTTCTAAAAATCACACAAATTTTCAAAGGAATGACAAATTATTTAGAGAAAACATAAAGCAATTTGTTTAATATTACACACATTTTATTGGCAATCTGATTTTTTACCAAAGCTCTTGAGAAAATGCTTGAATGATTGACTGCCACTGATTTATTATTAGTATTTCTTGCAAACACAATTACTACTTTGAAAAATAGATATGTTTATTAATTTGTATGCTATTTTCAAAATTAAATCAGAAAAATCAATTCAAGTGCTATGCATGAAATTGAGTCAAAAGTTTGGTTGCAGCATTATGTTTAAAAAAATTTGCTACAAGATAGTAAATGCTATGCATAAAATTGAGTCAACTTTGGTTGCAGCATACACTTTTACTGGAAAAACTGTCAATCTTGTCTTTGCATTTCACCACTAATAGCCTCAGTATTAGACAGAAATTTTTATAAATTATCACAAATATTGTATGGTGGTGAATTACAGTTGTAATGAAAATGTACCAGATTGATTTTGTTTCAATTATTTTTGGAGCTAAGGATTTTTTGATATTAAAAGCCCACTAATCTATTTGTAATCTTTATATTTATGCGCGTAAAAAAAATATCACAAAAAAAAAAATGATTTGGGAGAAATTTTGTAATCCATTGGTCTGTTATATATGTCTGTTGAAAGTAGATTGCTTGTCATTAGTTGATAAAGTTCATTCACTCAGCCTTTCTTTCCATCTTTTTCAATTTTCTTAAAAGGTTTGAATACTTTTTTTAATTAAATTTTTCTTTTTTCAAATTAATCTTCTTAACTTTAAATTTTTTTTAAATTTGAAATTATTTAATTAGAATTGTAATTTTTCTGGCACATTTTGTCTGTTGAAAAACGAAAAAAAGAATTTCATGTATTTATTGTTGTAATTTGCTTGTTTTTTGCTGCTAGTTTATATTTTTCAAATAATTTTTAATATCTTTCTAACTTTGACATTTTGTGTATGGAAATTCTTCAGATAAATAAAGGTTTCGATAGTAATTTGAAGTTTGTTTCCTTAGGGCATGAGGTGACAAGAGATTATCTCTGGGAAGATACTAAGCCATATTAAGGCCGATTTATTAATATCAGTCTGAATCTAGGAAATATTTAGTAAGATTTCTCATTTACTGGTATTCAGTGGAGAACTGTATAGCTAGCTGTAAGCCTTCAAAATACCTGGGTTTCCTAGGCCTCTAACCCCAATGCTTAACTGATTGTGAGAATACTCTCTTTTCTTTATCTGTGTCCTCATCCTACCTACCAGTATACTATTTTCTCAGTCAATTAGGCTATTATTGATATCAAGTCAAGGAGCCCCTGGGCCCTCATACCCTGTATGATGGTTTCACTTTTCACAACACCCCTTTTAGGGTTGTCAGATAAGCATGGGTGGGGGTTAAGAAACCTGATGAAAAAGGAAACACAAGAATTAGCTCAGTGTGACTAAAGCAGATTGAGAGATACATGTAAGGGCCTTGTTCCAGGGGATTTATCAACTCATATTAACATGTTTGGTTGTTGATGAGCGCAGTCAGCAGTGGCTATGTGATTTTAAAATTTTCTTCCAGTATCTGGTATCTTATCAGTGAGTTGTCATCAAATCTGGCATTTTGACTAGCATGGAAAAACACGTAGTGGGTATCCTATACTTGATGTCCGATTGACCCTTGACCCAGGCGGACATTTGAATGGGTCAGACGGACATGTCCGGAATATAGAGCCAAATCAACAGCCCTGGTTTAGGTTGATCTGATCCTTTGCAAATATTGCACCATTCTTTAAAAAAAAGTCTTATGATAAAAAATGGGTCTTAAGTGCTAAATCATACATTGCGAAATATCATACTTCCAACAAAATTGAAGTAGGAGTAATAACCTAGATTCCTTCCATAAACACAATTGGAATATGTTGGCTAATGCATCTTTCTTTACATTTCCCGCATTGCTCACTACAGTTATGCTGTTTATCTGGGCCAATAATTACAGTACCACCTTTTCAATTCAAATGGATTCAAAATTGAAATGGTGAAAAAAATGATATTCACATATTTAATTTAGAAATCTCTTAATCCCTTTAAGCTACCTATCCATACATATTTCGAATATGGAGTCTAAGTCTAATGCAAATTTCTGAACAAAATATCTGCTCAATGCTCTCTACAGTTATTCATCTGGGCCAATAATATGCAGTTTCTAGGCTAATGATACGCCTACACTACCATTTCAATTCAGCATCAAAACTAGTAATGGTCTACTTGTATGTCATGTTTCAGTACATTATACATAAAAGAAATCCATGGAATGTAAATTTTTTTTATAAAATATTTGCTCATTGCTCTTTACAGTTCATCTGGGTCAATAAGGTGCAGGACCTAATGATACTGCCGTACTACCATTTCAATTCTGCATCAAAACTAGGAGCGGTTTAGTTGTATGTCATGTCATTTAAAGATAATAGAAATCCCTGAAAATATGTCTAGCCAATATCGCAATATTTAATCAAATGAGACAATGTGAAATTTTCATGGCTAGATTAATATACAAGTTATGAGGAGTAGTTGAAGACAATCTGATTATAAAGGTCAGTAATATTGGGTGACTGAAGTAATAGCCAGGAATTATTATCCACATATAATGAAACATGAAAAGGTTAATATTATATTGTCTACCACCTTGACTTTAAAGTGATACCATCTCTTAAAATGAGCAAACAATTAATTGAAGTTCTCAAACTTGGCCAATAAGAATATATCGGGTGTCTCAAAAAAACTCCTTAAGTTTGACAGTCAGTATCTCAGCTGTTGGTGAACCAATCTCTTTCAAAATTCTCACAGATTTGTGACATTTGTCATCTAACAATGTCAAACACTCAATTTTAGTGAAATTGCTGGAACCACAAAATGTTTGATTGAAAATTGGAATGGTGCAAATTGATGCCATAAGTGTCCCTGAAACACATAAAATTTTTGTAGAAAACCTCTTCACAATACCTTAGTACCTTATATAACATTTCTGGAGGCCTTACCCTCATATAGAGACACCACTGGAAACTCTTACATAAATTCAGAATAACTCTTTTTTTGTTCACAACCAGATTCTTAACACTGTTGCAATATGGTGCTCAATTAGGCTTAGATATTTCGCAAGGAACATTGATCATCTATTTGCAAAACCAACTCCAAAGAGGAGATTTTCTAATATACAGTAATATACTGCGGGTAATAGTTAGCTACAAACAAACTACCTTTTCTCATGGGAACTAATTGTTAATGTGTATTTTTTAAGTAGGTAAGTAATATAAGATAATAACAAGTTTTAGAATTCCCTGTTGTATTTCACCAACATCTACACAATTAAAATTTGTAACAGTGTGTGAACATCTCTGGTGCAAACTTCTTATCATATTACTCATAAACATGCAAAATACCAATTGAATTTAAATACACACAGTCTTTGTTCTTGGGTAATTAACCCATTTTTTATGATTTATTGTTCTGTAGCAGGAGGTAATCTAGGGCAGTTACTTTAGACCAGAAACCCCTAAACCGAATATCAATCCTGTCGTGCTTCAATACACCAGGAGTTCCAAGTTCCTTCAGGATACTGTGATCTCAACGGGAAGAAATAAATAATTAAACAAAACACATTTATTACGCAAAGCAAAACAAGACAGGACAAGACAAGACAGTACAGAACGAATCACAAACACTACATTGACCTAAACATTCTAAACCCCCAATTCATTAACCCCGTTTTAGATCAGTCTATCTGAACGAGCGGAACGTTATGTTCCCGATTCAGATACGACTGAAAGCCAAACCGACTGAGGCAACCATAACCTCAAATCAAACAGCCTAATCGTCTAAAGTAAGAGCCAACTCTATGAGCGGAGTGTTAAAACTCCCACAGAACAGACATGCTTACCCTGAGACGTCTACCGACCGTCTGACTATAATAAGATACAATCGAGCTTTTTATAGTGTTTGCTCACGAAAATCCCGTGCAATGCTAAAGTCAACTCTCATTGGTCGAATACACACTCGATTGATTAAATGCCATAACATGCAAAGTAATCCGGAAACTCCAACTTCCGGTTGATATCAAATTACGGTACGTTGAATATGCCACCTGCTACATACCCCCCTTACCAAAATCGAGTGGATCGCCGAGAAACGAGATAAAAAAACAAAATGACAGAAAAACATTCAACATATAATACAATTAATCTACAAAGATTCCCAGGAATAAGAGTCTAACTCCGCTGCTGGTTCCAATTGTTCACTTTGATTTCCATCGTCATGGTCCATCTTCGACTCTTCATACCCTGTCACAAGACCAGATGTTCGATTTTGCATGTGATTATGAGTGACCAATGGTGGTAAAACATCCCCAGGATCAATATACTGGCTATTGTGAACTTCTTTTACAACCATCTCAGATCTTCCATCATGGTGCGTCTGAATATGCCGTTTTGCCTTTGCCTTTTTCCAAAATGACCATTTACACCCTGTGCATTTAAAACTAATTTTGAAAGGAGTGTGAACAGTTCTCCAATGTTCAAGCATTTTTTTCCCATTTAGCACACCAGTTCTGCAACCTTCCACCTGACAACACATACCCCCAGACGGAACAGGGTCTCGGAGAGTTTGTTGAAACCTCCACATTTCTTCTTCTTTTACATGTATCTCGATATCCATGCATGAACCTTAAAATATTAAAACAAAATCAAGTTAATTATCATTCCCCCTCCCCCCTTCGAAAAAAAATTGGATTTACATTTAAGGAGAGTATAACTGCCTTGGACGTATTAGTCTGCCTATTCTCGTCCTTACCCCATCTCCTTCCTCAGAGCTTGTATCGGACTCTGTTGCCTCATCATCTGCGGAAGACGTTAATTCCTCATCTTCCAACCAACTAGTTGGAACATTCCTTCCAGTATAGGGTTTAAGATGGTTTACATGGACTGTTATTGGATTATTACATTCTGATCTCTGAACAAGATAAGTAGTTTCATTAACCTTACTTAAAACTAGGTACGGACCCGTCCAACCCAGAGACAATTTCGAGCGTGCTTGGGGAGGGTACCAGCGCCACACCCAAGTGCCTACAACAAAGTCATTATGTTTACTTTTTTTGTCATACAGCCGTTTCTGTCGCCTTGCAGCACACCCTAACTGCTCATATGCAAATGAAAAACTATCATTCATAGCTGTCTGTAACCATTCAACATATTCTATATGACAAACACTTTTACCCCCAGGAGGCGACCCGAACATCAAATCAACAGGACAAGCGATTTCTCTTCCCAGCATCAGCAAGTTAGGCGAACAACGAGTGGAACTATGTACCGTACTACGATATGCCATAAGAATAAAAGGAAGAGAATCATCCCAAGTGGCCTTGTTATCATGACAAAACAATTTCAGCATTTGTTTTAGCGTACGATTGAATCTCTCGACAAGCCCATCGGATTGTGGATGGTAAGGCGTCGTCCTAGTTTTTTCTATTTCCAATTTTTCACAAATTTTGGAGAAGAGCTCAGATTCAAATTCTCTTCCTTGATCCGTATGGATTTGTCGAGGGCATCCAAATCTGCAAATGACTTCAGTCACTAACTTATCCGCAACCACGAATGCTGTGTGGTTTGGTATAGCAAACGCCTCAACCCATTTTGTATAGTAGTCACCTACAACCATTATATATTCGTTGCCATTATCTGTGACAGGAAGCGGTCCAAAAATATCTATTGCAATGCATTGCATAACTTCACTACACACAAATTGTCTAAGAGGTGCCTTCCCCACGCCAGGCCCTGGTTTGCAACGAGAGCATAGATCACATTCTTCACACCATCTTTTGATTGCTGATGTCATTCCAGGCCAATAAAATCTACCTTTAATAATACTGATGGTACGATCTCTACCAAAATGCCCTGCTGTTTTATGACTATGACAAAGAGCAAACAAATCCTCCCGTATCTGCCTAGGCGCAACCAATTGCAAAATTTCTTCCCTTACATTATGTGAATATTTGCGATACAAAACATCATGCTTGAAAACGAGCTTCTCCCCCTGTGATGCCAACAATCTGGACTCCTTGGACAGAGAAGTCAACTCTCTAGATTCTGGCATTTTACCTGATTGAAGGAGACTTTGATAAATTGGCCCTATTGCAATATCATTCTTTTGTAACGTTTTGATCTCCGTATCATTATATACAGGAAGCCAATTTGGATCTGGTACAACACCTTCACCTTCAATCACATTACACATGCTTTGAATATTCTCTTGCTCATTTGAAAACTGATCAGTTACAACCTCCAACTCCTTATCTTGACCCGAAACAGAAACAGTTTTAAACATAATTTCCTCATCACCATTGCTATAACAGTCCTTACAAGACTTATTTAAACATTTCTTAACAGGAAGACGAGACAACGAATCAGCATTACAATGTAATGTACCTCGACGAAGTGCTATCTCAAAATCATAAGTTTGCAATATTATTAACCATCTAGCTAACAGACCTTCTGGTTGCTTAAAGTTTTGAAGCCACCTGAGTGACGCATGGTCAGTACGGATTAGGATGTGACGACCATACAGGTAGCAATGGAAATGTCTCAAAAAGGTCACAACAGCTAAGAGTTCCCTCTTAGTTACACAATAATTTCGCTGTGACTTAGTTAAAGATTTGCTCGCGTATGCTATAACCTTTTCTTCTCCATTTTGAACTTGAGATAACACTGCACCAAGACCCCATCCACTAGCATCTGTGTCCAGAATAAATAACCCAGCTTCATTTGGAAAGGAAAGCACGGGAGGGGTTGTTAACTGGTGTTTTAAGGTACAGAATGCATTTTTACAAGATTCATCCCAAACAAAAGGCACATTCTTCCAAGTTAATCTTACCAAAGGCGTAGAAATAGAAGCATAATCTTTAATAAATTTGCGATAATATCCTGAGAGACCTAGAAAACTCCTTACTTCTTTTAGACATGTCGGATCAGGCCAATCTTTAACAGCTTGAATCTTTGCAGGGTCACATTTTATACCACAAGAAGAGACTATATGACCAAGAAAAGTCACTTCAGTTTGGAACAAACTGCATTTGCTCGGCTTTAGTTTAAGATTAGCATCCCGTAGCCTGCAAAAGACTAGCCTCAAATTTAACAAAGCACTCTCAAAATCTGCACCAAAAATTATTATATCATCTATGTAGCAAAGACATTGTTTCCATTGCAAATCCTTCAATACTAATTCCATCAATCTCTGGAATGTTGCCGGTGCATTAGTTAAACCAAACGGCATGACATTGAACTGATACAGCCCACAGTGAGTACTAAAAGCAGTTTTCTGTACGGCATCGTCTGCAAGTTTAACCTGCCAATAGCCACTTGCCAAATCTAATGTGCTGAAATACCTAGCATTCCCAAAGCTATCAAACATTTGACTGATGTTGGGTAATGGATAGGAATCTTTCCTGGTAACGTCATTTAACTTCCTAAAGTCAACACAAAAACGGTGCGTGCCATCCTTCTTCCTAACCAAACAAACCGGACTCGACCAGGGACTGTCACTTGCAACAATAATTTTAGTTTTGAGCATTTTGTCAACCTCATTCTCAATTACCTGCCGCATAGCATACGGAACCCTTCTTGGTGGCAACTTAATGGGTTTAGCATCACCAGTATCAATAACATGCTCAGTCAACGAGGTCTTACCCAATTGTCCATCAGGGCTCATAAAAATATCCTGAAATTCACTAATCAGATTTTCTAACCTTCCAGCTTCAGACTCACTCAAATTCTTAGAAGCCTCTTTAACCAAAGACTGCAAGTGTTCTGGTACTGCGGAGGATTCCGAGGCGTCCCCGTTAGGTAGACTATTCACTTCGGTAACACTCTCCACCCTACCTATTGTAGTACCAACAGGAATCTCTATATCCCTATCATTCATGTTCAAAATACAAGTTGCTAAATCGTTACTATCAACCAAAGAACGTGCCAATAACAATCTCTGGTTCAATATATAGTCGTTTGGTTCCAACAGCACATCTGAATGATACAAATTCCTATCAGCAACAAACTTAACCACCTTCTCAGATCTCGCAGGAATGGTGACTGTTTCCATTGTATTCACATGTGCACACGTCAAAACACCAGTCCTGGGAGAAAGGGATATGTCACCTTTTCTTGTGGACATGGTCATTTTATCAAAATTCAAATTGCACTTATTCCTTAAAACAAAATCCATGCCTAAAATTCCATTTAAGGGCATATCGATTACCAAGAAATCATGTTTAAAGGGTATATCACACAATTTGAACTCCAAATGTATTAGTCCTAACGGATGTATGGGTCGACCATCAGCACAATGAAGAATAGAATTAGTATCATATAACTTTGGCCTATCTTCGTTCGATATTTTAAGAAAATCAACAAACGACATCAGCGAAAATGTTGACCCGGTGTCCAATAACAGAAGCCTTTCCCCCAGACCACACACTTTCATTGGAACATAGCAGCATGGAGCAACGAAACGTTCGACAACCCTAGATTTTTGACTTTCTCCATTACAGGCATCACCCTCCTCAATCGTCCCAACCTTCACATCCTTGTCGTGTACTGGATCGTTGGCCCCTTCCGATTGAGAAACCCTATTTTGACTCGTTACCTCCGATTGAACTACCTCGACATGATCAGTGTGTTTCTCCTTAATTTGCATAACTGATGAGGCAGCAAGAACATCCTTTTTATCCCTATGCGACACCTTAAGTTGAGGGCAATTAGGCCTAATATGTCCCGTATTACCACAGTGGTAGCAACGTAATCCCGAAATCGGCTCTATTTCTCTTGCAGGTTGTGACAGACGAGATCTATTAAATTCAGTAACCCCTACATTTGACCTATAACCTCGATCATATCCCTCTTCATGTCTAAGATACCCCTCATCCTCAAACCTATTCCTCCTAGCACCACCTATCCTTCGATCCTGAAACTCTCTCTCATACCTATCAAAACTTTGAAAATTACGAAACCTGTCTCGTGGCCACTCAACAGCTTCAAATTCAATCGCAGCCGCAATTGCTTGATTGACATTTCGAGGATGAGACAACTGTACATGTTTTTCTAACTCATGATTACCTAAACCATATATGTACTGATCAACAATGTGATCTTCTAAACTCTCAGGATGCGAATGAGGGAAAGCCTTAAACGCCAACCGCTTTAAATCATAACCAAAGTCAGACAGCGACTCGCTACTACGTCGCCTTCTATTTCTGAACTCAATTCGATGAGCTGCAAGTCTCTCTCCTGGGTTAAACCTATTAGTCAAAGCCAATTTAACCTCTTCATAACTATCAAGCTGGGACGAACTCAAAGTACTTAACAACTTCAAAGCAGGACCACGTAAGCACATTATAAGCTGCTGGGCTTTTTCATAGGGATCCCACATATTCCAATTTGCTACCCTCTCAAACTGAATAATAAAATCAGGCCACTCAGTATGCTGACCGTCAAACTTATCAGGTTCTTTTTCCTTCCTTGTAATTTGCCTGTGAACAGTGCCAGGAAGCGACGACATATTTGGTTGAGTATTATAGAACCCAGTATCAGTAGACCCATATGTTCTGGGTGCAGAAGAAAACTGCATGAATCTGCCTGGTTTAAAACGAGGGGTAAAATGAACATTAGACTCGACAGGTAACCCTACATTTCTCCGACCTAGAGTTTCCTCGTCACTATCAAATCCTGGAAAGAGACCCTTATACTCAGTCCCAGTCCTCTCCCTACCAGAATCAAAATCTGTCAAGCCAGCATTCCGAGAAGGCACTTCCGACTGAGCGTTTATATCGGCCCTACCTTCCTCATTACTACCGTAAGTGGGAACCTTAGAGCCCTTTTCCATGTTTTAAACAATTATACACAAAATCCTTAAAGCAAACACAACAATAAACACTACAATATCCTACCAAAACTACACTTCCTCAAAGAGAAATTCACAGTATCCTGGCAAGCTCGCCAAAATTCTGTAGCAGGAGGTAATCTAGGGCAGTTACTTTAGACCAGAAACCCCTAAACCGAATATCAATCCTGTCGTGCTTCAATACACCAGGAGTTCCAAGTTCCTTCAGGATACTGTGATCTCAACGGGAAGAAATAAATAATTAAACAAAACACATTTATTACGCAAAGCAAAACAAGACAGGACAAGACAAGACAGTACAGAACGAATCACAAACACTACATTGACCTAAACATTCTAAACCCCCAATTCATTAACCCCGTTTTAGATCAGTCTATCTGAACGAGCGGAACGTTATGTTCCCGATTCAGATACGACTGAAAGCCAAACCGACTGAGGCAACCATAACCTCAAATCAAACAGCCTAATCGTCTAAAGTAAGAGCCAACTCTATGAGCGGAGTGTTAAAACTCCCACAGAACAGACATGCTTACCCTGAGACGTCTACCGACCGTCTGACTATAATAAGATACAATCGAGCTTTTTATAGTGTTTGCTCACGAAAATCCCGTGCAATGCTAAAGTCAACTCTCATTGGTCGAATACACACTCGATTGATTAAATGCCATAACATGCAAAGTAATCCGGAAACTCCAACTTCCGGTTGATATCAAATTACGGTACGTTGAATATGCCACCTGCTACAGTTCCTTCATTCATTTTTTTATAACCAAAGATCAATTCTAAGAAAGTTACAGTACAATAATCACTATAGTACGTGTGGCCATGGTCTCAACTGTAATCTGTATTAGGACTAGGACTAGGAAGGGTCTGGCACATCACTAAAGTATGCATTGTCATGGTCTCAGCTGTGAAATGTCACAGGAACTGGGTATGGTAGGGTCCAATTTGTTGGACTACTTAGGCAGGGTTTGCTCACTCTTTTGAAACACCTGGGTCAAATTTGAGTTTTTTGCAAAGAGACCACATACATTTTTTGAATTTTATATTAACTTACATATTCAAGTGGATAGGAAGGTTTCATTCAAAATATCAATAAAAAAAACTCAATTAAAATTTAAAATTTTATTTATTATATAAAAAAATAGAATACTTTTAAATTTTTTATATACATTTACAATTAAAACAACATAATTCAACATAAAAAAACAAGAACTATTTACAAAGATCACTCAGAGTTTAAACATTGCATAATCTCAGATATTTTAAAGAGAGAGAGGTTTATATGGAGGTATAACGTTGCCAATATTGTCGATTGTGTTGCAACGTAAAAATACCAATGTCGTAATTACAAAATACATTTGTCAATGCTGCAAAGTACAAATGTCGATGTGTAAAAATGCAAAATGTATAAGTATACTCAACAATCCAATGAAATGTCACACGAATGCAGCTAACAATTTACTCTTTACATTATGCATTTTGCATTAGGCACTTTCGCATTATACATTCTGCATTAGTCACTTTACATTACGCACTCTGCATTATCAAACCTTGCAGAATAGACTTCTACACAATAGAACATATACCTTATATGGAATGATGACGTATATTCATTTGCATACGTAAAAAGCGGCGGAAATGTACGGAAATTAATTAATATGCATGCGCATTGATACAAGTTCTTTTTGACATTTAAAGATGGGTTCTCCCTTGAAGATAAATATCTCTGTATTATTTCAAATTGAGTTATTGCTACCTGTATTGGTTCAAGGGTGCCCATTGGTAGTCTGGTTTCTATGGAGCCCCTCTAGAAAATTAAAAAAAATGACTCCCTGAAACGTTATTTTCTAACGAATTTAAGGTTTATTTTTTAAAGGGACTGAAATTGCAGGACTACAAGAAGAAAATGTCAGGAATTAGACGCCTGGACACACAATTCTGAAATTTCTGAGGGACCTAACCTTGACAATTTTGAGTACTGGACGCCTGTAAGCGCATTTTCTCCCACCCCCATTCTGATACTTAAATTCAATGGGAAATGTCAGGAAATGTTTATGGGCATCTTATTCTTAATTTTTCTAAGCGACATACCTGAGACCCTATATACAAATAATTCTGAATCTTAAATTCGGTGGGAGATGTCAGGAATTTGAGTATCCAAGCGCCTTATTCTCAAAATTTTCTTCCGGTGATCCCACAACCAACAAGTTCGTCAGGAAATTTCATATTTTGTGGGCGTCTATTTCTCAACATTTTCAAGGCTAAATTCCTCAGACCCTATACAAATAATTTTGAACCTTAAATTCGGTGGAAAATGTCAGAATTTAACGTTTCCATGCGTCAAATTATAAATTTTTCTTCTGGTGACATTTCTGTCGCTATACAAATAAAACTTAAATTCGTCAAAAAATGTCAGAAAATTGCGTTAGACCGCGTCTAGTTCTCTTAATTATCTAAATCTGTCTCTCAGAATTTCAGAAATTTGCATTTCCAGGTGTCCTATTCCTAACATTTTCTTCTTGTGATCCCCTACACAAATAAACCTTAAATTCGTCATGATATAACGTTTCAGGGAGTTTCTTTTTTAATATTCTAGAGGGGGTTCCAAGACTCCACCATTGAAGCAATACAGGTAGCAATAACTAGAGTTTAACCACTGCAAAGCTTAAAAATTCACAAAGTTTTCGAGGACGTTTGCGCCCCCCCCCCCCCCTCCATTTTTTAGATGAACTTGGGCCTAGATTTTACATAATATTACAAATTATTAACTATCAATTTGAAATAATTCCCAAGACTCCAAATTTGAAATAATACAGAGATATTTATCTTCAAGGGAGAACTCGTCTTTAAGTGTCAACAAGGACATGTATCAATGCGCATGCATGTATTAGTTTCCGTACATATCCGCCGTTTTTTACGTATGCAAATGAATATACGTCATCATTCCATATAAGGTATATGTTCTATTGTGTAAAAGTCTATTCTGCAAGGTTTGATAATACAAAGTGCGTAATGCAAAGTGACTAATGCAGAATGTATAATGCAAAAGTGCCTAATGCAAAATGCATAATGCAAAGAGTAAATTGTTAGCTGCATTTCATTGGATTGTTGAGTATACTTATACATTTCGCATTTTTACACATCGACAATTGTACTTTGCAGCATTGACAAATGCATTTTGTAATTACGACATTGGTATCTTAATGTTGCGACACAATCGACAATATTGGCAATGTTATACCTCCATAGGTTTAGGCATAGAAGTATTTACTACCTTTCATCAGATTAACACACAATTTAAAAAAAAACTAATATATTCAAATTAGTCAGATGATTTGTTGACATGAATTCCAATGAAAAACAACTTTGAAGAAATAAAATTACATTTCAGAAAGTTCATGTGATAAAAACTCTTGAAAAGAAAAGAAATGGAGATTTGTTTGAAAATGTGGCACCAAAACCAATAATAGTCAGTTTATAATAAGGCTTTTAATCACATCCCTGCTTCTACCCAAACATGGCAATTGTCACAATAAATCCCATGAATATCACAAACAGTATAACTGGAGTAAAAATACCCCAAACAGGCCACAATCCAATATTAACACTGAAATTAACATTTTAAAAAATAAAAAAAATGCTTATAGTTTAATATAATACAATTATTTTTCCTAAAAAAGGGAAGCTTGAACATGAAGATACAAACGTTAGATGGGAAAGGGAAATACCATGTAGTGTGAAATAAGAATAATTGAGCCAGGATGCAGCAGCATCCGCCAACTTTTTTTCTATTCCAATTGTAAAGGAACCTTTTACATTCACAGTTTGTAGTGGTGGGGGAGTAAGGGCCTTGATTAATTGCCTTATTCAATTGATTGGAAGCTTTGTTCATACCTGCATCACTGACTGGAAAATGGCATGCAAAGTCTGAAGGTATTGTCTATGCATATGCCATAACAACCATGGACCCACGGCATGAACTGAGCCACTGCAGTTCCTTACATATCTAACAGACAGCCCTTTCAATCTAACTGTGATTTTGGGGTTCTATTGCACTGTCTGTTACTGTGTCGTTCTTTACAAACATGACAATATTTGCTTGGATACGAGGAAACGAAGGTTGTTATGTTTGATACATGTAGTTCATTTTTCGACCAGGGTGTGAAAGTTTGATGACCTTGAATAAGTCATCTTCACTCATAATTCCAGTCAACCCAGCTGTAAATGGGTAAGGATAATCTGGGAAAGATCAATGCCATGAGGTTTGGCTGGGAGAAAGGATCCTCATGGAATCTAAGTTCTTATCCTTGTAAAATATCAATCTATCTTTCTTTGTATATACTTACAATATAGAGCCAAATATAAAGCAGGCTGTAGCAATAGGTATAGCTGATGGATATCGTCTCTCCCACTGATCACTGGGTACTTTCTTTATAAACGTTAACCATACAACTAAAAACACTGCTACGCTGATATTAATTAATATTAATATTGCTCCGATATTGAACCATAAACTGGAAAATAATTAAAATAGAAGAGATATCAATAAAATACTTTGATAATTATAACAGTTAGTATCAGGGGTGGATCCGAGAGGGGGTTTCCAGGCCCGAGCACCCCCTATTTTTGGTCGACTGTTGTCGAAACCCTCTAAAAAATTTTCTCTCGTGCTTTCGGCGCTCACGGTGCCGTTGAATTTGAAGCATGTTATACTTTAGAGCCCCCCCTGAGTATCACAAAATAAAATAGCTTTGATATTGTTTGGTTTTGTAACCAGAAATTTTTTTTTTTTTTTAGACAAAACAACCTTAATTATGGCTTTGTGGATTTTCAGAACCCAACCAAAAGTATAAAACCCGGAACTATTCAACTAGCTCAGAATATACTAGAAATGCCAAACACAGAATGAAATAGCAGGTAGCCAAGACTGCATGAAAAATAAAGGAAAAGTATCTGAGTTTACAGCATGTGCAAGAACATTTGAAATGTTTAATTTTAAAGACATAACATGGTGTATAAATCAGATTGTTCAATGATCAAATCTTGTTCAGAGTCGTGTTAAAATGTCAAGACAATGAGATCTATCTATAGTCATTTAAAGACACGATTTAAGTGGACTCTAATTAGAAAGCTTTGTAAGAAAATTCAAAATAAGCCTATTATGACTGGTGCTGACTGGTACTGACGTGAACAATGAGATATGTGTATCATTAACTATAATTCTGAATACCATTGAGAGAATGAATTCTAAAGATACTTATTGATAAACAGGATATAACTTGAAGGCCTTTATTTGACCTTCTCTTTAATTACTACTAGACGCAAATTCTACAATTTCCCTCGAGGATTTTGTATCATTTATATTCCAAGTGTAGTTTCTTACAAGTTACAACATACATCAAATTCAGGCCACACCAAATTAAGTTTGATTACAAGGCAGTCACAATTTTACACTATCAGTATGACTTAAAGCAGGCCTTCTCAATTAATTTTTGTAAAGGACCAAATGCATTTTATGAATGAAATATAAGGGCCAAATAGAGCTTAGCTAACAGAGATCAGAGCGTTTTAAGTGGAAGAAGTCATTTTTGAAGGGCCACTCTTGGGACGGATTTGGCCCAAGGGCCACCATTTCAGAAAGCCTGACTTAAAGGGTTTGCCAAATCCAACATAAAAAGGTGTCAATTTTCATAAGCCATTATTTAATATGCAGGATAATGCATTTCATTCTGGAGCCTTAGATGTGTCAAGAAAAATTCAGAAAATTCTTTTACTTCAGACCAAAATTATTGAATCTTTATTGACAGTTTTATCTTAAAATCAATCCAAGAAAATTGTCGTACAGCTGCTTTAAATATATCAACTGATGTGTGATTAACATATTTTCTAACAGACATTGATAATAAGCATGATAATGTGGATATTGTATACCATAATCAAGATCATTTGTATGGAAAATGTTTGGAGGGCAAAGATCTCTGTCAGTAGGTTTAGAACACTAGACTAACATAATTACCAGTAATTAACTATGAATATAATGCTCTTGTTGTTCACTATACAACCTATATTAAACATTTCATATATATTATGCTTAGCTTGCATGTTACTTAGAAATTATAGAAAAAGCCCTTAAATGGGATGCTTCAACAAATCTTCCTCTTAGTGACATTTTGCCTAAAAGCAGAACAAATTTTACGTCAGGTTTTTAGATACATTCAGCGTCTACAAATTAACAAATGGATTTTTTAATTAAAACTTTCAGATACGTTTAAAGGGTACATATCTCTAGATTTTGGTGCATAGTTTTCACAAATTTGAGCAAAAAAACATTTGACCTAGAAAAAAGCAGACTGTCCCTTTAACATGTAAATTTTTTTTTCTTTGTCCAAAACTCTTGTCAAATAATATGTTATAACATACAAAATCTTACTTGACTTCTAATTCTGAATTAAAATATCAGTCAACTGAAATCTTAGAAACTTGAAAATGTGAATTAATTTGGTGTGGTCTAAGATCTTATAAATATTGATTATTTATTAAAGACAGACTTGAACAATTAATTTAGGTGTCATGTCAGGGCCAATAATTAATTGATGCTATTGACTAAATGGATTGTCAATAATAGAATTTCTAGTGGCTGTATTTAATTAGACCTGCTAGAATGACCACTGATTGTAAGGATTAATTCACTTCTATTACTAATCTACAGAAGCTTGGGACAAATCTGATACATATAAATTACAATATGATTTAGGAAGTATCTGATTCAGTCTGAGATATCAATTTACTGGAAGTAGAAGTGAATTTATCTTACATTTACCAACCAACCAGCATGGATTCAAACAGTATAAAACAGAAAAGGGGACGATCCTATTCAAATTCAAAAAGCTAACATACATCAATATTATACATGTCATCTATAGCAGTAACTGACCCAGGTCACAAGTCAGGAACTAACATAGTATAAGAAATTTCACAGTGTTGTTTTTAATGATTTCTCAAATATAAGACATTAACTGGTAAAATTTCAAATGATTATCACTTCTACAAGTCTCTTTCATTGTCTGTTTTCTTGTTGATCATTATTGAAGACATTAAAAAAGTAAGAAAGTACCAAAAATATGAATATCTAAGTCTACAACAAGAAAACAATTGAATTGAAAATTTTGATTCAAGAGAGCTCAATCAAATTACCTGTTAACTGTAGGATTATATCTTATAACCATATAAAAATCAGTGAAATGAAATACTGCTATTGATGCTATTAACCATAATATATTCTGGATACAAAATGGTGAAGATTTCTTTTGGTATTTTCCATATTGCTCTTCAAATTCATGTCGTATTTTTGGGTCTACATCTTTTAATTTTGGTTCACCATCTTGTGTGGGTTTGAAATGATGATCTATAACAAATAAAACAGACATAATTGTTTTTTTCAAAAGACTAACAGTCATGATTTTCATTAGTTGATTTGGACCTTGTTGAATATAGGTTTTTTGAATTTTTGCCATAGTTTTGTTTTGAGAATTGGAATAGAAGCTTCAAAGTAGTATCGTTAGCCATAGAATGTCTTTGCTTTGATAAAAATATAAATATGAACACACTTTAAGTCTTCAAATTTTGTTTTTATAGATAAAATTTTGGGTTGAAATTTCTAGGAGAGAAATTTATTTCTGTTACATGTAAACTAACAAATTAAATATTATATTTTCATCAAAGCAAAGACATTCTAATATTGCCAGGCTGATAATCCAGTTTCTCTAAAAATATTTTTTTAACTTGCAGTTGCATTGACAATAGTGCTCTGGGCTGGTATATTGCTGTTTAGTTTAATGGAATGAATTAAGTTGAGTTTTATATCACTTGTAAGCTTTACTTAGCTGAGGTACTAATATGGGGAATGATACTCTTTTACAAATAAAGGTAGTTTACAGGGAAAAGAATTAGTTGTTGTCTGAATCTTGTTATCGTACAAGAGTTATTTCCCATGAATAATTGCCAAGAAAACAAAATTAGTTTTTAGGTTTAGGTTACATTGTTCAATACAATATCCAGGAGCATCAGTTCGTTGTCAGATGGTGTCTCACGGTAAGGCAAAAAGAGACAAGAATTTTTACCAGGATCGATTGTATCTAAAAGACGTCCAGCAAGTTTATGTTGAACTCGACGTCGAAATTGGTCTTGTCCTGTCGCCATTTTGACGCTAATGTTGTTTACATTTTATGGCTTCATTAAAAATTCTACTCCATTTTTTTCCATACAAAAACGAAACTTTATGTATAAAACAGATAAACTTCACATTGTAACTATGCAATTTGTCAGTCTTGAACAAAAACCTGTTTTGATATAAAGCAATATAAAATACTGCTAATAAGAAAAGATATGGAAGAATATATAGAACTACTACTATTTGCACTCCGGGAAATTAACCTAGAATAAATTTGTAGATACCAGTGCTAACGTGTCAAATGCAACATGATACCACAGTAAACACAAATTCATTGTTTCCATCAATTACAACGAATATCTCACTGCAAACTTGGTGTCATATTCACGTTTCCTTATTTCAAGTGCATAATGACAGCCGACAAATTTGCACGTAAAAGAATCATAGCAAAGCACAAAGATCCCGAGGGTGTGGATAGTCAGGAACCAAAAAGGCTGGTGTCAAAGCTCAAGAAAGAGTCCAGTGCCAATAAAGGGAGAATCATAACTTTATCATGTGTGACAGTCCTAGCAATTTTATTAGTAGGGTATTTTCTTTATCAAGAAAAACTGAAAAATGCTGTAAATTCACCCCTTAATTCTCCACGAATTATTGATGATGATAAGTCAAGTGCTAAAGTTACCCCAGAACGATTCTGGGGTTCGTACAGACCTCACACATATTTTGGTTTGAAGACCAGAAGCAAGAATTCTCCAGTTGTGGGGTTGATGTGGCTGCAGCAGTTTACTGGGATGATGCCCCCACCAATTAGACACTGGTGCAATCAAGATGACAAGATTCAAGGATATGGTTGGACAGCACACGATGGGGTTAATTTTGGAGTGCAAGAAATCAATGAAGAATTCTTGAAGTTGAACACATCATTTGTTAAGAGAATGGGTGGTAAACATGGCGGAGATTGGACAGCGAAAATTATTGTTACACCAAAGGTAAAATATGTGAACTTGAACATAAAGGAATTGTAAAGAGGTTTTCTAAACTTTGTATGTGTATCTGGGACACCAATAGCATCAATTTGCGCCACCAATTTCCATTTCAATGTCTGTGGTTCTTGCAATTTCACTATTTAACGCGTTTTATGACATCACTAATGGTGATCTGTATAGATATCAATAGAAGCTTCCGGTAGATCACTATTAGTGACGTCATAAAACGTGTTAGTTTTTGTGGAATTGCAAGAACCACAGACATCGGAATGGAAATTGGAATAGTGCAAATTGAATCTGCTACTATTGATATTTATGCAGATCACTATTAGTGACGTCATAAAACACGTTAGTTTTAGTGAATTAAAAATTACACCAAAGGTAAAATATGTGAACTTGGCTCGAGAGATGCATTTGCTAAAAATAAAAAATTCAACAGTGAATATGCTTACCATTTATAATGTCTAGGTTTGATTTTGTGAAACAAAATTGTTGGAAAATCATATACAGACATCAGGGTTGTTTTCATAGCCTTTATAAATAATTCTTGCACTGGGACCTACTGATGAAAAATTGCACCTTGCTAAAGTTAGAGCATGATAATATAGACTTAATGTGAAAGTATCATTTAATTTTTGTAATATTTTCTCTTTCAGAAATTGGCATCACCAACTTATGTGTCCTTAATGTTTTACATGGCTTTAGATGGACAGGGAAAGATTGACACCGAAATGGTAAAAAATCGTGTGTCTGGCATCAATGGATATTCTGAAGAACTTGGAAATTTCAAGATTTCTTTTCCAAAAGTTTCCACCAAGGGAGCAAAATATAACAACTTAGTTACCCACACAACCAAACTGGACAAATTGAAGGATGTCATGATGGAAACTATAAAAATAGAGGCATGGGATAAGGCTAGAACTATGCCATATTTTATTTTGGGAGGCCGCAGTGTGCCTAGAGATAGTGGAGGTCCAAATTTTATCGTCCACCAAGTCACTGCTCAGTTGCCTTTAGAAATGGAAGTTATTTTTGAATCTGGGTCAGTTGAAGATAGAAAGGAATCTCTAGCTGGAGAAACTTATGACAAATCATTGAGTCAGCATCTGGTTAAATTTGACAAGAAATTTTCAGATTTATTCCAACATCGCCAGAGTGGTTATAACAACTCAATGGTAGATTTCGCTAAATTTGCTATGTCAAACATGATTGGTGGAATTGGTTATTTTTATGGCTCCTCATTGGTCCAATCTAAATATAACAAAGAACCTGTTGAATATTGGAAAGCTCCGTTATACACTGCTGTCCCTTCTCGACCATTTTTTCCCAGAGGTTTTCTGTGGGATGAAGGATTTCATAATCTGTTAATTCGAGAATGGGATGAGTCCATTTCAAAAGATATCTTATTCCATTGGTTAGATTTGTTAAATTCTGAAGGGTGGATTCCTAGAGAGCAAATCCTAGGAGTTGAAGCAAGGGCAAGGGTTCCTAATGAGTTTGTCGTGCAACAAAATGTTAATGCCAATCCACCTACTTTTTTTCTCCCTCTGCAGAAAATTATCACTAATATGATTAAAAGCAATACTGACTCTGATCGGAAGATATTAAAAGCATTGTACCCTAGATTAAAAGCATGGTTTAATTGGTATAACACTACACAAGTTGGTACACAAAGATCAGTTTATAGATGGAGAGGAAGAGATGCTAATACTAACAAACAGTTGAATCCTTTAACACTGACTTCAGGATTAGACGACGCTCCCAGATCATCACATCCTACTGATGATGAAAGACATGTTGATTTACGTTGCTGGATGGCGCTGGCTTCAGGTGTAATGGCTGACATTGCACGTGCATTGAATGCAGATTGGGAGGAATACAGAGCCACCAATCAAATGCTGACTGATAATAAGCTATTAGATGAATTACATTGGTCTAAAGAAGGACAGCAATACAGTGATTATGGTTATCACGCTGATAAAGTGAAACTAGAGCAACCTGAAATTAAGCTTCAACCTGGTCAACGACCACCTCAACAGCTACCTGACAAAATACGTGTTGTGATCACTGATCCTAAATATCAATTTGTGAATTCTTTCGGATATGTCAGTTTATTTCCATTTCTTTTAAAAATAGTTGATCCAACTTCACCAAAATTATTTTCTATAATGAACAATATTAAAAATCCAAACATGTTGTGGACAGACTATGGTTTACGGTCATTATCGCGTAATGCAAGACTTTATAAAAGATTTAATACCCAGCATGATCCACCATATTGGAGAGGTGCTATTTGGATCAACATGAATTATCTAGCTTTAAGTGCTTTAAATCATTATTCCTATACAACAGGGCCTTATCAAAACCTAGCTAAAACAATCTATAGTGATCTCAGAAATAACCTAGTCAATAATATGTACAGACAATATCGTAAATCGGGGTACATCTGGGAAAATTATGACGATAAAACTGGAGAAGGGCGAGGTACTCATCCCTTCACTGGCTGGTCATCTTTAGTTGTTTTAATTATGGCGGAGAAATATTAATGAAAGCTGGCTTTTAGGTTTTAACATGGATAGAGAACGGATAATTAAAATAATGTGAGATACAGTTTTTGCACCTGGTTCTGTTAATGATTATGGGCAACACCATGCAGTGTGGAATGAGAGAATTTTTTTCAGGAAACTGTAGCTTTAACCTATTTTTTATTTGTTGAAGTGTCTTGGAGCATGAGGTATGTGTGAAAAGTGTGTCTGAATATAGAGTTTATCCGGGGTAAAGGTCCTTGTGGGATTTCTTTGTTATTCTGCTTGTTATTTTATAAATGAACACCATATCATAGCAGATTGATTGTGCCAATAATGGGTTAATGGGACCAATTTATTATACTGATGTGTTCAAAACCATCCAATTAAGTTTTTCATTATTTGTGATTTGAAACCTAGGATTGTAATGATGTTTTCCTAAAAAAAATCTATACATATTTGGATTACTGACAGCATCAATTGGAACTATTCCAATTTTCAATAGGCAGTGTTTATGATTTCATTACAATCTCTTTAAAGTGATATACGAGGGTGGGCTGAAAAGTTCATAGCCTGACTCGGAAGGAGTTGTGCCACAGTGATGAAACTTGGCATGCATAAAATTCAACTTTTTCTGATACTAACGACATGATTGTTTCTTTTATTCTTACTAATCGATTACCTCATTTCATATTCATACCCTGATCATAATATTTTTAGTGCATTTTCTAACTTTTATCTGTTATTAAATCATGCAAATAAAATCTGTTCATTCGTATAAAGATATATATGATATTTAATTTTGCCGTAAAGTTTCCATCAGTCCTTTTTTGTAGCAGAATTAGAGGGTCCAAACAAACCTCAAAAAGGGGACAGGCCATTCAAAACCATCAAGATAGCTATCAGAGGGGATTGATCCTCAAAACAAGGACTAGACTGGATTAAGATGGCTATTAGAATTAATACAGTGAGGGGTTACATTATTTTGCTATCAGAGTCCAATTCAAACATTGACATGAGCATTCCACTTTGGTTAGATAAAGAGGTAATTGAAACTTGACAAGCCTGACTTGTATTCATCATTACTTAAAATTACCTAAAAATAAGGGAGCAAGGTGAATTCTTGTGTTTATATTTTTAAATCATACCCCAATGTACACAATTATCTTTGCGCAATATATTATTATTTGACTTGATCAATAGAAATGTAACAAGAAGAATTGACTGGAATATGTTTTAATATGGTATCAGAATGGTGGTTGAGAAACCTGAAGAAAACAAACACAAGGCAATATGTAAAGCAGTTTAAGGCTTGAAAACATTTAAAATATACAAATATATATAATAGTTTACAGTTTACACAGATAATTTGAAACCAAAATAACCCATAATTGTTTGTAAATTAAATTGTATGCCTATGTGGCAAGATAAAGCCTGTATTAGAGATTAACCAGCCTTTGCTTCTCATAGGCTTCAAATGACCAAAAAGCTGTGCTTTTAATATTTTACAGTAGAGCAGGATTTTCAGGCATTATATCCTTAATTTATAATATTTCAAGATTGCAAAGTTACCAGTATTTTTTGACTAGCTTTTTTTAATACATGTGCCTCATCTTTCATTCAATTGATTCAAATATAAATGCTTACGATTGGCTCTATTCACCACAAAAGAATAAAAAAACACAAATAAATTGCATGTATCTAAATTTAGATGTGAATTATATTGTGCATTTGTGGATCACAGAGGTGCAGCTACTATACAATTACAGTATTTTGTGATTGTAAGATACCACAAGAGATGCCTTACAATACACAAATTCATTATTGCCTTAATTATGATACAATCAGCTGATTAAGCTCAAATATCAGCTTTTTGTGTCAATTTGAGACAATTAAAGGTAAAGGGATTGTAAAAAAGTGTGTATATCAAGTTCATTAAGCTTATTTGTATGATGAATGTGAGACAGGAACGTATCACTTTTGGTATTGGGCCCAATTCTGACCCACGTAAAATAAAAAGTTTATTATTATTTCTATCAGACTAAATACGTTGTTGATCGATTTAACTGACTTACTCTTAGTCGTGAATTCACTGAGTCGGACAGGAAATACCATTTAAAAGAAATGTGCCTGATACACATGCCTTGAACACCTTCTTACAACCCCTTTAATAGTCATACTATTAGACAACTATTTTCATGGTGGTATTATTTTAATAAATGAGTCAATAAGGAAAGAAAGTAAAATCTCATGTATAAATTATTTAATCAATTGAAATATTAACTGTAAGTAACAGCTGTTTGGGTGTGGGTATATCAATATCTACCTGGTATAACACAGGGCACCTGTTGTACAATATATTTCAATATGTATTCACTAACATAAATCAGGTTATAATGCAACAAGCATTAATACACTTGACTGAGAAATGGTGACAAAATAATAATTCATATAACAATTTCAAAGATCTACCACCAAGAAAAAGTCTGGCCTTTATTTTATACCCTTATCAAAGTATCCCTTACATTAAATTTCATTGTGAAAAATAAAAAATTAATTCATATAATCATTTAGCTACTCATTTAGACAATAAATGCAATCAGTGCCCACAATTTTATGTATGTTTCTCTTTGGAAATCTATCCCCAAAGTAAGTTTTGCTTGCAGTTTTGTAGACTGTAGTTATGTATCAGCTATGTTTATGAAGAATTTTTGTACTAAAAATTTGTCAATTTACTCAATCAAAACAATATAAACTGGTTTAATCTCCTATTCCAAATAAATCAGAATTTAAATTCATTATTGAAGCACTATTAACAATTATGTACATCTTATAATATTGTAAACAGAACACTGAATAACTTTTATCATACATGATCATTCAAAGTGATTTAAACAAAGCTAAATGTAACAGAATTCAAAATAGATCTGCAATATCTTCGCTACTTGTGTTGCATAGGCCCACATATACTATTGTTAACTTTCAGTTGCTGGTTAAGAATTATTATTTTTTTAATTATTGGTTTGTTTTCTGTAAACTTCACTAAAAATGAATACGATTGTATCTGAAATACAACATCAATGACAGAACTGTTCTGTTTATTGAGATATTTTAAAGGAGAAAGAAGTTTTTTTTTTTAAAAAGATATTGCAGGAATATTTTGAAGTATTGAGAAAATCATAAAGCAACAATATTATGACTAAAGCACAAAATATTAACTACAAACATAACTACAAATTATATAATAATTACAGTATATAACTGGCAGAGTGGATTATACTGTTACATACATATTATATACCCCTAGCCAGATCTAATAATTGACAAGCTAAAAACCTAAAAATATATCAACATAAACAAATAAAGTTGTTCAAATTAATGGCAGCGTTCTAGTGAAAAACATGATGTACAAATAGAAACATAATAAATTATCTTTAATATGATAAATCTACAGCCCTGTCTGTATATAAGTTTCATAGGGAGTGAATGGAACAGCCCAGTAAGATGCCTCAAGGAGTGAATGGAACAGTCCAGTTAGACATGTCAAGGAGTGAAAGGAACAGCCATCATTGATTAGAACTGTAATGAATCTATAAAAGTCAAATGAAGTCAAATCCATTCAATCAATCCAACTACTAACTACTATGACTACCAACAACTACATAGTTTGAGATATCAGCATCTGCTAGATGTTAACTTGTCATCTACCAACTAACCAACCAACTTCATTCAAATCAGAAGTTAGCGTCTGCTTCAAGTCAATATCTTCAAAATCTAGAATATAGACTTCTGGGTTATATGGACTGGGATAATTATTACTATTTAAAGATTTCTCTTGAGTGATAATCTGCATAAATAGCTCTCAATCAGTATCTGTAGGCAAGTTTCATTCATTCAAATTAAGCCAGTGTTTCTGCAGATTTACCATAATAAAGAATGAAAAGATGAAGCTAGGAATTTTATTGAATGAGTTTCAGGGCAATATCCTAGTCATATTACAGACAATAATCCTTTTCTATGGCTAAATCATGATGCTATTCTTTCCATTAGCTATGCTTCATATGGGGCTATAGCTATGTTACATAGGGAGCTATACTTATGTTAGGTGTTCTGTAAGTCTTCAAAATGAAGAACAGCAAAGATGTCGTTTAAAAAAAAAAGGAACTGTTTTAAAATAGCAAGATGATACCAACAGTCCAAATCAAGGTTTTTAGAGACAAATGACCTTTGACCTTGCATCTGGTGCTGTCAAAAAAGGGAACTTTTTTAAAATAGCATGATACCAACACTCTAAATCAAGGATTTAAGGGACAAATGACCTTTGACCTTAGCACTGTAGCTATAGGTTTTAAGAGACAAATGACCTTTGACCTTGCATCTGGTGCTGTAACCAATCTCTATGAATAATGATTCAGCCATATTTGAGAATGAAGAGTATTTAAACATTGCCCATGAACCACATAATAATAATAATAATAGATTAAATAACTAGATAGTTCACTAGAATGTCTTTCTATGTAGAGCTTTCACTCCCTCTTCATTATATTCCCGTTTCGAAATCCACATCTTTTTAAACGTATCTAATGATGCTAAAATAGAGCCTCTGAAAAAAATATTATAATTCTTGTAAAGAACTGCTCAACAAATTAAAATTTTGAAAAGAAATGACCATCATATCAATTATTTTTCATCAGCCAGAATTGAACAAAAATTCTTTTCCCAACATTTCAGTTAGTAATTTAGGCTTGCACTGCATTTTTTATGGATAATTCCAAGGCAATTAACATACTAGATCTCAGTAATCTGCTGATCAACATTGTAATGTGATAAAAGTGACGAAGTAAATGACTGGAACTCACCCTATCCACGTGGAGTATAATCTTTCTTGAGGTGCTGATATCTAAACACAAGAAAAAGAATGAATTATATATCTACGAAGAAATGTTCATTACCAATTCAGTTTTCATCATATCCAAATTCAAAAACTCTGTAATGATGCAACTATTCCTTGCTCTTCCTGCATATTCATATTTAGAAAAAAAAATAAGACTTACTCTAATTTTTATATCTTTAGGTGCTAATTTCTTCACTTCACTCAATAATCTGTCACCAAAACCTGAAAAATAATTTGATGTGGCTAAAATAATGACAATAACCTAGAAGACTACAAAAGTTAAACATAAATTGGCCTATAATAGCTGTTTAAAGTCTTCTTACACCATAGGACATACCAAACAAATTCTGCTTAAAATATCAAGAGCTTAACAATTTATCATACCTTTAAATAATGTAGAGCCGCCTGATAAAACTATATTACTAAATAATGTTCTACGTAAATCCATGTCTGATTTCTGTATAGAATAGGCCAGTACTTCATGTATTCCCTGGCATTCCTCTCCTATTAAATCAGGTCGGAATAATAACTCTGGTGCCTGGAAACGGGCTGGTCCGACCTGGAATAGAAATGCATGAGTTTTATATCTTTCTTGAATAAAAATAATGAAGAACCAAATACTGACTAGAATGTGTGAATAAAATTTATACAATACAGAAAGAAAGAAACATCTATATTTTACAAGGATAACAACTTAGGTTCTGTGAGGATCCTTTCTCCCAGCTGGTCCTTGGCCAAACCTCTTGGCATTGGTCTTTCCCAGATTATCCATACCCATTTACAGTTGAATTGACCAGGAGTAGTATGCCAAACAATTGTGTAAGTTATTTGAATAGAAAAACTTACAACCCATTTATTATGGAACTCAAAAGTTAATTGATCATGTGTTTAAGATAATCAGCTGTGAACATGATCCTTAAAAAATTAACTTTTATACTTTTATTGAAAATATAAAGTAATATAAAATCTTTACTTACTAAAATGGTATTACCATCAGGTAAACTATACTGGGCTTTATCAGTATCTATACTCTCTTCTTTCAATGGATTTAATGCTAAATAGCACATTTTCTACAATAAATTATTCAAACATTGTACAGTTTATACATAAATTAATACTTTAGAATTGATTAAAATTACATATTTGAAACATCGATGATAATTGTAAAAAGATCTGTAATGATTTTAATATTAACAAATCTTCAGATCCTCTTCAGAAACTAGTATTGAAATGTGGATTAATAAATGAATAAAGAGAGGAGATCAAGACTATTAATTCTTTCTGGGCAAAAAATGTTAAACGAAGATAATGTAGGAAAGAAACAAAACACTAACTTCTTTAATAGTTTTAACAACTTCAAATTCAGCTGTAGTGTGGAAGTCGAAACCCTCTTTACGGAGGAGAAGACGAAGATATCTAGATACATCACGACCAGCAATATCTACTCTCATTATACTGTGAGGCATAGCAAAACCTTCATAGATAGGTACAGCATGAGTTACACCATCTCCAGCATCTAATACTACACCTGTTGTTCTACCTGTAGCATACCTATAAATACACAATACTGGTTACTTACTCCAGACCCAGACAGTACTGTTATTGTTATAGGGATTGTAATGTGGTTTTCTAAACTTTGTATGTGTATCGGGGACACTAATAGCATCAATTTGCGCCATTTCAATTTCAATTCCACTCTGCGGTTCTTGTAATTCCACTAAAACTAACGCTGGAATGGCGCAAATTGATGCTATCAAGTTTTCTACTTTTATATTCATACACAAACTTTTCATTGGGTAAATAACATTCTTTAGTAAATATTCATATCCAGAGGATTTAAAAAAAATTCTTAATAAAATTTCTACATTAGCTCTGACATCAAAATAGCCCTTTGATGCGGCGTCTAAAAGTTGTAAGTTTTAGTTTTAGTTAAAGGGTTAATTAATATTCAATCCAACCTATCTATTGTATCTTATTTGAGTAAAGATACTTACAAACTTAATACAGCTTGTAATGATATAAATAAAGCAGGAACATTAAATGTTTCAAAAAATATTTCCGCAGCTTTTTCTCTGTTTCTTTTGGGGTTTAATGGAGCTTCTGTTAATAACACAGGATGCTATGAAAAAAAAAGAATGGAATTATCAAACAGAATTTTGAATAAGTTTTTTTAAATAATCCACAAAGACTCTCATGTTTTTTTACCAGTTCTTTACCCATATTCTTTTTGGTCAATGCAAGCACTACCATGTCCAGAATTAATAATTTAAAACCATATACATGTGTACAAAATACATTTCTTTCATGATCAGTATCAAACTGACACAGGTAAAATATAATTTGAAAATTGAAACATGTAAGATAATTTATGTTAATAAGAAAACAATAATGGGTGTAACTAGTTGGCTTTTTCTTCAGCCTGTACTTTTGTAATTTCAATAACATCATTATTTTAAAACTGTTTCAATGCAAGGTCACATCAGTCTCGTACCTCTTCTGAGAATGTTTGTAATTGATCTTTAGAATAAATATATTGCCATATTCTTTCCATATCGTTCCAATCTTTAACAATACCATGTTCCATAGGATATCTGATAGACAGTAGCCCTCTGTGTTCTTCTGCTTCTGGCCCTAGGAATGTATCCCCTTCCAGGGCACCTGCCATTACCCTCACATGCTTTGGTCTTCCAATGCTGAAAAGGGCAGAGTTTCAGTAAAATAACAATGGACAGTATACAACAGCAGTAAACACTTCATGTTATATGTGTAAGGTAAGAATATGTTGAATAATATGTGTATGAAAAACTTATGTCAACTTTTAAAACACTAAACTTAGAAATAATGCCCGAATAATGGTCAAGCAAAAGAAATAAAACTATACTTATTAATACTTGTTTTTTATTTTCATATAAAACGTATCACTCTCATATCAAGAAAGTACTTCAATGAGCAACTGAATCATTAATGAGTTGGACAAGATGGATTTAGATACCTATCTTAAATAGAAAATGCTTACTAATTGGGGAAGATATATTTTGGTACTTGATCACCAGCAAAACCAGCTTTGATAACACCTGACCCCTGAAATATCAAAATAAAATGTTTAACTATCAACTGAATTTATGCTTGTAACAAGTGCCACTGGGTATATAACTAGAGATACCATTGCTCTGAAATCCTGACAGAAAGCTTTTTTTAAATACCGGTAATTAAAAATAAATATTTTTGGGGTTTCTTTTGAAAAATGCTAGACATCGGTTGATAGATCTATAATTTAATACATCTTGAATCTCCAAATTACAAAATTACAAACATTTTACTGGGACAATCTATAAGTGGGTTGGGTACGAGACTTTTCATTCAAGGCAATTATGTAAAGAAAGACCTTACAGAAAGGTTCATAAGGCTGGTTTACAGAGATGCATGTTTTTATTTGGTGGAGTTATAACTGATGTCCATCAATAGCTACAGGCTAGGTCTGAAGCTGAATCAAAATGATCATATTGCTAGGCTAGGCATAGCTAAGCATAGCTGTCTTTAGTTTGCCCTTCCTTTCTTTGGTCTTGGAAGAATGACATTTGATTTGATTTCATTCCAGTCTTATAACTGTTTAAAGAAGAAACAAATGGTATTGATTTGATTGATTATCTTCAGATAATTGTCAATATATTTCATATAAATAAAAATGGTTAGTTTGCATTAATGACTCATTCCATATGAATGGATCGATCTGCACAGAAAACACTCGGTGGACCGAATGGATGCTTAGTCGATAGTATTAAAAAACAAAATTGAATATCCACCGGCCCCAGTCCACCTCACATGATCGAATTTCGATTCACTATGACTTACATTGTCTATCACAACAGGCTGGTTAGCAATAACATCATATGATTCCATTAGAAAGGCAAATTATGCCAATTTATCTTTAATTCAGCCTAACAGACTTCTCTCATTCAAGCCAGGGCACACTTCGTGTTGAAAACTGTACCTAAACCAGGTGAACACACCTTGGACAAAATTATCAAAGAAAATTTTGTTAAGTTTTTATTACACTTTAACAACAATTTTTGGAAATGATTTGAATAGGGATGGCAAATTCATCGCTGATAAAATAAAAATATATTGCTTGTTCACTAACTGGTATGCGCTATTGAGAAGTAAGTGTAGACTGCCATCTGCATTCTGGGAAGAAGATGTTTCGTAACATTTATTGTGCCTATTACATTTTACAAACATCCAAAACAATTAAAGTAAATTTAATTGAAATTCATTTATATTTGACATACTTTGGAAGCAGTATCAGATCCTTTTTTAAATATCGTGCTGTGATCAATGATTACGAAACGACTCAGAAAAGTAAAGATGTGACGAAATATCTGGAATTCATCTTGGGGGTCCCTATTTGTTGTGGATATTCCAAAATACACCATCACCCCTCGTAAATGTTTCGCATAGTTTCTTGGAAATACTCAATGAAATAATTATCTGATTGAAAACTCAGTGCGTTTGTTCTAAGTGTCGTATGTTATAATGATTCGCTATATTTTTAACCGTTTGTAAGCAACTGTTCATCTAATTCAATTATGTCCTGTCAGAGGGAGTGAATGGAACAGCCCACACACGAATGCCAAGATGGAGGATAGAGAAAATTACTATTCTTCTTCTACAAATTTTAGTCAGCCACCAATGCCTGCCACACCTCCTGGTTTGGAAGCTATCTACACATCATGTCGAAGACTATATCCAAATCAGCCCAACCCTCTTCAAGTCACAGCTCTAGTCAAATATTGGTAATGCCTAATACAAGTTCTGGTGTTTTCTTTTGGCTTCTGTCATTTCTGTAAATCAATGGAGAATAAAGAAAATTGGGATAGGCCCTATAAAGCATTTTATGAAACTTAAGAATGTTTGAGATTTCTCTTATATTTCAGAACAAGTTGTTGCCTGTAAAGCTAATGCCTTATTCTAAACATCAGAGTTTGTGAAATTATTTTTCGTAACAAGTTCCAAGTTATTATTCAATTGCTTGTAATTTTGACTCTTACTCATACTGATAATTTTATTTTTCAGGTTAAATGGACCAGATCCTTTAGATTATATCAGTATGTATTCAAGTAGTGGAGATCCAGAAAGAAACATTCCTCCTCATTGGCATTACATTAGTTTTGGTTTATCAGATTTACATGGGGATGGCAGAGTTCATGAGTAAGTTTGAGAACCTTTCCTTAAGTTCCTTGATTATTTTGACTTTTAGATGTTAATAAAAAATCTGTACAAACCAAAAAATTATGTAAAAAAACAAACTTCAAATAATATTTAAAAAAAATGTAAAAATAAAGAGTCATAGTTGTAAACTTGTGAGCTACTCAAATGAAAAGTACCATCAAGGAGTTTTGAAAGACTAAGCATGATCTGCTTATATCTAATATTCTGTATTGCTTTTAGTTAATAAAGCATTGGTTTATTATAAGAGATATAACACATTATATTCTTAAACAGACCTTAGATAATATATCTGATATCTATAGAGTCACCCATTTCTAGTTTAGTTTAAAAACTGTTAAGATAGCAAACGCCTCCATATTACTAGAGACAAGGGTTTTTTGTTAATCAGATTAGGCATCAATAAAAACAACCATTGGTGTGATTCAAATGACAGTTAAACACCTTCTTAATTTCTTTAACCCTTTCGCTGCCAGCCGTCGAAAATTGTCGACAACGAGTTTTGACGTTATCTTGCCAAGTGTCGAAAGTTTTCGACATTTGTATTACGTCAACATGTTTGTTGTGTGTGTATTCATATCTAAGGGAGGTAATGAAATAGGTGTCGAAATTGTTTGTTTACATTGCTACCTTTCGTTTCGGCATTAAAAATCAACTGGTTTATTCTGTAAAATCGAAAGTTATTAATCTTTAAAGTTAATCGATATTTTTTAAAAGTTCAATGGCGGAACGTCAAAATGAACGTATTGATGAACAGGTGCTAGCGGCAATTTTGGCTTTTGTTATATCTAGAAGTTTGTAGTGTGCATAGTCATATCAAAGGGCGGTAATAAAATTTGTTTGTTTACACGTCTGCTTTCCGTTTTGACACTAGAAAGCAGCGGATTATTCTCGAAAATTGAAAGTTATTAATCTCAATTTAAAGCTAAATGGCGAAACGACAAAGCTACCACAATGAAGAAGAGGTGCTTGCGGCAATTTTTGCCGACAGTGGATCTGAATGTGCTGAATCGGACGATGACTGGACTAATGCCGATGATTTTGTTGATGATGACGGCGACAAGGATATTCGGATATTGATATTGATTTGCAGTCAGGAGATACTCAGCCTTCAGATGTTTTCACACGAGATGGATGGCATAGATTGAATGGTAATTCTAACTTTCCTCACACATTTGATGCTGATTTTGATGGTGTCCCTGGCCTCAGAGAAAATATTTTATTGGAAGATCCTGTTGATTATTTTTATAAGTTCTTTCCCCAGTCAATTTTTGGTATTATGGCAGAAGAAACAAATCGTTATGCTTTTGAGTACTTTGATCATCCAGTAGACTTGCAGCCTCAATCTAGATAGATTTTTGAAGTGGATGGATACTACAGAAGATGAGATGGAAAGTTTTGTTGCTTTGGAAATTGCTATGGGATTATGTAAAAAACCAACTCTTCAAAGTTATTGGGATGAATGGTGGCTGACACAAACAGTGAATTTTTCAAACGTCATGAGCCGCAACAGATTTCAACTACTTCGCTCATTTCTACATTTCAATGACAATTCCTTCCAAGTAGTAAAAGGACAGCCTGGTTTTGATTGCCTGTTTAAAGTTCGACCATTAATTTCGTTGGTGAAAGATACATATCTTGGAATATATCAGCCACATAGATTTTTGTCTATCGATGAAACCATGAGGAAATTTAAAGGCCGAGTCAGCTTCAAGCAGTATATGCCCAACAAACCGAACAAATGGGGAATAAAGATTTGGTCGTTATGTGATGCGGTTAATGGATTCAATTTGAAATGGAAGGTTTATATTGGCAAAGAGACAGAGAGTGGAGAAAATGGACTTGGATTTTCGGTTGTAAAAGAACTTTTAAGTGGCCTAGAATTAGATGGATACAAAGTTTTTATGGATAATTTTTTCTCATCTCCAAATCTATTTGATTTTTTACTCCGTCAGAATATTGGAGCTTGTGGTACCGTACGGTCCAACAGAAAGGGTTTGCCAGTAGATTTACAAACTGTGAAGCTGAAGAAAGGCGATGTCCCAGTTTTTTGGCAGAAAGGCGACATACTCCTAACAACATGGCAAGACACAGCCCGGGTAAACGCTATCTCAACATGTCATGATAATGGTATTGTGAATAAGGAAGTGAGACACAAAATAGGTGATGGAGTAAGAACTTTCAAGAAACCGGCCTTAGTTGATGACTATAACAAGTACATGGGAGGTGTTGACAGGTTCGACCAGTTATGTTCGTATTACCAGTTCCCACACAAGTGTCAAAAATGGTATCAAGTTATTTACCATTTTATTGTTGAAACTGCATTAGTAAATGCTTTCATTTTATTTCATGAACATCAACCAACAATCAAAATTGATCAAGTGAGATTCAGGAGGTGTGTTATTGACAGTTTGATTTCACAGGATAGAAGATTACCAGTCAAGAATAAAATCAAGGAGAACCAAGTAAGAGCTCAACGATTAGTGGCTAGACATTTTCCTGCAAAATATGTGAACAAGAAATACCATCCAGATTGTGTAGTTTGTAGTGATAGAGAATCCGGAAATCGTCACCAAACAAATTGGTACTGTGAAAACTGTAATTTGCCCATGTGTATGCCTGACTGTTTCAAACAATATCATACTCAACGTGAATATAAAGTGAAATACTGACACTGGGTACGAGACTTGATTGTGATTTGATGAATTAATTTAGACTTTGTTGACATACTATTACCTATTACTTGTGTGTTATATCTTGCCAGCTTTGTCAACATGTTATTACCTCTCTTACCCGCTTTGTCGACATGTTATTACCTATCTTACCAGTTTTGTCGACATATTATTACCTCTCTTACTGCTTTGTCGACATGTTATTACCTATCTTACCTGCTTTGTCAACATGTTATTCCTATCTTACCTGCTTTGTCAACATGTTATTCCTATCTTACCTGCTTTGTCAACATGTTATTACCCCTCTTACTGCTTTGTCGACATGTTATTACCTATCTTACCTGCTTTGTCGACATGTTATTACCCCTCTTACTGCTTTGTCGACATGTTATTACCTATCTTACCTGCTTTGTCAACATGTTATTCCTATCTTACCTGCTTTGTCAACATGTTATTACCCCTCTTACTGCTTTGTCGACATGTTATTACCTATCTTACCTGCTTTGTCGACATGTTATTACCCCTCTTACTGCTTTGTCGACATGTTATTACCTATCTTACCTGCTTTGTCGACATGTTATTACCCCTCTTACTGCTTTGTCGACATGTTATTACCTATCTTACCTGCTTTGTCGACATGTTATTACCCCTCTTACTGCTTTGTCGACATGTTATTACCTCTCTTACCTGCTTTGTCGACATGTTATTACCCCTCTTACTGCTTTGTCGAAATGATTTTACCTCTCTTGCCAGCTTTGTTGACTTGTTATTACTTATGCTGATCGGATTGAATAACTTTGCATAGATTATCAGACATGTTATAATTCTAGTTAAGTTTTGTGACATTGTGAGAGTTTAAATTACCTTTTTGACAATTGCAAAAATGTTTTATGCATTGCGGATAACATATTTCAAAAATGCTATTGGGTATGAATTATTTGATATCTTTTTATAAGATGAATTAATTGCAATTTAAATTTGATTTGTTCACTGTTATTTATTGTGTTGATTATACAATATAAAATAATTTACTTCTATTGAAAGTAACTCATGTAGTCAAATAAAATTGTCTTTAATTTTGTAATTTTTATATCTTTCATTAGAAACAGAACATCTAAGATCATATTGCAAGACTATTACAGCATAGTTTGTTGGAATTGCTTGCTACAAAACATCTTGGAATTTTATTCTTCTTGACACAGTTGTCAATCCCAATCTTTCCACCACTGTCCATCAGTCCAGTATTGACTAAAAATACTATAATGCACCGCATAGAAAATGATACAATGTTGACATGTTGCAGAAAAAAAACTGGAAGTGTCTATTAGAAGACAACTCTTGTTTTCTTGTTATATCCTACAGTACAACAAATAAATACTCAAGGGAAATAACTTGCTATCATGCAGTGATCACCATTAAATTTTTCTCAAAAATCTACACCAAAATGACGTAAAAAGCAGATTTCATAGTTATTTCAAGATTATATCGAATTATTTCAGTTATGACGTAAAATATTACATTTTTTTTTCTACATCCGTTTACAAACATACAATCTCTACCAAAAAGTTATTGAAAGTAAAAGTCTAGGGACAATATTTTTGTCTCTGTGACGTCTCAAACACCACTCATGTTATAAAGACGTCACAGTGTAATACATGCCTGGCATTATGACGTTATGAATTTATAACGTCATTGGCAGTGAAAGGGTTAACACCTGTTTGATTTATCAGTGCCAAATATATTAATTAGCAATTTATTATCAAGATACCTTCTAATAAGCTTAATCACCCATTGTTGTTATTACAGAAGTTCAGCAACAGAAGGCCCTAGTGGTTATGGATTTGAATTAACATTTAGATTAAGAAGGGAACCAGGAGAAAATAATCCTCCAACTTGGCCAGCAGCATTGATGCAATCTTTAGCTAGATATGTTTTCCAATCAGGTCAGTGGGTAATGTATAAATGTTGATTAATAGCCTAGCATTATTTTCAAAAGTTTACAATAATAGAGTTCATCATCGGTTAAACACATCCAAGACTTTTTTTTACTTCAGCAGGAATAAGATAACTTCTACAAATTCTTATTAACACCATAAGTCATAAGTTTTAACTAAATTTGGTACTTATGAAAACTGTCTTTTAAAGGAAAAATACCTTTTAGAAAGAAAATGAAATTCAATTCTTAAATTTTGCCAATAATTTGACTTCTAAGAATCTCTCTACACTTACAATAAACTCCATAAAGTTATTATTTATGAAACTAATAGCAAGAAGTAATTGTTGAAAATTGTAATGGCTGGAAAGTGTACTTCTTGTAGGTAATGTTCTATGTACTGGTGACCATGTTTCCTGGCACAACCCATTAGATGGCAGCGAATCTGGAATACAGCACATGTTAATGTCAGATGATGCACAGTTACAGCCCATCAATACACCATTTGGTAGTGTGAACTTTGTACAGATAGTAGGTATATGTAGTGAAGAATTAAGAGCAGCACAACATTGGAATGGACCTGGTGTTATAGAACTATTACGTTCTAAAGAAGTGTGAGTAGATTGGTGTAAATTTATTCTTTTACAGTCAACTGACACATTTGATGAGTTCTGGTGGAATCACTTACTTATAAAATGTAGACAAAAAACTCAATAACTTGCACCGGCTCTAAGTTGCATTTCTTCATTGTAATCAGGTCTATAAGTAGCTAACCCCATTGTCTGTATTTTTCCATATTGACATTAACTAATTTTTAGACCATGAGGAGACAAAATATTTCAATGTAGAATTTATTTCTCACAGTGTTAATTTTTCCTCAATGCACACTGCAATGACTGCATGGGTTCTTTAAACCTAATGCTTTATCTTTTATATCATATTGATAAATTTTCTAACAGTGCTGGAGGGCCATGGTTAATAACAGATATGAGAAGGGGTGAAACTATATTTGAAATAGACCCTGAGTTACAAGAGACAGTAGATCAGGGGATAGAACAAGAAGGATCTAACCTATCTGGTGTCAGTAATAGATGTTCGTGGGAGGAGCCTGGCAGCCATGATGGAGAAGAGGAAGATGAAAATAAAGAAAATAGATCACATGACAACAGGAGGCGTAATAGTACTGATTCTTCTAGTGGTAGACCTCATATTTCACAACATGGTAAGTGCGTTTCAAATGAGATTTTATTGTTAATTCCAAAAGAGGGTCAGTGTTTGCAACTGGTTGTTAAACATATCTTAACCTACAAATCCATAATGTTTGACTCTGTCATTACTTAGCATCCATGGTGTCTTTTTCTAAGCATGACCAGTGTAGGCCGTAGGCAACGACCATTTACATCACAAGGAGTGACAACTTCAAAGAAACAAAACTTTCAACAAATGCATCAACAGTATATGTTTTAAATTTGTCGATCTCTTGCAGATTCAGAACAGATCAAAGCAACATTAACAAAAGGTTTAAGTACCAGTCACAATAATCTACACAATCCATTACGATCAGAGAACACCAGGGATAATGAATCTCATTCGTAAGTAACTTTACTCTCATTTTAAAAAGCTGGTTTTGAAAGTGCAATAGGTGTGTTGTTTAAAACTTTGGCTTGATTTTTGTAACTTCACATCATCAGAGAAAATGAAGTGATTTAACTGGATTCTACACCAGTGAATAATACATAACGTTTATTTTTTTGTTTCCAGAAACACTAATCAATCACGTAAAGAATCATTTGATAGTACAGTTAGTGAAGGTCCTGCTGAATTAACACGCACTCGAACTCTTGATGCTATTCATCTTAAATTTAATTTAGAAGCTGGTTTACTTTTACCTTTAGCATTACGGTAAGAATTAATATTATTTAGAGATATTTTTTAGCAAACTGATCAAGTAAAATGATGAATTTGAGCCAAACATATCCCAATATAGCTGAAATTCTTATCTTTCTTGACAATAGAATATAAGCATAGAACATGTTTTCCAGTCCACCTAGCTGTAAATGGGTACGGATAATATGGGAAAGATCAATGCCAAGAGGTTTAGCCTAGGAGAAAGGATCCTCATGGAACCTAAGTTGTTATCATATAGATGTTAAAATATAAAAATGTTTCTTTCTTTCTTTCTTTCTTTGCTCATTATTATGCCTTTGAAGCATATTAACTCTTTATTCTTTAGTGGCAGTGATGCATTGTGTTAGACGCTAAAAATGACAATAGGGTTTGATGGTATCTGTGACAGTACCATCATATATAATTCCTTAAGTAAAAAACAAATTTATGATTGTAATGCCAAATGGATGCCAACATTAAGTGTATTTAAGATAGTGTACTTTCCATGTCCTTCTACAGCTCCAAATCCTACTCTCGTGGATTAGTAGGGAAGTATCCTCTTTTCTCATCACAAGAGAAGTAAACCAGATACCAATAAACCTAATGATGTGGAGTAAAACCAAATAGCTAATATTTCATTTTCAGGGGTAGATTACGGCATGGTAGACATTTTACATTTAAAAGTGTATTAAATGATGTAGCCATTACCCTTGTATCATCCAGTGTAGTAGGATCGTTTGCTGATGAGGAACATCCATTTGCTGCTCATGGCATGTGGCTTCAGGTTAGTAAAGACAAATTCAGTTCTGTAGTCGGTTTATATGTAAAAATGATGAAATTTATCAAATTGTGTAATGGTTTAGATAGCTTCAATTTTTTAACTGGGAGATTTGGTGTCTCAGTGAGTTAGACCTGAGAGTCCATGGGTCAATTCCAGCTTGGATCCAGATATTGAAATTTTAACCTGGTTACCCCCCATCAGTGATGCCCAGAAACTTTTATCTTGCAAATTCATACATTTTTCTATTGTAATTTATTTATAGGTATTATTAACAGATGATTTTATAGAAGAAATGATCCATGATTTAGATGAATTATCTAATGATGATGTAAGTATGAACAAAGAGCCGTGACTTTTTAATATTCATTATGTGGGGTGAGGTGAGGACAGAGTAGGGGCAGTAGCAGGGCCTCAGAATTGTCACGGGGGCTCAATACAGGCATTTTGTTCCCTTTTGACTTGTCTGATAATCATGTAACAGATAATCAAAATTTTAATTAATTATTTAGATTTTTTTACCCAACGCTTGTCATAATAGAATTATTGTCTTTTGGGAGATAACTCTTTAAACAGTCTTGATATCATAAAACAACAATATTACAATCTCAAAACATTTTGTTTATTACAGATTTTGTGTCCTAAAACATACAGCTGGCCAGAGAGAGGACTGTGTATTACTGTATTACCTGATGAAATGTAAACAAGTGTTATACATATAAGGAAATTGCATGACTGAATCATCTTCTTAAAATCTTAAATGAAGCATTTAGGATGTGTGATCTGTGCATTCAAAGTTCAGATTCTGAAGTTATTTTAGGATGCAAGTTTTCAACAACCAGTACTTGAAAGAAGAGGAAAGGATTAAAATATTTGTTATGTTCATGACAAGTGAATACAAATCATGGTTGAGTTGAATGTTTGTCATTTAACTGAGATTGGTCAAGCAAATAGCTAATAATATTTCAATATCTTGAAGGGATTGTTAAGTGATTTTCGATGGAATGGAAATTTGAATGGGGCAAATTGATGCTATCAGTGTCCCTGATACACATACAAAGTTTAAAAAATCACTTTACAATCCCTTTAACTTGGTACATTGTCATATTATAGACATTTGTTTTAATAGTAGATTGGTATCAGTATATCTACATAAGATGACTAATAACGGAGGGCAATTATTCAAAGTACATATTTATGATTGCATGCTTTAAGAGTGCTTATGAAAGAATGCATGTTTTTAAGAGAGCTTATATTTAAATTATTGTCTCATTGCAAGTGCTAAGTATTTAAAGTGCTACAATGGTAGCGCGTACATGTGAACCATTATTCTTGAAAACTTTAGTTATGATGATAAAGGTTGCAGTTATCTAATTGTTTGATCATTAAACATTTATTTAAAAATTTTACTTTATCATCCATTCAAATTATTGAATTTTTATCTTAGTTATTAATAAGGTCCCAGTATATATTTTTAGAAATTGTTCTGAGTATGGCACTAAATTGTTTTTGAGTTGTGTAGAATGCAATTTGGATGAATCCAATTAAGTGTATATTTCTAGACATGATATGTTGAATGTGCACAATTTTTTTTAGCTTTTTAATGCATTTATAATAAAATGTTGTTAATGCAAGATAATAATTTATATTTGATAGAGTTTGTATATAATTAATTTTTACATTGAAATCACTGTTTTAAATCAAAATAATAGGTTGTTAGTGACTGTGTGATTTGTTAGTGAAAGTATTATAAGTAAGTATTGATGTTGGTCCGAGGTTTTTAAATTTAAACACTGCTGTTTTGTTTGTTTTGGAATTTTCGATTTTTCAACATATAATTAAATATCAAATCAAAGTTTTTTATGATTGGAAATATAGTCTGAAAGTTGCTTTATTACTGTTATTTCTGATAGTTACTATTTTTTGATATTATGCTATCAACTACGCAAGTTTCTTTTTAGATTCCTAATGAACCAACAATGTTGAAGAAGAGTAGCTAAGGTGTGTGGTGAACCCTTACCTAAATAATATTCAAATCATAATGAGGAACAAAGTTGTATTTTGCAAATGCAAGTTAAAAATTCTTAATACGTCCTGCCAATAATTACAGATACAATGTATGTTTTATGTTTATCAACTTGATATTATCCAGCTTGTGTACGATTATCTCCTCACATAAGATGTATGATATATATGTTTCTGTATATTATTTAAGACATAATTGATTTGCTAAAGACTTAAGAAAATACAACCAATCATGCTAAAATTCATGTGAGTCTTAAATAGGTTAAATAATATTTTTAATTCGTTAACATATTTGGTGAGATTGGTGCAACATCCATCACAGGTGTCTGAAGATTTTTGAAAAATATATCCAAAATCCAAAATGTTGATACAGAGAAACCCCACTAAATTGCATGTTACACACAGGCAATCCTCTCTAAACCGACAATTATGAATAATATGTGAAAAAAAATAAATTGTCTCACCTCTTACATCACAATCAGATAATATAAAACCTTTTTATAAGTGTTGCATGAATATTTCGCTGATAATTATACTACTATGTACATGTACTAGTAAATTTCAGAAATCTGGAATTCCATTGAGTATGTATTTTCAAGAGTGTATGCATGATGTATGACAAGGGTAGTCTAGTATCAGTTACCTACTGATTTTATTTCATTATATTATAATATGGACTATTCAACCATTATCATTAAATTATATCATAAACTTTACTAGATGTTTTCTATTTCGAATAAAAGTCACCCTAGCAAAATATCTCAGGACCAAATACAGAGAGCTGATAGTACTTCTCTTTGGAGGAGTCCGCTACTATACAATACAGCGTTGAACAAGATGTTCGATTAAAAGCATTAGGTCTTGCTTGTACGTAGGAGCAACCGTATGCAGGCCTGTAGGAAGCAATTTCATATTGGGGTGGTGGAGGCAAATTAGAGGCTACTTATTTCTTGCTTTATCTTTTAAAAAAATTGTTTTATTGCTTCAGTCATTAATGCCAAATTTATTGAGGGGGTGTGAACCAGGATGGTTTGAATAGTCCAAGTATGTCGCAAAGTGCTGCAAACACAAGTTTCGAAAGAAGGTGCTCCCCCTTTAGAAACATATGGAAAAATGGCATCATCCTGAAAGATATTTCGGGAATTGAAGTTTGCAATTGAGATTTGCATCGGATTGATTTTTTGTATATGGTAAAAATATTTTTGTATGAGGGTTAAAGACATCCTTCACTAAGGATGAGTGCGATATAAAAAGGCAAGGGGTCAATAAATGAACAAATGAAGATATTTAACAAATTACTTTATTTCAAGAAATCTTTTCGATTACATGTATCAATAAAGTCATAAATACGTAATTTATATTCTAGGAACACAATGACGCATAAAAAGCCAAATTAAGTTGATGCAGCCAAGACTAATATTAGCTCTGTCAAACTTTTACAAAAAGAGACTTTGTTATAAAGATTTAACCTTAGAAAATTTTTACAACAAGTGGTTGCCTAGCAATATACGCCCACTTACACTACATAAATTGTCAATATATCAAGGAATGTTACTATCTTAATATTTGTTGGATGGTGTTCAGATTTGAATCCTACACACAAAAGTTTATTAAATTCCTGCCACAATTGTAGTCTCTTTCATGTTCACAAGTCATTTTTTAACATATTTTAGATGTAAAACTCCGTAAATATTTGTTGAATCGATCAGGAATTCGAACTTGTCCAAGATCTTATGGATATAATCCTACACACAAAATTTTATTCAAATCAAACCAAAACTGTGGTCTCTATTGCATTCACAAGCCATTTTTAACATATTTTGGGTGTAAAACTCCATGAATTTTAGTCAAATCAAACCCAAATTCGAACTAGTCCGAGATCTTATGAATATAATCCTACATACAAAATATTATTCAAATCCAACCAAAACTGTGGACTCTATCGCGTTCACAAGCCATTTTTAACGTATTTTGGGTGTAAAACTCCATGAATTTTTGTCGAATCAAACCCAAATTCGAACTTGTCCGAGATCTTATGAATATAATCCTACATACAAAATTTTATTCAAATCCAACCAAAACTGTGTTCTCTATCGTGTTCACAAGCCATTTTTAACATATTTTGGGTGTAAAACTCCGTGAATTTTAGTCAAATCAAACCCAAATTCGAACTTGTCCAAGATCTTATGAATATAATCCTACATTCAAAATTTTATTCAAATCCAACCAAAACTGTGTTCTCTATCGTGTTCACAAGCCATTTTTAACATATTTTGGGTGTAAAACTCCGTGAATTTTAGTCAAATCAAACCCAAATTCGAACTTGTCCAAGATCTTATGAATATAATCCTACATTCAAAATTTTATTCAAATCCAACCAAAACTGTGGTCTCTATCGCGTTCACAAGCCATTTTTAACGTATTTTGGGTGTAAAACTCCATGAATTTTTGTCGAATCGAACCCAAATTCGAACTTGTCCGAGATCTTATGAATATAATCCTACATACAAAATTTTATTCAAATCCAACAAAAACTGTGGTCTCTATCGCGTTCACAAGCCATTTTTAACATATTTTGGGTGTAAAACTCCGTGAATTTTAGTCGAATCAAACCCAAATTCGAACTTGTCCGAGATCTTATGAATATAATCCTACACACAAAATTTTATTAATATCCAACCAAAACTGTGGTCTCTATCGCGTTCACAAGCCATTTTTAACATATTTTGGGTGTAAAACTCCGTGAATTTTAGTCGAATCAAACCCAAATTCGAACTTGTCCGAGATCTTATGAATATAATCCTACACACAAAATTTTATTAAAATCCAACCAAAACTGTGGTCTCTATTGCGTTCACAAGCCAATTGTGGACAGACGGATGGACGGACGGACGGACGGACGGACGGACGGACGGACGGACGGACGGACGGACGGACGGACGGACGGACGGACGGGGGTGACGGCAATATACAACCACATTTCAATGTGGGCGTATAAAAACACAAAACAAACATGTCATATATAATTCACTTCTTTGCACCTCTGCTTTGATAAATACTCTGTAGGTAAAATGATTTGAAATGGCAGAATAGTTTCTCGCGTTTCTGAGATTAGGGTATGATGAGCTAAAAGTGTTCTTTAAATTGTACATAAATATCGTTGCTTGACCATATCTGTTGAACATGGGTAAATAAATCTAGCACTAACAACAATAAAGTTAATAATAACTCATAACATCAATTCTTGATTGAATTATCTTTCCATGATTCATTAAAGGACAAAAAATAACAACTTTTAACATGATTGGATTTATCAACATCAGCTAAAATTTCAGTTAGTTTTATTAGCTATTTCTTTTCAAATTAAATGCAAAAAAATCAAATATTTAAACAGATACATTATCAGATGATAAAATCAATTACAGCTATTTCTGAGTATATATTCATTAGGCAACTGTATAATCTGATAATCCAGAAAACTACGATATGTTACAATAATAACTTGTAATTTTATAAAAAAAAAAGTTTTATGAATTTATTGGTATTTACATCGTTGATGAATATATACTCTTATTGGCCTAGTTTGAGAACTTTTATTTTAGATCAAGCAAGAGTTTAAATAGTTATGACCTGACTGTATAGTGATGACTATCTCCTGGGTCTTTTAGGAGGGGGACTCTTTTCTCTTTGGCTTCTAGTAAAATGTACAGGGGGAGGAGATGGGGCTCTGGTTCTCCGAGTCTCTCTAATTGTAGGGGTTGAAGGAGGAGACACCACCCCAGGGCTGTCAATATGGGGTGGAGTTTGGGGTCGCATAGATGGAGGACTTGGTGGTCGTCCTGAGGGCGGAGTTGGTCTGGAGACAGGTTCATCATATACTGGACTAGGAGTGCACTGGCCCTCTGAAGGTGAGGATGAAATTGGGGATGTCTGAAGGTCACCGGAAATAGGAGGTGGGGTCGAAGGTCGAATTGTAGGGTGAATTGGTTCTGATTTGTAACCAGATCCTGGGGGTGATTTGTAATGTGATGAACTGGGTGATGGTGGTCGTTCAAGTCTTCTGTAACCAGTTTTAGTAGGAGATGCTGAGTGGTAGCCACTAGGAGATGGGGGTCGATATGCTGGTCTAGCACCAGGAGAGGGAGGTCTGTAGCCTGGTCTTGGTGGAGTACCTGGTGAAGGTGGCCGGTATCTGGCTGGTGAATCTCTGAATCTGTCCTCCTCAATGGAGTCAAAAGGACCTGGTGATATAGGACGATATGTTGGTGATGGTGACTTATTATATGGTGGTGAGTCACCCATTGGGTAATATCTTTTAGAGGGAGAAACAGCAGCCTCTCTTGTGGGTGATCTGCTGCTGAAATCATCTCTAGGAGAAACACCAGTTCGTCTAAATCCTCTCTCAGAATAGCCTCCTCTTTGAAAATTGGTATATGGACCTCTTGCAGTTACTCTAAAATTAGCTCTACCTCTCCTGAAATAAACAAGAATAGAACACTATGGCTCATGGTTAACTAACACTTCTAAAACACTTTGATTTCACTGTGTTTCTTGAAATTCATTTTATTGCTTCATGTAGATATAAAAATCTTCAAATATTTATATATTTTTTAATATGATTATTACATTTGAAGTTAGATGTACCAAACAAGTAGGTAAAATATAATAAAATATACTCATTGTATCAAATGAAATCAAAATTATTAAAAACTTACGTTTTTTGACCTTGCCAATTTCCAGCTGGCCATGGAGCTCTATGTCTAGCATGTTGTTCAGCTAATCCAAAACTAATTTGTTCAACAGGCTTACGAATAACTTCTCTCATTCTTCTTTCAGCTTCTCCAAAATACACTTCTTCAATTGGTTTCTTACTTCTTTCTAATTCCCCATCTTCTCCCTCCTCTTCCTCAGATATTGTTTCTGTGCTCTTTAATGACTTTGACCTTGATCTAGAACGTGACCTTGACTTTGAATAGCGTTTTGAGTAAGATCTGGAATATGACCTGGACCTAGAGTGAGATCTGGATCTAGAATAAGAACCTGATCTTGAATAGGATCTAGATCTAGTATAGGAGCGAGATGTAGAGTAAGATCTAGATTCAGAATGTGATCTTCTGGATCTGGGACCAGCTGACCTTGATCTTAGTGACCTTGAATCATCAGATCTGGATCTCCTTGATCTGTCAGCTGAGTGTCTTGATCTGGAACGAGAACGGGATCGTGAAGAAGATCTGGAAGAAGTTCTAGAAGTTCTATGTGACCTTGACCTTGAAGTTGACCTTGAGGATGTCCTTGTAGATTTTGATGAGTGGCGTCTACGAGAAATCTTCTGTGGTTTTGTTTCTGTTTCAGCTTCACCATCATCGATCACAACTTCACCAGTTTCAATTTCTCCAGCTTCCACAACCTGTTCAAAAACATCACCTTGAAGCAAATCAGATGACACAACGTCAGTTTCAACAACTACAGTTTCTGCCATTGTAACAACTGATGGATCCATCAAATCAGCAGAGACTGTTTTTAACTGCCCACTGTCAGCGTCTACGACCTCCAGTTGACCTTGAAGGACCTCCAGTGTACAGGACACTGATACACTTCCATCTTCTAACTCTTGTACTAAAAGAAAAGAACATTTGAACATTGAGTAAAATAAATATCAGATGATATACTATTGGTGGCTACAAGTGCTTTTTGTTAGGGGGAGGTCCTGGTATTACTTGCAAATGAAAGTAATAATTTTTCATTATCATTAACATTAGGGGTGTTCGGGTGCCATGGTATCCACCTAAATATGCCACATTATATGGCCTACATTAAACATACGTTTTTGAAAAGCTAAAGATATTAATTTTAAGAGATATATTAAAACTTATATCTCAAGTTCTATCCAACCTTTAATAACAGAGTACAGTCTACAGAAACGTACTGTACAGAAAACTTTTGCTAAAAAGGAGGAATTTTTCTGATCCTCTACAAGAAGATTGAGTAAATTGTCATTTTCTTGACAGTATTAAAACAAACCTGATTCTGAGCTGTCAGTTTTCAGTCCCCTTTTTGATCTTCTATTAGAACGAGCATCAAGACTAGGCGATGCTGTAGGTGTTTCAGAACTGAAAAGAATCAATTGGGTTCAATTATCTCTCCAAATATAATAAGTAAAATCTATATATGATAAATGGCAAAAATATATCACAGGTGACCACTTTTTTACCCTGAAAAGTACCTGTCAAACAAGGGGTGAACATTATACACAGTGACTAAAAAAATTTTGAATTTTCACCAGTGATTTCCAAGTCAATATTTTCTATCTGCCATTTTGTGCAGTATTTTCGGAAATATACGGTACATGAAAACCAGACTAGTATCATACATACTTTTGTTTCAAAATCTTCTTAATCATTTTACCTTAGTTGAATGAATGAATACATGATCATGTCACGCATGGTGACAGGAGGTGAAAGCCAACACTCATGGTGTAATGGAACTAATTGTGACCCATATAAAATTTATAATCTATAATCGCATCCTAAAACCTGGCAAAATCGAGTAATAGTTGTATAGTAGTGGACTACCCCAAAGAGAAGTACCATCAGGTGTTTCAAAAAGAGTAAGTCTGCTTCGTGCGCGACACCCGCCACTACTATATTATAGGGCATATATAAATTTATAATCTATAATGATAATTCTATATACTTACCTTCTAGATGAGGGAGGAGTTTGTCTTCTACGACTTATTCTAGGTTTATATAAATCTGATGTATCATATCTCTGACTGGTTTTAGAACGACTCCCTTCTGGTGATTTACCTCTGAAATACAAGGAGATCCTAATATATAATCAAATGTACTTTCAATGAAAGAGTCTTGTCATATTTGGCTATTTAAGATGTTGCATAAAAAAAAAGAAGTTTATTTAAATGGACAACTGAAAGTGGGGATAGAAAAAGAAAGAAACATCTATATTTTACAAGGATAACAATTTATAAGTTCCCATGATGATCCTTCCTCTATGCTGGTCCTTAGCCAGACTTCTTGCCATTTATTGGAACCAGATTATCTGTACCCGGTACCCATTTACAGCTGGGTAGCAGCTCATAACCAAGCAAATGACACCATGATTGTAAAGACAAATCTCTAGCTGACTGTGCTATAGAACATTACTAGACTTGTTATTTATAAGAATGAACTGACCTTTGAGATTCTCTTCTTGTTTTGGTTTCTACTGCAGCTAGATGGCGCTGTGAACGTCTAGTCGGAGCCTCACCTTCACCAGAAAAACTGCGAAGTCTGCTTCCAGATACTGGAGTAGAATTTTCAGATACGTTGCTTTCAGGAGACACGGCTTGTAGTTGACTTTCTTCTATCTTTTCTTGACCTTCAGCTGGTACTATTGTAACAGAGGTCAAGGCCGATAATGGAAGTTCGATGGGTCCAGGAGTATCGGGTAGTGGAATATCAGCAACGTTTTCAGGATACTCATCTTGAGTTGGAGTGGGTGGAGTTTGAACTGACACTTCACTCACTTGAAAGTTCTCCATGGTATAATTCATGGTATTGTCTATTTCAATAGTTTCTGTTTCAATTGTCTCAGTCTCGATCACTTCAGTCTCCACTTCCTCTACAACTTGAGAATAATTCTGACTAGAGAAAGGTGTTTTTTGGGAGGTGAATATTGATGTAAACTCTTCTGAAGTATATCGTTTATTTCGAGTTCTCTGTCGACGTAATGCCATTCTTTTCTCCATGGCTTTTTGTTGAAATAATTGCTCTTTTCTTTCTTCTTTTGTTTTCTTCTTTCGAACTGGTTTCTTCTCATCTTCTGTTTCCATTGATGAGGTTACTTCTTCTGTCTTGGACTCTGAAATTAAAAACAATATGAAATTGAAAACATGAAACTGAAAACATGAAACTGAAAACAATATGAAACTGAAAACAATATGAAATTGATAACAGTATGAACTTGAAAACAATGAAATTGAAAACAATATGAAACTGAAAAAAGCTCCAATGGATATTGATATGCATTTCCAGAGAATAAAAGATTTTGGTAATCAACAATTTGAAGACAACTAACCAGTTTGTGAACTTTCAGTTTTCTCATCAACAACAGCAGGTTTTTCTGTGTCTTTTTTCTTCTTTTCTTCCTTCAATCTCGCTCTTTCTTCATCTCTCTCTTTTCTCTTAGATTCCAGTTCAGCTCTTCTTTGTAATCTCTTCTGATACCTTTCTTCTTTCTCTTTAGCCTAAAGTATGGACATAGTAATATATCGTTTATAAGACATATAGAAGTAGGAAGATTACATTAAAACACTAAGATATATATGGATATACTACTTCTGCATTTATTAGACAGTAGGTTTCGAAACACATACAGGCCAATTAACTTGTTACTTGTATGTGTTTCGAAGTATAGTATGTAATAACTGCAGAAGTAGTATATCCATATATCTTAGTGTTTTAATAGTGATATATCATATACTGGTATTCACTTTACAATTCATATATCATATATTAGTATCTTTTTTGTAAAGTGAATATATCATTTTTCATGTTCAAAATAAAATTTAGTCTGAATTTAGATAAAATGTGTGGATTTTCCTTTGCTTACAAAAATTCAATTTGATTATTAATAAGTGATGTTAGTAACATTTTTAAAAGAAGTCAAAGCACAACTATGTATTTCACCTCAGCAACAGAGCAAGAGGATATAGAAGAATAATACAATAATAATCAATGAAATATAAGAAAGCTGATAATAAAACTTACAATTCTTGCCTTCCTCTCCTCTCTTGTTTCATCATCATCACTATCACTAAGATTATAGGTCAATGATAGAAGTTTACGAGGTTTATTAGGCGACACATCAGTTGTTTCATTACCAGTTGTAGCTGATTCCGCTACAGTCTCAGTGTTTTCTTGTTCTGATGCTGAAAAAGGAACAAAATGTTGACAAAATAAACGTACTGATGAAATGTTTTTTTGATTTTGAGAGATGATTTGTCGATATGATATTGTTAAAAAGAAATATTGAAAGTGGCTGCATTCTAAAATAACAATTAAATAACTAATCTGTTATCCTTGTTTTAATGAAATCAAGGATCTTCTCTACAAATTGAACTCATCTTAATCAAATGAAACTTTTATAATAAGTATTTTACTCACTCTGCACTGTTTGCTGTGGTTGTTTAACTGGTGATTTAACTGGTGAAGGATGAGGAGTCGCTGGTTTGTCTTCTTCATTTTCACTAGGGGAAGAATATTCAAATGAAGATAAATCACTGGTATGGATAGAACTTAAGTCACCATCAATATCTTCCTCTTCCTCTACAGCCTTACTCCAGGCAAACTTATACTGCTTTTTACTGGCTTCTTGAGAATCGGTATTGGTTGTTTCTGGAGGATTTGGTTCGACAACTTCTGTCTTCGTATGTTCCACATCTGTCATTTCTACTTCAGTGATTGAGGATCCCCTGCTATTCTCATCGATATCCATTGGTGAACCAGAAGTTTTTGATGCTTCATCTGCTTTGACTTCAGCATGTTCTTCAGCTAACACAGTCTCCTCCTCTGGTTCATGCTCTGGGGGTTGAGGGGTGTTGTTGTCCTCAGGTGGTGGTGCAGCAGGGGGTGGAAGGGGTGCTTCTTCTGTCCCTGGAGCAGCTGGTTGTTCTGCAGGAAGTGGTGGGGCACTGAATGGTTCCAATCCTGGAGGATATAACCCACCCCAGCCAGGAATCTGTTGAAATGTTGGATGTAGAGGGTTAAAGCCAAACTGTGGAGGAAATGACATGTTAACAGGCATGTTGGGATTCTGAGCACCAAATGGATTCGGTGGTTGCCAGTTTGATTGTGTATATTGAGGGTTGTTTTGATTATAACTGCCATTATCTGTTGCACCTGTAATGCAGAAAAATAGAAATATTGGAAAAATCTTTGACTTAAATTGATATTTTATATGCAATATTCAAGAATAAAATCAACTGTATTGAACAATAAGGAAAATTTGCCAGGACAGCTGCATAAGTTTCTTTGTTTACACACAGAGTAATGTTTTTTCCAGTTCTCCTCTCTCTTCTTGCCCCCATTATTAATATAATGATACTTGGGCAAAACAAAATTCTGATTTAAACTGGAATATAAGTCAACAGGGGATATTTGCTCTACATAATATCATTTAATTGAGGTATATGAACAATGAAATCGAACCTAATTGTGAAGATTGTTGTTGTAGTTTGCGTTGATGTAATTCCTCTTGACGTTGTTTAGGATCAATACCAAGATGTTGACAAACAACTTCATCAATTCTTGGTTTAATAAACTGAAATATCTTGGGGTTGACAACTTGTTCTATTATTCTCTCAACACCATTTGTTAACATTCCAGATCTATAAATCACAAAATATAATTTTTGTACATGTGGAAGCTATGTTTGATACAATAATCCTGATTTCTCACTGGATAATGAATACCAACTTTTAGAAAGATCATAAAATTTATATTTTCAAACATGACTAAGATGGTTATCCATATATTAGTCTTATGGATTCATCAGATTTCAGATTATACAGAGATTCTGTTGAATAGGTCTCTAGGTTTGCTGATGGCCAAGTTTGAAAATTAACATTTCTGTTTATTTTTATAACCAGTATATTGTAACATGATAAATCAAAGATAAAAATCGATTAAAAGATTCATTAAGAAAAACGTTTGCCCTCTCTCTGTTTTCTGATATTTTATTTCTGCCTGTTACCTAAATCCTAAATTAATTAAATATTCTTCAAAACTCACTGATTAATCTGTTTCCTTAGACTTTCTCTGAGTTGATTCTTGTTTAAATTTGGCGTCCATGTCTGTTTAGATAAAAATCTATTCACATAATTCTCAACTCTTGACTGTAAATTTTGGTAAGCAGGCTGAAAAAAACCCAATTAAACTTAGCTAATTACTTCAAAAAAGGTATGCAAAAATGTTGGTCCCGTGAAAAGATCAGCAACAGCTACAAGCATCATTCTAATATTCAAGAGAAGTTTGTGGATTTTTGCAATCCACTAAAATTTTATTACTGATAGCATGAAGAATCTCACATTATAGGCTTTTTTATGTTCAAAACTCAATAAGCTTACTTTGCCATAGTGCTTTAAATATTATATGATCTTTTAGTGAACGTCATACAGGCATTTCAAAATTCACAGGAACCAAAGACATCTGCCAAAAAATCATAATGGTGCAAATAGAAGTTTAAAAAAAGCCCATACACTGGAAAAGCAGCAGTAAGGCCTTTGAATAATGACTTTTAAAGAAATAGACATTTAGTTACGGTACCTAAATGACTTACACTCTTACAGACATTTCTTATCGCATTTCTATATATTGTCATGTGTCATTTCAATGAACTATGCACTGGTGAATTAAAGTGACATTTTTTTTAGTGAAAGAAATATAGTCCCCTTATCTGGTATATACAAAAATCAAAACAAAAGAATGATACCTTTGTATCAACATCAGCCAAACATTCCTTTCTGAACTGATCAAAAACACCCTGTGACTTTATGTTATTGATGATATCATAGACTGCAGCTTTATCTGGTTCTGGTCCAGAATCATTCTTCATTCCCGCACTTCCATTCATTTCAATATTTATTGTTTTTCATTCTTCAAAATAAAGTTTCAAGGAGGCTGCCATGTTGGTATATTAAATTGTTTTTATAATATTTTCTGAAACGAATCAACTGTTATACCATAAAATAATATCATTAATTTGAAGAATGCAATTCATTGCATAAATCTTTTTGTGGTGATAGCTACCAAGAAAACATAAATCTGTGGTCCAATTATCCAATAATTTATTGTTTCGTTTCAGTTAAGAAATTTGAAGTAGGTCAGTAGGTCAAACAGACGTCACAGTCTATTTTTAGAACAGAAAATTCCAGATTGACACCGGAAGTAAATACTATTTCTAAGCCACGTTTAAAACTTGACGTCATTTCCAGTATGTTCACCATTTCGACCAATCAAATTTGTGGTAGTAGAACTTCCGATGAAGTTGTAAACATTGAGGTATTGAATCATAATTCCTGATAATTCTGCAATGTAGCATAATAAATGCTATATTTATGTCTGATAGATGGGTAGGAATAGATGCAGCAAGTGGTTGGCTCGTGTTGTAGGCGTTATAGCATCTTTAAGTGCGATATGTTCAGCGAAACCTGGCTATGTCAAGGTTCCAGAGGAAGACCATTTGGGGAATTCCATACAAGACTCAGCTCCAAGAGTCAGTGGAGGCCAATGTGAATCTGTCAAAGAAAAGTGAGTGATTTTGCATATTGGGTTTATGGAATGTCATGTAATGATGATGCCCTAGTTGTAGGCTATGGGGAATCCCCTTTGGCTAAGTCTCACTCATTGAAATACTTCCCCACACTAATGGCATTGGCTGTGCATCCAAAATATTATCAATATCTCAATACCGCCCTGTCCATTGCAACAAATAGATTCCCTTTCCCTTTGAATGATGTTACCTTTTGTAATTATTTGTAATATATTATATAGTAAACAAACATGCAACATGTATATTGAACTTTCAATTATGAAGGTCATGATAATTGATTACCGGTATGTTATAATTATAGCTAGACCACACCCTGAGGCTATTGTGTTGGCTGTTGTCATTAGTTTATTAGAATGATGATTGAATTATTAAAAATCATATCAGATTGCATTAAGTTGTCATTTTGTAAACAATAACAGTTCTCCAGTGCCCAGTTCCTAGCCTTGTGCTTAAGATCAATTACTAAGTCGACTTGAGTCTATGCAATTAGTAAGAAAATCGAATAATGTACTTGGACTTAAATTTTAAATGCTAGGAACCGGACCCAGGTCTTTGTACACTAGAGATGTCCAGAAAACTTTATTACAATCACTTTAATGTCACTTTTGGCCTTATTCTTTAATGCCTGAATAATATCTAAATTGACAATGATTGATTTCGAATGAAATTGGTTTAAATATTTAACATAACTTGCCATGTTATGATTTATTTCAGTTTATTAATGTTTGTGAGTACTCTAGATGGTAGAGTATCAGTGCTAGATGTTAAGAATGAAGGACAGTTATTGTGGTCTGTTCAGGCTGATGCTAGACCTCTATTGTCTTCTAGTATTGGCAAATTAGAGGTAAAGATATTGATTGAAATTTAAGTCATTTGCATTTAGCTAATTTATTATGATACCTGTTGCACCTGAATGCCTTTGCCATGTATTAACAGACATTGTTTCCCTATACAATTCCTTGACATACTTTAAAATATATTTCTCGGTAGATTTTTTATTTGATTTTCTTTTGTATTTGTCCTTTAAATGCCACTGATGATATAAATGTACATAGCAACTATTTGCACCATTCCAATTCCAGTGAGGTGTCTGTAGCTCTTGCAATTCTGCTGAAATTAAATATTTAATGGCAATACTATTGCAAAAGACCTTTAGATATTAGTTTAATACTAATTTATTAAAACTTGAAAGAGGAATCATGTTATTATGTTTATTGTAGCTGAATAAAGATGGTATAAGAACAAGATTGATACCATCATTAGATGGAGGTTTATATCAATATGATGGTGACAGTATAGAGGCTGTACCTATAACAGCTGAGAAACTACTGGGCTCTTCATTCCGTCTTGATGATAGGACAATGATGATTGGAGGAAAAGATACTAAGTCTTATGGTGTAGATGCTCTTTCTGGCCAGGTAAGACAATACATGTATATATTATGTTGCGAGTGCAAATGGCAGTGTGAACATGGGACAAGACAACTAATATATCTAGTCTCAGGACTCAGACAATAAACACTAAAAGGTTGTGTTTTATATTAAATGCATCATCAGTACAAATAGACCATTTTCACAAATTAATAAACTTAGGATGACTTTAATGTCCATTTATTTGATTGGAGAAAAATGATTCAATATTTCAATTCAAACAGCTTTAAGATTTGATTTAATTTGAACTCCAGGTACGATATGTTTGTGGTGTTGATGGATGTAAGTTTCTAGGAGAAGGGGAAGTAACTGAAGATGAAGATATTATTGTCATCAAGAGAAGTACCCAGACAGTCAGAGCAGTGGAAGCTAAGTCGGGGACAGAAAGGTAAATTTGATTAATAAATAACAAATAAGCTATGAATCTATAAAATGATAGTTGTTAGAAGAGTACACACTGTAGCACAGAGAGATTTTTTATGAAAAATAAGTTTCATTTTAATTTATAATTTGCTGATATAGGATTGCATACTGAACAAATTTGTAGGAATAGGAATTTGATTATGGTAGTAGATGTATATATTGTTAGGTTCAATGTTCATATTCTTCACTCTTTGATGAGGTTTCCCCCTGTCAGTGATTCAGGTCAGAGGGCTGATATGGAAAAAGCGTCTATTCCTTTAGATAGGTCCAGTGTGCTATTGGCTGTGCACGTTAAAGATCCCTCGAAAGTTGGAAATCGAAAATAAGAGCAGGCTAATGCCGCTGTCCTGACAAAATTTCCCCCATCGCACACTGTGTGGCGTTTGCCAGTCCTCAATTAGCCCATATAGGTGCAGAAAAGGATGTAAAACTCCATTCATTTCATTTCATTTTGACGAGGTTCTGTATAGTCCATAATAAAATTGCATATACTGTAATAGCAGCAGAGGAATTGAACTGTATTACTTGGTCTTTCTAGGTGGAACTTCAGTGTTGGACATCATGAATTAGAGTTTGTTGATGCTTCTCTACCATTATCAGATGATGAGATAGATGATGGTGATGGAGTTACTATAACACCTTGTCCTACTCCAGGTATGTTTTGATCTCTCTTCCAATTACAGATATGTTTTGTCTCTTGGTATACATCTCCTTTATTAATGATTTCTTGTAAAAAGATGAATGTTTTGACTGTTGTAGAGCACCTTGCAATATGGAAGTCAATGCACAACATACCATGCAAAATGTTTAGTTTTTCGATCCTTTAAAGATGAGTTATAGAAATTATCAGAAAGAATTTATGAAAGAGCACAAAACCTATAAAACCAGTGTGTATATCATCAAACTTAGATGATTGTTTAAGTTTGTATTGGTGAAGAATTTCCAAGATATCACAGATTGTCATTTCATATTTTGTTATGCATGTAGATGTTTAGTTCACTCTATGTTTTTTTTTTCTGTAGATGAATCTGAAGAAGAAGAGAAGTTAACTGATTATTTAGATCATACATTAAAGATTATTGTACCAGAAGGTATGATAGTATCATTGTCTCCAGATCATGATAATCAGGTCCTATGGCAACATAAGGTTAGTCAATATTGATAGTGTTTATCTTCATCTGAGTAACATAATAGCACTTGTATTGTTTGTTTTTAAGCTGATTTTGCATGCAATCAGTGTAAGACATTTCGTCAGTAACTTATGTTCATACAAAGATCAGAAAACATTATTAGAACTTGCAAGTTGAAAAAATAACTAAATTGTATACTGTTTATAAAGCTTCTATCTAGAGCTTGAGAAGTAAAATGAATTAAATTTAGATATATTTTGTCCATCAACATTAATAACTTAAAATCTTTGCTCCAATTTTAGTTTTCCAGTCCAGTAACCAATGCCTGGTTATTAAAGAAAGGTGTAATGAAAAGATTAAGTTTATTTGATAATCAGTATATACCAGCTTTATCATCATTTCAACCAGATAACTCAATAGAAGGCATGCCAAAAGAACCTTTACTTTATGTTGGTATGTACATGTATTACTCTTATGATTATGTGAACTTATGATTTTTTTAAAACATTTGTTGTGATTAGATATCTTGTTGTTTGTTGCCACTTAAGTAATTAGTGGAGGACTCATTGGCGGATAATTCTTCATTTTATTCTACGAGTCACCAACCATCTAATCTTCATTTCATTTCACTACACTATATAAAGACTGAATATATTTGTTTTTATATACTGATAGGAATGCATCAGAACCAGTTGTATGTTCAACCATCAGCTACATTAAGAGAAGATATGATGAGTGCTCCAGGCAGTAATTTCTCTCCTCAAATAGCCTGGAGACCATATCTTAGTACAGGTAAATACAGTTCTTGCTGATTGTTGATATGAAATAGTAAATAATTATCCTGGTGCCATGCAGAATATAATGACTTGTTCGGCATCCAATCCATATTATTCATAAAGTAGCTACCTGATTTATAGACTGAATTGCAGCCTTTATTGATTTATTAGATTATGATAGACTAGTTTTAGGTAGAACGTTTACCAACAATAATTGTATTTGATTAATAATTACAAACGTTTAATTACTCTTGTATATTATAGCTCCATCAAGAACACCAATATTTAGTGGTAACGAACCTGGTAATAACGTACCATTACTGGGAGATAACTCTGCTGATGATAAAGAGAAATCTTTGATAGTCTGGCATGAGAATTATCCATTTGGTAAGTTTTATAACTTAAAGGTTGAGTCATATTCTTTATTGCTCTACTGAGCAGAATATACGGATTGAGTAGAGCAAACAGAAAGTTCTTCTCATGGTACATTTGTTGGCTTTTTCAAGATATGACTTGCATTAAGTTGCATGTGCGAATGACTAGATGCTATCTAAAGAAAGAAAATTTATTAGAGAGGTTGGCTTTGTTGTTTTTGTAGATAACGGTTATTATCTATACCCGGCTGTAACACAGAATTTATTACCAGTTCATAATCTAACACCAGAGGCCGACACTATCTTATATTTACCAGCTTCATTACATTACTGGTGGTATGTATATTTTAATATTAAATTATTTACTACAAACATCACTGTATGACTTACTACAAACATCATTCACAGGGGCATTTTTTTTTTATTTAATGTTACCATGCAGATTTTATGAATTAAATACATATATCTTGAATTCTTTGAATCTATGAAGACATAATATTTCTCTTTATTTTCTTATTCCATATACTTTGGTGACGTCATTAGTCATGTTTTCTTCAACGACCCTTATTACTAAATGATTTACTACATACATCATATGTTGTATGTTTCAGGAAAGAAGTGATAGCAATTAGTCTGATTACATCAGTTATATTACATATGATTCTAACTAAAATAGTTAAAAAAGAAGTCAAACAAATGGTATGTATTGAATCTGTATTAAGGAAAAAATTCAATTTTAACAAATACCTGAATATGATTCTGAAAAATTGGAAACATTTAAAAAAATATTGAATTCTTTCTCTTATGAATCTTTCAGCATTCAAAATATTATGTATTAATATTGCCATATTCATGTGACGTCATCATCGTTTCATGTGATCATGGTATATTATGAATGGGGTTCTGTTATTTAATTATTAATAATTTTGATGGGGTAATTAAGGGGTGTGCATTATACATAGGTGCGCATTATATTTGGAAATATACGGTAACTGTTAATTGTTGTTATGTATTACAGTCTGGGAGTGGTGATAAAAATGATAACAGTATAACTGTACAGAGATCAGATTCAGAGAATTCAGAGTCTAGTGAATTTATATCTAGATTCAATACAGAGTTTGACTTTGTACATTGTTTGGGTAAAGGAGGATTTGGAGTTGTATTTGAAGCTACCAATAAAATGGATGAATGTAATTATGCCATTAAAAGAATTTGTCTTTCAAATAGGTATGTATATTGGCCGTTCCAGCTTCCAAACCCTGATGACCAGTTGTTTTTCCCATATCTTTTAATCTATTAGAGATTTCACATGTAAAGTCATAAATCTCCCTTAAAATTGCCCTTTTAAACAATAGGCCTACTACTCAAGTGATTCAAATTGATAAGTTAAAAATATAGACACATTTGGTAAAGATTAAATCCCAGTTCTTCAGTCATGCTGTATTTTGATATTGTATTTAATTATGAGTATTTTCTAATGTTTCAGTTTACAAGCTAAAGATAGAGTAATGAGAGAAGTGCGAGCTTTAGCTAAATTAGATCATCCTGGTATTGTCCGATATTTCAACGCTTGGATGGAAACTCCACCATTTGAATGGAAAGATAGTCTGGGCTTACAAATAGAGGATAGGTATGTTATGTCCTTTGCTTCTTCAATGAAAATATTTTAAGATGTACTATTTTCAGTATTAATAGTAAAAATGCATGAATGGTTTAGCAAATATGTTTTTTCCTAAGTTTTACAGTTGAAAAAGATGGACACACCAGTTCAAATCTTTTTTGACGAGTTAAGAAAGATGAATGAATGAACGATCTACCCCTGAATTGACCAGTTAACTGGTAATGCACAATTTGAAAGTTTGAAACAGGTTCTGTATGTTCCAATTCTGGCTTCAATCGAACAGTTCTGTACCAGATATGTCCCATTCAAACTTTACCCTTCATTCATTCTATTTCATTCTCTGCCATTTTAAATTCTGTCTACATTGGCTTCATTTGAGAACAGGTGGAAAGTGGAACTCATTTGAACTCTGTTCCAACTTCTTAACTTAAACTTCCAGTTAATTCCTTGAATCCCAAACATACAGATTTCATCAATCAATCTCACATAAGCAATAAGCATTAAAGTAGTTAATACATGTTCTATTTTCTTGTATGTTTTCAGTGAGTGTTTGACACCAACGCCCTGTAATTCTGGTACAGATCTCTCACCATTTCAACATCAACAACAGAGTCAATTTCTTGCTAAATTTGGTAGAGGAGATTTGTTGAGTAAAACTGATGAATGGAATTTAAAATGTGGCAATTCACAAACTTTTGAAGTACATCAAGCTGTGGATTCTTCATGTACTGATGAGAGTGGGTCGTACAGTATCGAAACATACGAAACCAAGAAACACTGTGATATTAATGAAGACTCTTTTCAAATTGAGTTTGCGGATTCTAGATCTGGAGCAATTGAATGTAGCAATGACATATCCACTTCCAATGATACATCAGGTTCGAGTAGTGAATCATCAGTGTCAAATAACAACCTCCTCCATATTAGGCATGCAGTGGAAGATTCATTCTCCGTAGTGTTCGAAGATTCGGGATGTAGAGATAAAAGCAGTAACGATTCAAATCAATCGAATGTCGTATTTAAAATTGAAAGCACAGAAACTGAATCAGTGTCTACCAAATCAAATAAACTTGAAATAGTGAAAAAAGAAAGTATTGAAATAGTGAAAAAGGAAACTAAGCCACGAGGAAATCTCTATCTGTATATTCAAATGCAGCTGTGTCGAAGAGAAACATTAAAGGATTGGTTATGTGCTAACACATTAAATCGTGACCGCCGAAATATTCTTGATATTTTTGATCAGATTGTGGAAGCTGTGGATTATGTACATAGTTGTGGAATGATGCACAGAGACTTAAAGGTAAGTTATTTTCTTCTTTATTGATGTTAAAGGTGAACATTCATCATTCGTTTGACTGATCATACCTTTTTCTTAGAAATTGTTTTCGGCAAAGCTAATCAGTTATAGTGTTTACAACTCACCATCGAAATATTAGCATTTAAATCCACAGATATCCATAATTATCATTGTTTGAAAGTCAATAATATGACTTGTAATTTTAGAGAGACTATGAGAAAACACATACCGGTATACAGAATTTGAAAGACAAATGTTTAGTAAATGGTATTTGAAGGAATTACTACAATTACTGCAATTTTTGTGCAGTGCAGTACTTCTGAAGGCTATTTACATGTATTTAAAACTCAAACATTTAGTATCGTGTTTTAGTATAGTGGACTGTTTGCGTTTGTTTTGAATTGAATGTGCAAAAATATCCGTCTCCTGTCAATAGTAATAATGAAACAAACCTCCCTGTATATCTCGGAGATACTGAGATGCTTTCAAATAAAATTTATAATTTTTTGTACAAAATGTTTTTAAGATATCCTAATCTTATATTTTCAGCCATCTAATATATTTTTCTCGATTGATGGAGCTATAAAGATAGGAGATTTTGGTTTAGTGACTGGTGTAGAGAAACAAATTGATGAGTTTATAGAACAGATTGGTTTGACTGATAAACATACAGCTGAGGTTGGAACTCAGTTATATATGTCTCCTGAACAGGTCAGTATCATAATCAATTTATCCGGACATAGAAATGTTAAAACAGAATTATGCTGGGATACGAGCAAATGGTGGTCATTATGTTTGAGAGTTCAGTTCTTGATCAGGGTGTGTAAGTCATCTTCACTCATAATTCCAGTCAACCCAACTGTAAATGGGTACGGATAATCCTGGAAAGATCAATGCCAATAGGTTTGGCTAAGGACCAGCTGGGAGAAAGGATCCTCACGGAACCTAAGTTGTTATCCTTATAAAATCCTTATCTTATCTCTGAAATGATGTATCAGCTAATAGGGATTCTATACCCAGCTGTAAATGGGCACTGATAATCCATGAAAGATCAATGCCAAGAGCTTTGGACAAGGACCAACTGGTTGTTATCCTTGTAAAATATAGATGTTTCTTTCTTTTTCATACTGTAGTGTAATATTTTGCTTTCAGGTTGCCAGAGCTACCTATGATCATAAAGTAGATATTTTCTCAATGGGAATGATTCTATTTGAGTTATTTTATCCTTTCTCTACACAAATGGAGAGAATCACAACACTTGTAAATGTCAAAAAACTCATATTCCCTGAAAGATTCCAGAAAGAAATGCCTACAGAGGTATGATACTATTTTTCAAAATTGAAATTGTTTGATATGGTTCCCTCTATTCCAGTTCTCATTCAATTCTAAGGATAGGAGCATTACGCATTCTTAACCCTGTTTAAATTTTTTTTTAAATTAAACATTAAGAAAGTTCATTGAACTCATCAATGGAACACTTGCAGAGATTTACCGACATTATATTGTTTCTTGTGAAGTGGAGCATTCTTTCCTTGTTGGAACTCTTGATTTAGGTGAATCATGTTATGTGTTTAAATTTACTTACGTTTAAAATGTATGAACTGCAAATTAACAGCACAAATTTAGATATTGTTGTCTTTTCATGATATAAACCAATGTTTATTTTTTCTGTTGCAGTGTAAGTTTGTTCAGTGGTTATTGGCTTCCAAACCCTCAGACAGACCTTCAACCACCCAAATATTAGACAGTGAATTATTGGAAGAATTTGCAGTCAGAAGAACAGCTTCTAGATTCCGGAATAGAACAATATCTGGTGGTAGTGCTTCATCAATCTCTTTACCTTGAATTTTTCTTTAATTCATTCCATATATGTTCTTTGTTTCCTGAAAATTGTGAAGCTTTTTGATGAATATCCTGAGTTCACACTGAGTTTAACTGAATCCTGGTTGATTTAGCCACAATCACATAGTCACACTGATTGTGTGACTATGTGATTGTGGCTAAACTCAACCAGGCCCACAGACATATCTATTTTTTGCATAAACTATAACCCAGTCTTCACAAAAACAAAATCATGTGTGTCTTGAAATGTCTATTCTTTTAAGCAGAGTAGGCTAATGCGATATATATCACATTATGGAACACAAACTCTTTAATATTTAAAGGGAATGTTCAGCATTTTCGCAGATCAATTTGGGCCTTGAATTTATTTAAATAGTCTTCAGATTTACTGGAACTGCCCAAAAATCGCACAATCCCTTTAATTCTAAATCTTCAAAGTTATCTTTCATTTTCTGTGTAAGTCATAGTCTTACTAAATGACGAATCGTATTTTTGACTTTCAAACGCTTATATATATGGATACACTTTGATTTGAATGCTTAAATTTTGACGGAGAGTTTTGAAAATTATTACATATTAGGTTAGCTAAAAAAAGTTAAGGTTCTGAGACTAAAAGTCTTTTGGTCGAACAGTTAGTAAACATATCCCTTTAAATGAAAGATATATTTTTCAATGAGTCCCATTGTGTTGTATTTAATATCATACTATGTCCTGTAGAGTTAATTTATCTTGGTTAATTTAACGGTAAATGGAATGTAAATAGGAACTGTTATTTATTCATATTATTGTACATAGACTGTCAATCATGTGATAGGAGGGGGGAGCTTGAAGTGCCTGAATGTCATGTTAGTGTGACATTTTGTTATAGCCAAAATCTTTTCAGCAAAAATCTGAAAATTGAAACGAATTTGGATTGAATGATATGTATGTATGTATGATATTAGTTAATTTTGTTTGCATTCTTATTATTAAGTCATTCCAGGGGGGAATATAAAGTTTAAATGGTGCTCTTGTATTACATCAAGATGATGTACACTGCCATAAACTGGGCAATCTGATGTTGGGCTAATACTTTTTTTTATTTGATTCTTGGCTTATATTTTAAAATTTATTTTGCTGTACATATTTGTTATAAGCATTAAACCGCATATAGATATCGCATTAAATAAGTTAATACAGTATTATGGTATACCAATAGAAGTATACCAAAATATTATTGTCACTTATTTAATTAAGTGTTAATTGAGTGTTGAAAAAATTTCTTGTTCAAATATTATGTCATCCCTCATTTTAAGGTCCCACCATTCTAAACCACCATCCTTTCATTTAGGTCATAGGGAAATTTCACCATTCAAAATTTCAGGTCTTTTAACTCTGTATTAAAGTGGGATTAAAGATACACTCACTTTGAAAAAAAATTGAAGGTGAAAACGTCAGTAATTTGGCTACTTATTTTTACTCCTTCAATTTTCGGAAAGGTGTACATTGGTAATCACATTTCTGGTGCCACAAAGTCTGTAATTTTTTATTCCCATCATGTTTGTAAGTTAGATTTAAGTATGAATGTAGTGCAAGGATACCTATGAATTCAATGAAATGAATGGATAATATTGAGATTACAGTTCAAGAGCCTGTTTCTCAAAAATTCTTACGAAAAACAAATCGTCTAAAGTGTGGAATTATTCATTGCAAAATTCCAAACTTATAACAAAATTCAACTTAAATTTTTTTGAGAAACAGGGGCCAGAGCCTTGAAAATATTGTCCGATTTGTTCCCTTTTTGTCATAGGCTTAAGATTTTCATCCCATACTGGGTTTTTATTTGTTAATGATTACGCAATCATCACTTGCTGTATATGTTTATTAATGGAATTAATTCATGAATAAAGTGTTTTATTTTCTGGTATACATTGAGAATAAAGTTTACAATACAACAGTTGAATACTACAATGAAGTGAAAACTTATAAAATGGTAGACCAACATCCTATTGACAGAAACATGATAATTTACAACTCTCCTAAACACTAAATTTGTCATTGGTGTGGAATATTACATTAAAGTGATTGTAAAAGGTTTTCTAAACTTTGTATGTGTATCGGGGATACTGATAGCATCAATTTGCACCATTCCAATTTCCTTTTCGATGTCTGTGGTTCTTGCAATTCCACTAAAACTAACGCGAAAAGAATCTGAAGTTATTATGATTCTGACAACTCTGCGGTTTCTCACAAAATAAACTTCCCAGTTTTGAGGTCTTAACGAAGTAACTCTGGCTTGTTAAAAACCAATTCGAGCTTCTCTGTACATTCACTGCATGAATTTTCAGCTTTCTTCAGAGTGTGCACCATGTGTGGGTTAAACTGGGTGGCCAAGTCAACTTCTAATAAATGGCTCTTAGCTGAAATAGACAAAATAAAACAGTTTGTATTAAAACATTATGGCATTTTGGGTAGCGTTTTAATAACTTTTATGCTAGTGGGGTTTAAAACAATGCTTAACGTTCCCTAGAAATGAATGTCCATGATTCTTAAATCCTAGCTGTTTACATGCCAAGGAATACAATTTATGAACTGAAGCTGTGATTGAGGCATAATATAAAACATGTTTTTTTTCTTTTAAAGTGTAACCCAGGACTTTACTTTAAGACAACAATCCACCATTGTCTGGGTTAATTGATTCATAAAACACGACTGACATCCAGACAACACTTACTGATAGTTTGGGAAAGAGAGTCCTTTAACTCGTTCAATTCTTTATTAATCTCATCTATGGTGGCTGTAGCTACATTATGGTCATATGGTATGGGAACATTTTCGTGGTTATCTTCACTTAAAAAAAAAAATTCAAGCAAAAGTTTACAAACAATGCAAAGGAGATAGAATGACATTAATTTTTCCAATGTAGGCCTTTCCTTTATATAATATTTATATGCAAAAAGGCTTATTAAAGGTTAAATCATCCACTCCTATAGTCTACTCACTATTTTCAAGGCCCAGTGATTGTGCCAACTGGTAATAGATAGAGCCAGAATTAAACAAAACAACCAAAGACTAGGCCCAATGTCACTCAGTAGGCCTACAGGCAGTATCAACTGAGTTATATTGTCTACATGTGATGTGACTTGACTGCAGCCTAGTCACTGCAAGTGCAGATACTGAGACTGAGATAGGTAAGCTAAGCAAGAGACTGAGCCTAAATATCACTAGGCCTATCCATCCAGGATCAAATCAGACCTCTTCACAATACATAATGATCAATCAATAAAACTTCTAATACCGAGACATTGCTTTAAAGAATATAAGCTGTTTGTACACAAGCCTATGATCTACTACTAGGCAAATAACTTGACAGGTCACGGTGTTCTTCAGATTTGACGTCTGTCACGAGACTGTCACGTGATCGGTGTACAATGTCGTTATTATTCATCTCATAACAAAATTGAAATAAATCAACAAAAACATCCACACTCCATTTCTGTTTCTAAGCATATTAGAAAAATGAAAATGTCATTGTTTTAGAATTAGAAAAACGTTCAATATAATGAAAACAAGAAGGAAAATTTCGCTGCAATGACGTCATGGATGAAGACTTTTTCTCGGGAAATGGCGGAAGATCCAACAAGGTTTCAGAAAATTTATCAACACTGATTTCTTTCCTTATTATAGACTTATTAAATACATTGAAACGTGTAGGTTTCTTTACAAGACAATCATTGTAGAGAGATGATTAAGTAGACCAGACAAACTCCCAATCTAATGATAAAACTAAAAATATATCGGCACTATTATTAAATTATCAATTTTTTTTCTCACCAACCACCCACTGACCCAGCCCAGTCAGCAGCAATGCCATGCACCATACGCCATTCGGGGACACTAGAAATTTTATCTGGTTTCTGTCACAGTAAATTGTCTGCAATATATGAAAACTGACTTTGTGGTCAGATTTTGCAGAATTCTTTTGGTCCATTCATGTCAAAATCAACACTAATGGCCATGCTTTATTAGCAATTGTATGGTTATGCGATCTTACTGAACTGTTGCTCCCATAAAAAATGACATTCTCCTCATTATGCTTTTCATTGGTCGAGACGTTACTTTATAATTAAGCATATTTCTTCAAACATATTACTGTACTCTCTGGCCACATTGATTGAGGTCTGAATTGAATTTCTCTCATGTCACAAATATTCAAAATATGGTTTTTTATTGCATGCCATGTGTCTTAGAACACATTTGGATCCATGAAAATATAAGTTTTTAAAATGAAATGAAATAAATACACTTCCCTCCCAAGAATTTTATGCGAAAATGACCCACATTTTGGACTGAAATTTCCCCTCTGTAAAATCATATTTTTCCAAATAAATATTTTGTCAACAGTTGTTATTTTCATCAACCCAAACACAATCTAAGACGCTCAGAACTATATTGAAGTTAAATTCCTAAAAAAATAATAGGCAAAATGCGATTTTGAAATCAATGTGGTCAGAGAGTAGTCATTAATGACGAGAATTTTGTGTAATGGTAGCAATGCTTAGATTTACCATTGCAAAATGAACACGGGCATGGTCAACACCTAGATCCAATTATGTTTATTATCACAAACTTCAGATCAATTTGCAACTAGTTTTAAAATTTTGAATTGTGGCTAGACATTTTTGAAAGTGACCTGATTGGCAGTGACCTTATACACTTATAAGTCTTATAAGAGACCAAAGCTTGGTTGCTGTGACAGTAGACCTTAACTTGCAGAACAACTGTAAACCACCTCAGATATCACATATTATCATTGTTTGACCACCCTAACAGTTTAATTAAAATTTTATTTGTTTTTAGGTTAAAAATAAACAAAAGCTTAAGCATCTAAACATCTAATCTGCAAGAATAAGGGTTCTTGAAACCTTTAACAAAACTCCCATCATGAGTTCCCTAAGTTTAGATGATAAAAGAACATTACTTGGCAAGCAGTTGACACTAGGTTATCAAAAAATAAACAGTTTAAATGCCAAGACTAGGAAAGTGAAAGCAGCTCAAGGATTTGTGATGATGAAACGAGACAAGATTATGAGGCATGTGGAGGAACACGTAAAAAGATTGGTCAATGCTTTAGATGAGTTAAAACACAGATTTGAAGATGATCTGAAGATACTTGTGGATGAAAAAGTTGCTGAGTTAGAGTCGGAATATGATGAAATTCAAGATGATGTTTGCATGTTGATGGAGATCTGTGTGGAATCAGAGAATACTTTGAAATTAGGGAATGAAAACCTATTGGACAAACATAGCGATGCTTTAGTTACATCCTTCAATATGCTGTTTGAAACAGATGAAAGTATTGTAGACTATGATAAAATGATAGTTATGGATTTCAAACCATTTGATTTAGAAAACTTGATGCTGAGGAAAGGGTTGGGTTATGTCATTACTAGTGAGTCCAACACAGCCCCTCCTTTATCTCCTTATATGGGGTATTCATATACCCAGACCGAACCTGTCAATCGTAAAGATATTGGAGTGCAAACACCACCAGATCCTTGTACAACCAGAAGACAAATGCCACCTAATTACATGCCTCAACTGGCAATGAATTACAACAATATGTTATTAGCTAGACAGAACTATTACTCTCCCTATTTTACTCCAGGACCAAATTTCTATGGCCATCCAGCAGCAGCAGGAATTGGAAACCATTTGAATATGAACAATAATTTTGACATGATGGGTGGAATGCCACCACATGCAAACTCTGCTTCGATACCAAGATATTTTTATCCTCCAGAAGCATCCATGAACCAAATACCACTACAAGCAACTTCTTATAATCATCTGCAGACTTCTCCTCCAACCCAGATATCATCTACACCTTCCAAGAAAATTGATATTAGATCACCAATGAGTGAAGAGTCATCCATCTCTAGTGCATCAAAACCAAAGGATTATGCAGAAGCCATTTTGAAGAAATTAGCATCTGGTGGTGGTGAACGGTATCGTCCATTATTTTCAACTGATCTGTCCAACACAGGAACGTCATTAAGTACTGAAGATGGACTTCAACAGATGAGGAGGACAGAGCTAACTGGCATCAACAATACCAGCAGTTGCAGTCCAGATCTAAATACATCGCATCACAGCGAGCAGGAAATATCGACTAAAAGACCACCCAGACTTCCAGGCGCTAAAACTGTAGACAGACTTCTCAATACCAGCAGTATCAATGCTAAAATCAAAACACCACTGGCTTCAACTCCAATATGTGAAGATCGAGGGAGAAGTAAATCATTCAGTGTCAGATTCTCACCAACTTCAACATCAGAGACTATCAATAACACCAAAACATTTGATTCATCAAACGCATCATATATGCCAAAATCCATCCAAGAGTTGAAAGATCTTCAAAAATCATCCTTTCAACAAGAGAAGAGAAATCCAGAAGAAAATAAGAATGACAACAACAATGATAAATACCAAAATGGCCACGGTAAATCAGATATTGAAATGAGAATGGAGCAACCCTGGCGAAATCCAGAAAATGTAACAGAACAAAAAACCAAGAAAGATGGCCTTCCAGACGTTATCATACAAAAAGTTGATCTTCCAGATGTTATTATTCAGAAAGTTGAATACATGGATCTTAATGGTAAACAAAACAAAAATTCAGCCAATGAGTCTTGGGATGAAGAATGTTTGATTATTGATGACCCCCATTCATCACGAAATACAGATGGACATGATGTTGAAGTTATTGATCTGACTAAGAGTGCCCATGAAGCTATGAACAGTTCCACTCTGTATCCAAGCTGGAAGGCACAGTCTGATGCTGGGGAAATAAAGAAGGCTAAAATGTCTGACAGTGGCATTGCTGATGATATTTGTCAAAGGTCTGGAACATGGGATACAGAAATTAATACATCAGATAATAATGATTGTGATTGGAATGAAGCAGCTACTGCTACTAACAGACTTGAAGGAAATAAAGAAAGCACTGACAGAACTAAACCAACCTCTGTTAATTTAGACACTGGTTTGGTGAAGTCTATTAATTTGTCACAATTTAAATCAATGTTTGAAAAACACATAGAATCCAATGATCATATACCACAAACTGGACAAACAAGAAGTGGTCAGAGAAGAACAAGTGAGGTAAGGAATACTAAATATTACCATACTGACACAAAAATACCATGGCATCTTAAAGCACTTATCTTGTATGGCAAAAGTTTGTTAATGCAATGATTTGATTTGAAATAAATGAAATCTGCTAGATTATGCATGAAGTCGTAATATTTACAGTCTTTCAGTTCAGTGGCCTAATTTTCAAAAACTTAACTTAGATAAAATCCAGATTTTAAGAAACACAGTAATGTGATTGGATAATAATACTAAATTTAAAATCGATTTTAGAAATTGACCAATCAAATAACTGGAACGCTTAAGTCATCTTAAGTAAAGTTTTCAGGATTAAGGCCCCTGGGATGTAATTGGCTATAATCTCTGATGTACATTCTGTTGAATACTTCCATTTACAAGCCTTCAGTATTTATGAAGGGTACCTTATGATGACAATTATTGATGACAGTGTTGGCATTGTAGTAGACCGGAACATCCTGTCACTCAATTAGTGAATTTGAGGGACAGGAGACCAAGCTTGATCATATCTTGAAATTGCGCAGCCAATTTGGTTGCATTAGACACCAGAATGTAGGAAAGCAGGCTTATCCTTAAATGTTTATTATGCTTTTCAGTCTTCCTGTTCTAAACCAAAAGATATAGATAAAGAACCAGTCATACCTGTACCTGTCATGTCTGCACCAATCAAACCCGAACCTGTCATACCTGTACCAATCATACCTCAACAAATTGTACCAGCACCCATCAATCCTGAACCAGTGAACCATTATTATTTTACTGTAACTAATGGTAAATTTAAGTTGAATCTTACATTACCTAGCACTGACATGTTATTAACCACACAATGTCATAATAAAACTGTTATATAGACACAAATTTGTCCAGGATTTAGAAAAAGGGGGGGCTCTGAAGTATAACATACTGCATATTCAACAGGCGCAACGACAAATTTTTGGAGGGTTGGGTAAAATCAAGTACCAGGATATGCACTGTCGGCCAAAAATAATGGGTGGGGGGCTCGAACCGGGGAAAACCCCCCTTTGGATCCGCCCCTGCCATGTTTTTGTTGTTTTTTCAAAATGAACATTTTGTGGGGTCTGCTTCTTTCATGGAATTTTGATGGAATTAGTTTATCGATTTAAAATTTTATTCTCTTTATAGTATGTTTCTGTGTTTTAAATTTGACACAATTCATTGGAATGACTGTTTTTATATATTATAGATTTAGAGGTAGCGATCTCCTATACAGTTGGAAGACCTGGTTCAGTAGATCCTTTAAATACTGATGTATTAAACTTCCCTATTGGTATTAATGTAAACAGTGAAGGAGCCATGATAGTTAATGATACTTCTAGTCATTTAGTTAAAAAATTCAATAGAAAGATTCTGTCTTCTGTTATGGGAGCTGGGGTAAGTGTGAAAATATGGTTTTTGTCAGAGAATGTCCAAGTTGTTTACCAGTATTACATTATATTACCAGTGGATTAAAAGTGACTTGTTATTGCTAAAAAAAGAATTGAAGATTATATGATAGCTGCAGTAATTTTAAGGAGAGAAAGAGAGTTACTTTTCCTTCCAAATGTTACATTTGGAGATGGCCATAAGCAAGTGCTCCACTCGTTTAACATTTTCAAACAATTAATTTATCTATCTTTTCGCAATTCCTTATATGTGATTTTGTTACTCTTTACGCTACAATTTCACATGCATATATTATGTTTCATAAACTGGGTAGGCAAGCAATGGCAGGCTCCAAACTGACTAGACGTTGCAATATTAATCTCCACTATTTTCAGGATGTACAGTTACAACGTCCATCAGCTATAGTAATCAACAATAAAGATGAACTATTTATTAAAGATGATAAAGCTATACATATGTTTAATAGTCAAGGTCAACATCAACATAGTTTTGGTGGAAATAGATTACGTAGTCCTTATGGTATGTAGGCCTATGCATTATAAGTTATGAAACGGAATCGAGTTGAGTTGAGTGTCCCTACTTTTCTGCACCTCTATGGGCTCATGAGGCTATGAACTTATTTTGTTTGGGACAGGATTGATTGTAATGAAATGGAGTGGGGTACTACTTTACCACACATTTGTAAGCAAATGAAGATTGACTTAACTATGCTGTTTGCAATAAAGGAATTTTAGTGTCCCCAATACACATACAAAGTTTAGAAATATGCTTTACAATCCCTTTAATGTGCATACTGGACCGATGTTAAATTATTAAAGACTTTTCCATGTCAGCCCCTAACTAACTATCTTAAATTTTCATATGTTCCTTGTCGCATAGCTCTGTCAGTTTGATTCTGCAATTTCATGTTGACAGGTCTATCACTTATCTTGTAATGATACACCTTTAACAATGTTTTCAGGATTGGTAATGACAGAAGATGATACATTATTAGTGTTAGATTTACAGAGAGCATCACCATGTTTAGTAGAGTTTAAACAATCAGGAGAGTTTGTAGCTAGTTATATTTATCAACCATTAGAAAGACAACAGATGATGTCTAAATGTCGCTTTATGGCCTACCATAATGGTCTACTTCTAGTCAGTGATTTAGGTACGAAATTCTACTTTTTTTTACTTTTTATACGCCCACATTGAAATGTGGTCGTATATTGCCGTCGCCCCTGTCCGTCCGTCCGTCGGTCCGTCCGTCGGTCCGTCTGTCCACAATTGGCTTGTGAACGCAATAGAGACCACAGTTTTGGTTGGATTTGAATAAAATTTTGTGTGTAGGATTATATTCATAAGATCTCGGACAAGTTCGAATTTGGGTTTGATTCAACTAAAATTCACGGAGTTTTACACCCAAAATATGTTAAAAATGGCTTGTGAACGCGATAGAGACCACAGTTTTGATTGGATTTGAATAAAATTTTGTATGTAGGATTATATTCATAAGATCTCGGACGAGTTCGAATTTGGGTTCGATTCGACAAAAATTCATGGAGTTTTACACCCAAAATACGTTAAAAATGGCTTGTGATTGCGATAGAGTCCACAGTTTTGGTTGGATTTGAATAAAATTTTGTATGTAGGATTATATTCATAAGATCTTGGACAAGTTCGAATTTGTGTTTGATTTGACTAAAATTCACGGAGTTTTACACCCAAAATATGTTAAAAATAGCTTGTGAACGCGATAGAGACCACAGTTTTGGTTGGATTTGAATAAAATTTTGTATGCAGGATTATATTCATAAGATCTCGGACAAGTTCGAATTTGGGTTTGATTCGACAAAAATTCACGGAGTTTTACACCCAAAATGTGTTAAAAATGACTTGTGAACATGATAGAGACCACAGTTTTGGTTTGATTTGAATAAAATTTTGTGTGTAGGATTATATCCATAAGATCTTGGACAAGTTCGAATCCCGGATCGATTCAACAAATATTTACGGAGTTTTACACCTAAAATATGTTAAAAATGACTTGTGAACATGATAAGAGACCACAGTTGTGGTAGGAATTTAATAAACTTTTGTGTGTAGGATAATATCCATAAAATCTTGGACAAGTTTGAATTTCGGATTGATTCGACAAATATTTACGGAGTTTTATTAGTTATGAAATTAGATGCTTTATATTAACAAGATATTGGATGAATTCAAATCTGAACACCTTCCAACAAAAATTAAGATAGTAACATTCCTTGATATATTGACAATTTATGTAGTGTAAGTGGGCGTATATTGCTAGGCAACCACTTGTTTTGACTGCTGAAACCTTTTCATATGCTTTTCAAGCCTTAATCTTTTATTTTTACGGGATTTGAACTGGATATGATTAATGGTAAAGGTTGTTTTTTCACAATCATAATTTTGCTGTAAAACAAGTCTATTTCAACATGTATTTTGTTATATTGAATGTTATTGTGTGATTTGATAGGTATTCCAGAGCTGCTAACAATCTTGTTTTCCTTGTTCTCTGTAAGATATCAGACTGTCAAATCTTATTAAAATACCAACAAGTCTTTCATATTGTTTTTGGAGACTTTATCTGAAGCCCTTTGTGGATTCAATGATGGTCAGATTGAAAGTTAGCTCCTCACACCATATTGACATGTTGTACTTCCATTATATAATGAAACTTCAGATACTTTGGGGATTTATATTATAGGTCGTAGTGAGATGTATTTAACCAATAGAAAAGGGGAACTAATAAGAATATTTAGTAGAAAGGGTAATGGTAAGGGGGAATTCAATGAACCATCAGGTATAACAGTTGATAGTAATGGTAATTGGATTGTAGCTGATAGTAGAAATAATAGATTACAGGTAAAATGACAAAATCTTATTTAAAAAAATAATAATAATTTCTTTATGGGTAATCACTGCCTTTCTTACATTGATGTTTGAACCTAAACAAAAAACGAAACACATTAACAATGTAATAAAAATATTGTAATAGTCCTATAATTACTTTAGACATAGGTAATTTAATTATCTCCTTGCTTATTGCATGCATAGTGTGTAATTTTTCTTCGGCCTAACAATCGATAAACAGCTCAATTTTTTTCAACATCGTAAGCGTTGCCGTGAACAGAATCTTAATCAATGATACTGCAAGGTGAATTGCATGAAAATGTGTAACTGTATTGAATTCCAATGTCTATAATTCTATATCTATCAATATCTACTCTCAATAATTTGTCTTATATTGCAGGTGTTCAACCACAATGGTGATTATATGAATGTGATAAAGTTTAAACAACCAGTGATCCGTCCCTCTGATATTCATTTAACTCCTGATGGTATTTTATACATCGTGGATTTCCTAGCTCATATGGTTAAAGTTTACGATTTAAACCAGGCTCAACAATTATAGTAAGAATATCAACAAACCATGTGTTATATGATATTACTATTGAAAAGTTGGTATAAAATGAACTGAAGGATAACCGTTCGAAGGACAGAACATAGGACAGTTTTGACCTTGTTCGTAATAAACTAAACTTGTTCACTTGTATGCTGCTGAATCAATGAAATCATCAAACTCATGCTGCTGAATTATTGATATCATCAAACTAGTGCTGCTGAATTATTGATATCATCAAACTAGTGCTTCTGAATTATGGATATCATCAAACTAGTGCTTCTGAAATATTGATATCATCAAACTAGTGCTTCTGAAATATTGATATCATCAAACTAGTGCTGCTGAATTATTGATATCAGCAAACTAGTGCTTCTGAATTATTGATATCATCAAACTAGTGCTTCTGAAATATTGATATCATCAAACTAGTGCTGCTGAATTATTGATATCATCAAACTAGTGCTTCTGAAATATTGATATCATCAAACTAGTGCTTCTGAAATATTGATATCATCAAACTAGTGCTGCTGAATTATTGATATCAGCAAACTAGTGCTTCTGAATTATTGATATCATCAAACTAGTGCTTCTGAAATATTGATATCATCAAACTAGTGCTGCTGAATTATTGATATCATCAAACTAGTGCTGCTGAATTATTGATATCATCAAACTAGTCCTTTGAAATATTGATATGGAACTAGCGCTGCTGAATTATTGATATCCTCAAACTACTGCTTCTGAATAAATTGTCATCAAACTAGCGCTGCTGAATTATTGATTTCATTAATTTAGAGCTGAATTATTGATATCATCAAACTAGTGCTTCTGAAATATTGATATCAAACTAGTGCTTCTGAATTATTGTTATCAAATTAGTGCTGAAGTATTGATATTTGCTCAAACTAGTGCTGCTAATTTATTGATATCATCAAACTAGTGCTTCTGAAATATTGATATCTAACTAGTGCTGCTGAATTATTGATATCAAACTAGTGCTTCTGAATTATTGATATCAAACTAGTGCTTCTGAATTATTGATATCAAACTAGTGCTTCTGAATTATTGATATCAAACTAGTGCTTCTGAATTATTAGTGTCATCAAACTAGTGCTGCTGAATTATTGTTATCAAATTAGTGCTGAAATATTGATATCATCAAACTAATGCTATGAAGATGATTTTGATTGATTGAACAAATAAGTTAACCCTTGATCTTAGTCTGTACTGAAATGTACCTTGTGTATTAAGTACTTCGCCATAATATATATTCAAACACAGGTAGTGTTTTGATATGATAATCATTATGATTCTTCATCTGGGCCAGTATTCTTACAAAAAAACAATTAATATCAAACCATTAACCATTGATTTTCAGAGGTTAAATATGGATTCTGGTCCAGATCTTTATTAATATACAATAATGTAGTCACAAGTACGGATCTCCAATGGGGTTCATAATTATGTTACTAATTCAAACTTTTCTTACTTCTTGTACCATGTAACAAATTTCTATAACTCTAGAAATTAAAAGAATAATTAGAATTTCAATTCCTATTTTCCCCTGTTTTTTTGTTTCATTTTCTTCTGTTTTGATAATTGTTCATTCCAAATCAAGTCATCAATAAAGTTCTTCACGTATTGGTTTTGTTGTCTGTCACAAAGGGAATATAACAAATATCATAAGGCTAAATTCAAATCTTGATGAAATATATTACAACATTGGCTAAAAATTTTGCACACTGATAAAAAATAGGCCTTCATGTTGAATTTACTGTAAAAAAAAAAAAAACCACTACAGCCCCGACTCAAACTGTGATGATCTTCTGCAAGGTGACTGACTAGTGAAGGAAGTCCAGTCCAGTTTAAGTTTTCACCATGCAATTATCTAAAGAATTTAAAGAGTGGTTATAAATATTTTATTAAAAGAAATAAGCAAGCACTAAAATATCTACAATTGTTCTGGTTATTTCACCTTGCCTTTAGTTCCCTTACTACCTAACTTAGATCGTTTAGCAGGCGGTGGTTGTGAAGGTTTGGTTGATTTGGCTGGTTGAGAAGATTTAGTTGGCTCTATGTTAGATTGATCATGATTCTCTGCATCACTTCCATCATTATTATTATCTTCTCCCTAAAATATATATAACAAATTTATTTCTATAGGTAGAGATAGCGCAATATGTATTGTATTGAGGGTCAAATACCTCAATAATCATTTACATACTGCCAAATCAATCTGAGCTCTTTTCAATTTGTTCAAGATGAAATCCAAGTACAGTACTGATTGGGTTAGTGAATGACCAATCAAATGACTAAAGTTTAAAAAGACTAATAAAGATACTTTCTTATTCAAAGGGTACACTTATAGCATCAATTGGCACCAATCCAATTATCAGACATCTGTGCTTCCATCAATTCAACTTTGAAAAATTTTATTTGATATTACACAATGAACTTGAAATGTAGGATGAAATATCGAGCTTAAGCCAATAGCCATTGTGCATTTAAATATGTGAACTGAAGATTCAACCAACCTGTGTTTGATCTTCATCATCTGATTCCGAAGAACTTGACTCCTGATCTAGAACAGCTTGTACTGCTGCTGTGTTGATACGGAAATCTCGAGATGTACTCATCTTTATATTATCCATAAGGTTCACCTAAAATACGTATTAGGAAATATGAACTGATTGCAAATAGATTTTTAAAGATAGCTTGTCTGGTTTATTGGCTGAAAGCTGGAATTTTATCATGCATATTAATGATTAAGATCCCTTGATTGCTAAAAACTTTACAGAAAATTACTGTTTGATGCAAGCAGCTACTCGCTGATATTGTTGGGAGTATTTTGGTTCATGTTGATATGCTCATGATTATGAACAAAAAAAAAACTTTTCTTCAGAATACCCTTGATCTGGTAAGTTCAGACTTGATAATTTTCGCTCAACTAGAACATTTTAGGGGTGATTTTTATGGAAGAGATTTCCTCTTTTGCAGAGATGATATGATTAAGCTTACTTATGTTTAACAAATAGTTTTATACTCCACAATGCATAACAAGTATATTTACCTTAGATTTCTTTGTTAATTGAATCAGGTATCTTTCAAATTGTTCAATAGCATAGATTAAATTGGGAATGAATTTAGATTGCTTGATAACCTTTCCCGCTGGTAGATTGGTATTTCCAGCCTTTTTCTTGTCTTTCTTTGTCTTTAAATGATCTGCTGCTTGTTGAATATGTTCTTTCTCTAATGCCTGAAAACAAAATATATATCTTAATTTTTTATGAACTATTATGAATCAAAAATGAATTTTATCATTCGGGTTGTAAAACTAACCTCAAATCTTATCATTAAAGTATTCAAATTGTGCTTTAAAAAAGTAAATAAATATAAGAAACATGAAGTTATCTATTCTGACTTGAGAACCAACTCAAAGGTCCCTTTATCTCCATTTCTCTTTCCCTCAATTCGGCTAATGAAGGCAGACCACAAGATGCACTGTTGATATTTTGTATCAATAGTGAATATCCTTACCTGTATATAGGTGATGAAAGCATATACAAAGGGAGATAATTTATTTCCTATTAATTTCACCAGCTTTTCAAATCTGGATGTCAGATGACCTGTTTTATTGGTATACATACTGATATACTGAAAATAAAAGTAGAAATTTCAGTTAATTCAATGATGGTGGTATGCATGCAAACCTTTATTTCAGCAATGTCATTTTTTTTTACAAGTAACAACCTCTAAACTAATACTTAAATGTATTCATCTTTGTACTCTGGTCTACTTCCAATTATATCCAAATGTTTTCATAGTTCCAAAATAATGTCCAGATATTCCACAACTTGAATTTACACAGCTTTATGTACCACTAAAAGAAATAAAAAGCCAAAGTTAATACTTACATATTTAACTAAGACCGACAGTGATGTATATAGTTTAGTTACTGATTTTAACATGTTATCTGTACACACACCAGTAGGTAGAGCTGACTGAACTAATTCATATATTCCTGTTATTAAGACACCATATTTACTACATACACTTTTCTCTTGGCCTTCTTGTTGTGTAGCATTTGGTAAGTCATCTCCTACAGTAAAAGATTTACAACAAACTTCAATAAATTAGGTTCTGCTTTAGATAGATCATAGAAATGTATATATAAGTCTTAGTCTACTCATCGTCTACTGAACTTCTGTTTCAATTTATGGTTGACCTAGTTTCTCCTCCAGGACTAGTTGACTCTAAGTGATACTGTGGCAGAGAGACTGGATGTTCGAATTAAATCGCGTTTATCATGGCTTTTAATTTAATATAACTTCTTGCAGAAACCGGAAGTTATGGGCATAACTTTGCATGCCAAGCATAAATCTTGTGTTATTATTCCCTATCTACATTTCTATGGATAGATAATCTCTTATAGGAAATGATTTACAATAAATTAGGTTCTTCTTTAGATAAATAATCTCTTATAGTAAAATATTTACAACAAACTTCAATAAATTAGGGTCTTCTTTAGATAGATTATCTCTTATAGTAAATGATTTACAACAAACTTCAATAAATAAGGGTCTTCTTCAGATACATAATCTTTTATAGTAAATGATTTACAACAAACATAAAAAAATTAAGGTCTTCTTGAGATAGATAATTTCTTATAGTAAATGATTTACAACAAACATCAATAAATTAGGGTCTTCTTTAGATAGATAATCTCTTATAAAAAACGATTTACAACAAACTTCAATAAATTAGGGTCTTCTTTAGATAGATTATCTCTTATAGTAAATGATTTACAACAAACATCAATAAAATAGGATTACTTAAAGCAAAAAATTAATCAAGCTCTAAACTGTGATAACTGATTCAATTTTGATTATTTTCAGCTCAACCATTTTTTTGCATGTTGAGCAATTAGAGTCCCCTGAAAAAAGGCCTCATATACAGGAAATCCCTGCCTAGTACGTTTACACATATATTTTCACATACCAGTTAATAATAGAGTTTGTTCTGATTTAATCTGTCCTATAACCCAGTCTATATCATCTAACTCTCTATCTATATGATGTAAGATTAGTTGTAATACAGTAGGAGCTGCTGTACGTAATGTTATTAAACCATAGTTTGTCTTATCATCTACTTCTACTTGCTGCAAAAACAAACAAGAAATCAAATAGCAAGGCAAATAAATAAGGAAGAAACACAGCAAGAATTAGGCAAACCAACAGTAAGGATATTTTCCAAGAACTTTTACAATATGATGACACTCAAGTTTCTTTGAAAAATTACAGGAGTTATCAGTTTGCAACATGAATCTGAACAAAATAGTCTAATATTTCAAAGATAAAGACATTAAATTTCAATATTTCAATGTTTTTATCAAGAGAATTTCAATATTTCAGGGTTTTTCAACAGAATTTTAATATTTCAATGTTTTTATCAAGAGAATTTTAATATTTCAATGTTTTTATCAAGAGAATTTCAATATTTCTGTGTTTTTCAACAGATTTTCAATATTTCAAGGTTTTATCAAGAGAATTTTAATATTTTTAGATTTTTGAGAGAAAAGAACTTAACAGTTGTTCACTGAACAGTGTTCAGTATTTCATGACATGAACAATGAACATGTGGAATATCTGCATGCTGTTTCAAGAAGATACAGTATTCTAAACAGATGTGAACACAACAAATAAACTATACCTATAACAAAACACAAGACAATATTATGGAATATAACACACTTGATAAATAAACTATACCGTACCTGATCTATATCACCTATTTGACTGTGGATATCTTGACACATATTTTTAATAAGTGATGGTAATGTTTTGGTTTGTTGTGATATAGTCAGTAATGTTGATAATAATTGTTTACTAGTAGGTACATCATCTGCAAATATAACAAATATTACAAAGCTTTAATATTCATCACATCATAGAACTATAGGCAGGGAATGCCAAGAAGGACAAATAAATATTGAACTTCCGTTTAAATTTATGGTTGACCGAATTTCTACTTGGGGGTCTTTTTTTAACTTCTGGTGCAGCGTAAAAATAGTTATGGTAAACAATAACAAAAGAAGTTAATTTGAAAATTATCACAGAAAATCTAATTTAACAAGATTTTTACAACTGTAATTTTATAATTTGATATGTAATGATAAGTATATATATTTCTAAATGTTATAGACCTATGTTACTGTAGAAATAATGTAATTATTAAATTTAAGCATGAAAACCTGTTATGCCATGGCTTAAATTTAGACCTACCATGCAGTGAGTTTTACCGGGCTGAAGGTAGCAGACACTTGGCCAGCAAACAATAAGCCAGCAAACAATACGCAATATGGTCGAAAAATGTTTAAGAAATTGTTTCAAATTTTAAACATGTCAAATCTCAAACCAGTCCATCTTCCAAATAAAACACTATCTTAGCCTTTCTCTCACATTCGTACTGTGTAAACATCAATACATTTAACGCCGAGTTTAGGTGCAGTCGGTAGCCAGTTGAATTGATGTCTGTTAGGCAATTAGGTGCCATTTTGCAGAAAGCGGAAGTTATGCGATAACCCTCATATTCAGCGCATGCGTGCCAAGCATAAACTATTTATTTGTCCTTCTTGGCATTCCCTACCTTTTAGTTCTATGATCACATGGAGAAAAGATATCTTGCCAGGCAAGGTAACATATGTCCACTGACAGTCTTGTTGAAAAAGAATCTATGGAATTTGCTCAAAATGCATTAAGAACTAGAGCTTTTACTGGCTCAAAAACTCACTCACCGCAAAAACTCAATTTTTTTTTTCATTCTCATTAGGTTTGAAGAGTATTTATGCACAACAAATTGAATGCATTTTGAAGAACTCTTTAAATAAAATATCACAATAAAACTTTTAGCATAATGCTGTCATCTTACTTACCTATAGTTTGATCTACACAGAGTTTTGTCATCCATGTTTGTACCTCCTCATATTCTGGTGTATTAGATGGAAGATATTTACATAGTTGTCCTATTATAGTTAACAATGATCCAATTTCTTTAATATTCTGTTGATCATCATTAGCTGATATAATATTAGCTACCAATCTCTAGAATATAATACAATATACAACATTACTTTTGCTTCAACAATGGGAACTAGATTTATTCATTAGCAATTCAGTCTGCATTTTCATAAGTTGAGTTGGGTCTTGAAAATATCTAAATAGTCTTTAGAAGTACATGAACTGCACTTAAATTGCAAAATCCCTTCAAATATGCCTCAGTGCATTTCATTTTCTATATGTTTTTTCTGTATATATGTCTCACTATGATATGAGTTATATTTACAACTTTTTAAAGCCAAAAATTATGGATACACAACAATTACACATAGATTTGAAGGCTTAAATTTTGATTTGAGCATGAAATAATGTCAGTTTCTGAGACTAAGATATGATTGGTTCAAAGGATGGTAAACTTCCACTTAAATAAACCTTTTAAGAAGTTATAATTAGTATAACAAACCTGATACTTATTAATCTGTTTAACAATATATTTAGTTTCTGTCTTTATATTCCATACTGTCTTCTCCTCTACATCTTCATCTACAATATATTCAATAATTTAGCATCAAAGTCTTTTTATTTTATTTCATTATTTCCAAATACCTATTTAAAGGGATTGTAAAGAGTATTTCTAAACTTTGTATGTGTAATTGAGACACTAATAGCATCAATTTGCGCCATTCCAATTTCCATTCCGATGTGTTTTATGACGTCACTGACAGTGATCTGCATATATATCAATAATAGCTTCAGGTAGATCAATGTCAGTGACGTCATAAAATGCTTTAGTTTTAGTGAAATTGCAAGAACCGCAGACGTTGGAATGAATATTGGAATGACGCAAATTGATGCTCAGTGTCAAAGATACACATACAAAATTTAGAAAACCTCTTTACAATCCCTTTAATTAACTTTGTGAAATTGTTCGTTCAGTGTATTAATTACAAAATAATTCTTTAATACTGTTATGCTTAATCTACCATCAGCGAAACCTAAAAATTGTGATGAATAAGATGGATATTAATTATTTACTTTCAGCAGAAAATATCATAATGAATCAAAAGCGTAATAATGTTCTTTTTTTGTCTTTTAGGGCTCTATATCAGTAATTATCCTATGCCAAAAACCTACCTATTTGAGGAAGATAGTTATGTAGTGTTTGTTTACTGGTAGTAGCTATCTGTATAACTTGTAACAATCCATCTAAACATACAGTACTAATATTTTTACTACTACGTTTATTATCATTACTCATCTGGTTATCAATATAGTAGCTGCTTAATAACCTGTAATAATATCATATTAAATCACTATGTAATATGTGTTAGGTGAGTTAATAATACTGTTCGACTCAAATTGATGTTTAAACATGTCACATAACCATGGTAGCAAATTCTTCTATAAAATGACTGTAGCATTTTCATCATATGACTTACAACTTCGGGAAGGAGTCTCCTCTCTCTTTATTTAGAAAATCAAAATGAATTGGAGTTCTATGTTCTACATTTCTGCGACTGTTCAGACTAAAGAAGCTATGAAGCGTGCAATAAGATAAATTTTGCCAGGCCAGCAGCTCCAAGCTACTCTTTTTAAGTTTCAGGGGTCTTTAGACTTTAAATGCTCAGTCTATAGCACACAAAACTAAAAAATAGATGAATTATTCACTAGCAGCCGAACCTCAACTGCAGCATCAGTAATGCACTGATGAGGCCCAGAAGGCTGAAACAGTACTGACTGAAGATTATATCAATGAATAAAGTTTGATAACTTACTTGCCAAGTCTATAAGCTAAGTTATTAATTTTAACTTTATTTAAGCCAGCTGTACCATCACATACTCCCTTCTCGTGATACTGTTGTAATTTATTGATAGATATAGAGATCAAGTGGATTATAAACTCTTTATTATTACGTAATATATCTAATGATTCTTGATGACTTGCTATAGTGTCACTGAAACAAAACAAACAGTTTTATCAGAATTATTACATCCAGGAAATGAAAGATTTGAGACAGATTTAGTACAGGGTCCAATTCCTAGTATTTAACTAAGTCTAAGTCCAATATTCAACTTGAGATTGACTTACTAATTCTTGCATGACTTAAGGTTCAAAGCCCGTAATTGATCTTAAGCACAAGGCTAGGAACCCAGCCCAGGGCCCGTATGCTTAAAAAAGAACTCAGGGCTAAATTAGACTTTGAGTTAAATCAACCATTGATTTATCCAGGATTTCAAGGGTTAAATATGAATTTGACTCAGTGTTAAGTTTTATGCATACGGACCCAGGGTTCCGACTTCAATACAAACTGACGAAAAGGCAAAACAATTACATTACTTTGACAAAGCTTAAATAATGAGATCTGATTGGACAAAATATCAAAATTTGTATAATCTTAATTTTATACTACTACTCTTTACACCGAAGTTTATTTCTGTACATATTGTACAGGTTTTTTTTAACCTAAAAGGGTAATGACAATGGACAGTGCATATATTTTGAATTTGAAAATGTAGAAGAACGCAAAAAATATAGAAATAATGACCTACCTTAATGTAGATTCCAATATGTCTACCAGAAAAGATAAAGACAGTAAACTGGTTGGAGCTTTAGTTGATTTTGACGTGGATTGTTTCCCTTTTTTCCCATCTTTACTTCCTCCAGCCCCACCCCCACCACTCTTTTCTTTCAATATATCACTTAATTTACTATAGTTATCATATAGATTCAATATCTTCTCACTGGATTCTTTTCTAAAAACATACAAGTACAGCTGTGATACAAGCAAATGGATTTTGTTGCGTTTGAAAGTTTGATTCTTGATGGGGTGTGAAAGATTGATCACCTTGAATAAGTCATCATAATTTCAGCTGTAAATGGGTACAGTTAATCCAGAAAAGATCAATGCCAAGAAGTTCATGGACTGAGAAGAGAAAGGATCCTTAGACCTTACAGGAACCTACATTGTAAAATATAGATGTTTCTTTCTTCCTTTTCAATTCGTAAAGTCCCAGAGGTATACAATTTGTAGTCATGTCAGTTTATGTCTAACTCCAACAATGAATGCAATTTTTACATAATTGATTTTCTTTCACAAGCCATGAAAGTAATCTATTTGAACCCCTGCTACTTCTATGAAACTGTATATGTATGATTGTAACACCCCTCCTCAGAAGAACAGTAACAATATTGACATAGTGAAAGTGTCCATTCCAATACAGTCTTCCTTCTTATAACAGGTAAAATTATTTGTACGCACCTGTATCTATTACTAAGATAGGTATATTCTATCAAAGATTCATATACACCCATCACTAATATAGCAAATATATTATTCTTAATACCAACACTGTTATTGAGAGAAAAATCAGCTGACTTGTCCTGGAGAGGAATAAAATATCATTATATTTCTCATACTTTTAACATCTTTAACATGTACCTACCTTAAGAAGTTCTTTAAATGGCATTAAGATATAGGTAGGAATTCATTTTTTTAGTTTTTATATAAATGTGCCTTTCCATATCTCTGATTCATTGCTTGATGAAGACTAGCCTGCATATTTGAGGAGCATGATTCAGCAAATGGTGTAGCAAACACTTACTTAAAGTGGCACATGCTTCATTTATGTGGGTCGATTTTTCCAAGTCTCAGAAACGGGGACTTTTTTAGCTCAGCAACTTAGTACTGGTTATCACAACTCACCATTGAAATTTGAGTCTTCAAATCCATGTGCATCCATAATTATTAGCATTTGAAAGTTATAATGCCCTACTACACATTAGCGATACTATGCAATATTATAGAAAAGTCATCTATAGAAATAGAAGGAGAAATGTCTAATTTAAGATATATTTGAAGGAAATATGCAATTTTCGTACATTTCTAGTGCTTCTGAAGGATACTTAAGTATATTCAAGACCCAAATCAGCCAATAAAAATTAAGACTGGTCCCCTTTAACTAATCTGCCAGAAGAAAAGTAACCTGCACACTTACAATTTCAAAATCTTCCATTTCACTAGTGATCATTCTGTCAGTAAGATTAGTTAGTATAGATTGTAAATCAGTTAATGATGTGTCTTCTTCTTCTTCATCTTCCTCTACCTCCATCTTCTCTTTAGTTTCTACAGTTTTTATTATCATATACTGTATACACGATAATAGGTGGGCCTGAAATTAAAGTTTGGTATTTTATTACCAAATACAGAGTCATGTTGTTTTCTTGAAGACAAATCAAGTGATACTTAACCCTTTGAACCCGGACGCCACACTAAATACAAAATTTCAATAAGCAAATTAGAGTGTTGTTTTTTTAAAGTGTACTTTATTATTATTGTAAGGCACAAATGCTCAAACCATATAGTTCTCTTGGGAAAATTTCTGCTTTTAGCATGTAAAATATGTGAAAAAGAGTCTTTTTATTCCTTATTGATAGAAAATAATGCACTTGGTGGTTGTTTGTATTTTCTAGTCATAATAACAAGTGAATTAGTACAGTACTGTAATTACCTATTGATTGATTTTTACCTGTTGATGGTTAAAGGTAATAATCTACAGTATAAAATATACAGGTTTCTAACTTGGTGAATAATAATACTGAGAAATCACATAACACTGGGTTTTATATTAATTGTCAGTTTAAAGTTGACAAAAGTTTAAGAGAAATTTATTATTCTGTGATATCATAATTTGCCTTCCTTTAGAACTAAGTTTGAAGCCTCTCAGCCCAGATTTTTTTCTGGTCAATACTTACCAATGGTTCAGCCAGAAATACTTGTTCACCCTGAGCTAAAATACATTTCTCTAGTTTTAATGGTGGACTTATATCTTTATCTTCTTCATAATATTTCTTGATCTGAAATTTATTTTATTTCCCTGACAATTTTTAATATTTTAGAGAGCTGGAAGTTGGATAGCTTCAGTAAATACACAATGAATGGATGACACCCAATGGCTTAAAAGGGTTTTAGAATCAATCCACATTAACCTAAGAAATCTGGCCTTATTCAGTCCCTCTAACAGGAAATTTCAATCAGATGTCAGAACTGTATAGGCAACAGTAGGAAAGATGATGCCATAAGGTAGGGCCAATGACATGCTAGTAGAAATCATCCTTATAAACCCAAATTTTTATCCTTGTAAAATATAATTGTTTCTTTCTGTCATTCATATTGAGTGATTATTGCATGGACTAACAAATCAATAAGGTTTATTTTAGTTCTGTGTCATTGTTGAAGTACCATCCACTTTATTTTTACCATATTATTTCAAAAATTTACTAAATTATTTCAAAAGTTTTATTTTTAGAAATTTTTCTGGAACCACTCAGTGCTTTATGGCACTTCAAAACTTGTTATTTCAATCTTGACAGTTATTCAGTCTGCCCAAGGTCCAGGAAACTGGAAAGATACCAACCATTGATAGTAATTTCCATAACCTACCTGATTTAATAACATATCTAACACTGAGAGTTGTAACTGGGTATTACGATGAACCACTTCATATAATCCCTACAATATATTATAGCACTTCAACGTGGGCTCAACAACTTTCACTATTTTCAGTTTTTAGTTATCAGAGACATCTGGTGTATTGGAACAAAGTCATACAAAAGTAATTTGAAAAGTAATTTCAAAACTGTGCCTTTGAACAATTTGGACTGATTGACGAACATGGGTGACAACTATATATTATTCAATCATATGGACTAATAAATAAGACTTTCAGTAGACTATCATTTTGATATTGCATATTGACTTTAAACCAAGCACGCTTGACCTCAATAATTTCTACCAAGAATGGCCATTAAGATTTAAGAATCAATATTCTTTTTTTGGAAAAGATCGTCAAATATTCTTGAAATTGATTGGTAAACCATTAATTAAACATAAATTAAAAGTCGTATGGTTTTCTTTTCCATTTGAGTCCCTCAACCCGGCATGGGCTGACAAAATTCGGAAGATATTTAGACCCATTCCAGGACCTTCTGATTAGCAAGCAAGCATCTACTTCATGGACCAACTATGTCTCTCCAAAATAAATTGAAGGCAAAAGTGTGGTGATTTTGTATCGCCCATTTACAAACATTACGATACATTTCACAATAAAATTCAAGTCAGGTTGATAAAAATCTCAATTTATTTTCAAAAATTATTAATTAATGACATCTTTCATAACATTGGTTTTATTAATAAAATAAATATCTAACAATATTAGTTAATCTAAAATTTATCATACTTCATTGAAGGCAATGTCTAAAGTTAGTTTGCAATATTTTTTCATCCATAAAGATCAATAATATGAAGGTTAAATAGTTTTCTGTGTAACTGCAATATACTGGACCAAATGTCGGAACCATCATAGTTTTAAATGAATACATTTTCAAAAATATGAAAATATAAACAAAACCAAGATCTCTGGGTTGGATACTTAATTATAGCAGTATAAGAATCATAATGACATTTGAATTTGTTCAAATTCTGATGTTTCAACTCTTGGTTTCTGGAATTCCAGGATAATTTCATATAATTATAACATCACTGCACAAACATCATTTGATTTGGTAACTTGCGATTATGATATCAGAATCTTGAATTAGAGAAATTACAGCTGCCATATTGGAAATGGGATTAACACAAAAATAGGATAGAATTGTACAACACAGATTTAAAATTTGAAAATCTTCTTTTTGAAGGGGTTGTAAAGCATATTTCTAAACTTTGTATGTGTATGGGGGACAGTGATGTGCATAGATATCAATAGTAGCTTCCGGTAGATCACTGTTAGTGAATTGATGCTATCAGTGATACACATACATAGTTTAGAAATATGCTTTACAATCCCATTAAGTTCTCTACATGTAATCATATAATAGTATAGTACCTTCATTACTGTAATACCACTCCCAAGATTCTATGAATAGTTATTGGACCAGGCCTTTCATTTAGTTTTTGCAAAGGGCCAAATGCATTTTATGAAAAAATATGAGCCAAACAGAGCTTAGCTAGAATTGAGATCATAGCAATTAAGAGGAAGGGGTCACTCTTGAAGGGCCATTCTCAAGGGCACCGCTGGCCGGTTTTGTAAGTTTTATCTAGATGCTGACAATTTGAAGTGAAGCATGTCACATGCATATAAGTTGGTTGTATAGAATATCATAGAGATTTGAGAGGTAACCTATTCTATATCAAATTTCATAAATTAAATAATAGCTATTGGTTTAAGCCACATTCTTCAAAAAACGTTGGATCACCACAATATTTACAAATGTATAGTAACAAGAGAATATACAGATTCTAATGGGGGGAAGTTAAATAACTATATGCATAGAAAACAAGTTTCGATTAATACTAGACCTGTTCGACACAGATCTGTTAGCTTCCAAGCTGTTTTACGTTACATCTATTGGGCATGAAACTGAAGCTATTTAAGGATTTGATGTAGATATATTTGCGTTTGCATTAGCATGTGTCAATACGATGTCAACCAATAACCGCAAAAAAAAATCTATACTCAATTCTTAAACAGTATTTGCATTTGCATCATGAATATTAAATTTTATGGATGAAATATAAATATTATTTTGTGAGCAATGATAAAAGCATTTAGAATGTCTCTAAATTTGTAGCTTGTTAGCAGAAGCACAGTAACTTATATACAGTAGTAAGAACACAGATCAGCTTGTCAATGCATTGATATAATTAAGAAATCAAATTTCATAAAATCATTTTAACACAAGAATTGTGAATTACCAGTTTTTCAACAACAAAACTTATAATTTATCCCAGGACTGAATTTAATAAAATCATGTATCTTCATATTTAATGCCTATAACTGTTTTATGGATTATAAATACTTGATTAAATTATTCATCAAGTGATAAAACATCACAATAAATTCATTTATGTTATCATTATCCACAAAACAGTTTACTAATCACTGGTTTTCAATTACTGGAATGAACTGAGTTTATCTAATATTACTACTTTCATCAAACTAATGGGTACTCTGTTAGGGTTAAAGAATAAAACTCCCATAAAAAGCACAGGCCTAGGTCATTAAGCTTCAACTACATTTATTCTAATTAATGCCCAAGAGGCAATGTTTCAAAAGGGGGTGTTAATTTCGTTGCACAATTTTGGTTTTGGTTTGTACCTTGAATGACAGGTTGACAAGTGGTGCTGGTGAAATTTAGCTTTTCTTTTATTCATTCCATTGTTATAATGATAATTACTTTTTATTGTTAAAAAAAGGGGGGGGGGGGGGGAAACTGGTTTAGTGTTTATTAGGACAGGGGCTTTAATTTAGAACAAATACAGTATATATTTCCAGGTGTAGTTAAATTTGGAATACAGTATTAACCATAGCTACATGATATATACGTTTCATGTTAAAAAATATTAAACTAGTTGTATGTGTTTACATTAGTCTACATAGTAAGCTTATACAAAAACTTAACATGAAAAAAAATTGCAAAGATATTTGTTTCCCTGAAAAATTCCAAATTTATACTAAAACTTGGACAATCTCTTGTTATATTGACTAAAAAAATAACTATCCGATAAGCAATGTATGGTAGGCCTATCTATTTTGTTTAGTTCTTTACAATAAGAAGAAATATATAATTTCTTAAAAGTAAAAACTCTAATTCATCTTTACATTGTCATAATTTTCTTTAATTATTTCATAAAACATTCTTTACTCTTATACTAAAATACATTCATTATGTGTAGGTAGGCGCATATCTAGTCAAATGTTAGTTGTTGATTCAAACACTGACATCCACAAGAAGGACTCAAATTCCCATCTTTACATCCTCCAAATCACTGTGCATATTGGTGGCACCAGGCAGGGTATGCTAACTCTTCTAGACACTTTTCATTATGAAATATTTTTTCATTTGTCTATATACTTTCTCATATGAAATGTTAATTAGCTGCAAACAATGTGCCATTAATATGGATTTCGCATTTCAAGTTTATATTATTAGTGTTAAATTATTATTTATCAACTGTTTCTAAACCAATCATATTCATATATTCACAGGTTTTGACAGAATGTTGTCTTTTACGCAGCAGCCCAAATAATACCATTTTAGTATTATGCTTTCTTACATTACATATTACAACTCCTATATAAAATCCTATCAAATAATCCTCAATCAATCTCTTCTAAAACACAGCAGCTATTCAACTTTATCTTCTTCATCGCCAAGTTTTCCATAAATATATTGCTCCACTTAGCAGAACACCAGCTCCTAACACAACTACAGCATGCCTGGTGGGTGTACCAAAATACTCTACAATAGCCTCCCATCCACCTCGGCCTATAATCCAAGATGCTACACGATCTCGAATAAAATCTACTACTAAATTTATCATAGCCCTCATTAAGGGGATTCTGTCTAAAGCTTTTAAACAAACTCTATAAGCAAAATAAAACAAGGCCACCACTCGTCCCCAATTTATCACACCATCTTTAAAGATCTCACTGGCTACTTTAATAAACGTCTTGTGTTCAGCTTCTGGAGGGACTTTATCAATTAGTTTATGCATCTTTTCATCTTTATCCAATTCATCTCCTATACATCGCAGGGCTCTACCTATTTCTCGGGCATGTTCTATTGGTGGACCAACTGGTGTTCCAGGCTCGATAAGGTCAGCAAAACTTGGAGCATCATTGATATGATCTTGTGATAATCGATCCTGAATGAAGTTATTAAGTAATAGCCTAGCTTGGTTGCTGACATCATCAGCGCTGAGGTCTCTATCCCTGTGGTATTGAATATCCCTGCTTACCATCGTGATAACTTTTTAGTTTTGAACTCTTATGTCATGTAATTCATCAAACCGGATTCAAATATGTTTATTTAACCGCCAATCCTATATTCACATTAATTCATGATTATTTTTATCTCCAATTTCATTGAATTTGTCCAACTTTTCTTGGAAAATATCAAATTTCTTTTCTTACGTGATCAAGAACAGGAAGTAGTCAAATCGGACATAAACCATATCGCCCAAGCACCTTCGATACCACGTCAACCAATGTGTCAAATCGGACATTTTTGTTACAAGCAAAATATTCATGAATTTTCTCCATTACAAGGGGCAAGACCTTGATCTATCGATTTTTTTTTATGGTTTTTTACTTCAGAAGGCATATGGCACACCTTTTACACCCTCATTATACTTTCCAGTAACCTTATTTTTTTCCAAGGTCAATTCAAACAGTCCAAAATAATTGTCCACTCACCTCATACAGCTGTAGTCTCACATCGGCTTGTTGGGTACAACATCTTCTTAAATTACCCAATATTTCTAGACACAGAGCTTCATTACTGGCTGGGTTATACCTGGTGTGTACATCAACTTGCACCTATAATGTACAGTATAGTATGTACCTATTCTATTTGGGCTTTGTTTGGCAACACTTTGTATTATTTTTTCATATAAGGATAGAGATAACACTGATTTTTTATAACAATTTGAATTAATCATGTATATAGAAGCATATGGATATACACTTTTTAGCTTTATTGTTACAACTTTATTACATCTTTCCTTATAATTCCAGTAAACCTAGCTGTAACTTTAGGGAGAGCTTTTTATGACTCTCCAGGATTTTATTAACGTGAAGGCCTGGTACAGATAATGTTATACCTGACTTAAAGTAAATGGCTGACTGCATTGACTGGATGGTAGACCACCTAAAACTTTGAAATTCTTTAAAAACATCAGAAATCCTATAACACCAATTTTTCTAGCTTCTAATTGTCTGAAATGCAAGATCAGCTGTGAAAAACAGTGTGGACTACCTATCTTAATAACTATTGTTAGATACCATTATTCATATTGTGATTATAATATTACTACGCAATATTCCATCAGAATCTGTAGCCATTATAGCATTTATAAGCCATTTTTTTCTGTGTTAAATGCCAAAATGAGCTTTTACAAAATATTAAATTCCATCCAAGTCTGAATTAAAAGTAGCCACTTGTTGAGATACATATCTTTATTTGATTTATACTAGACAGAAGAAATATTTTATCATTTACAATATATGGACATAAAACAAATGTATTTCATACCTAGAAAACATTGATTTCTTTAGGACTATCATTAAGGTATCTTTTAAAGACATGCTCAGTTTTAACAACGGTTGTATAGCCTTCAATAACCCCTCACCAGCACTGGGTGGCAAAAATGATAAATAGTCGAAAGCATCTCGAACTTTAGGTACAGATTCTAATAAATATTGAGGCGCTGAGGATACAATATCTGTTAATAATTCTGAAATATAAGATAATATTAAAATATTGGCATATGTTTGGCTAAATAAGCAACTTTCTCTTAACCTTTATTGTTTAGTCTTACATTTTAATTTTTATGAAATTTCAATATAATCACAGTTCCATCATAAACCTTCGATAAAAAGTTGAAAACAGAAAGATTCATAGCATTTTCAAAATGTGGGACAACAGGTTGCAAAAAAGACATGACCATATAAAAACAGGCTATAACAGTTTACAGTTATAAAATGAATGTATCCATTACAAATATCCTTTACGTTTGGAATAGATGTTCAAATTTGAGAAATACCAGGTTTAAGATATTGGTGGTTGGAAAAACCAATTTCCTACAAATCATCTTTTATAATTGATGTCTAAAGTTAAAATATATGAACCATACCTAAATAATGTGAAACAGGAGATGTAGCTTTGGTTATTATTCTGTTAAAGATCTGGTCTAAGATTTCTCCTCTCACCACTTCATGTGCCTAGAAAAATTAGAATATTGACAATAACAAAACACACAAATTTGATAAAGCGGATTATCAAATTTCACAAGGAATTGTCCAAATAAATCCAAATAACTTAAGAATAAATACAGACGTAAAGACAAGATAGTACAAAATTTCAACTCATACTGCATTTTAAAATAAAATTGTGTTTATCATTGATCAGAATTAATGCCAGAAAATTTCTTTCTTTGCAAGTCAAAGTCTTTATGCCTACCTTAAAAGTATTTTGAAGTATCTTGGCTCCGAGTTGACCAGCTAACTGTGAAGGGGTAGATATGGAGCCTTGGTAAACTTCTCTACCAAATGCAGCCTTTGGACCAAAACTGTCCATTAATGTAAAGCCTAACTGTACCAATCCTTGCAATACATGATCCCAGCCATATTTACTACAAAATAAAATAGTTATATCTTTACCTATATTAGCTTTCTGAAAAAAATTCTCAATTGAATGATTTCCAAGGGATTGCCTTCAACAACAGATTCCCCTTTCCAAAATGCAGGTTTAAGGGGTTGACATCCAAAAATTGTTTAGTTGTTCAAGTATAGACTATATATACACAGAGGCTATATATTCTACAGACAAAATATTATCACTTTATTTCTTTATGCTACAGGCTGTGCACATCAAAGGCAAATGCTGCCGCTGTGGCAAAATGTCCCTCATTACACAAAGCATGGTGTTTGCCTGTCCTCATTAGGCCAGAAAAGTAGGACGTAAAACTCCCTTTCATTTCATACTGATGTTCTCTGATTTGGTATTTACAACAAACATCATATTTTACGGGTTTCATCACATAGACTTACCTATTATCAACCGTCTCTAAAACTAAACTAGAAGTATCTATCTTTATTGGCACTATTTCTCTCACCCATTCTGAATTAGCCTGTTTTTCATTGTCTTTAAAACTTTTTAATATAGTAGTTTTCAGAAAGTCATAAATCTGAAATACAGAAAAACAGGTGCTTGTAAAAAGAATCTGTAACTTTGAGGAAATTAAAATACTATTTGCAAAATGCACCATTTTGAAATTTGCAAGAAAAGTTTTGATAGGATACAAAAACTTTGGTATTCACAAAAATAGAAGTTTTTGTTGAAACTTGAAATTATTTCATTAAAACAACTGTGTATAATTAAGAAATGAGAATGTCTGGTCTTACCTGGTCCTCAAATCTGTGTATTCTAGCTATAGACAGAGTTAATGCTAGTACAAAAGGAGCCAACACTCTACTAGTAGAACAGGATAAGGTAGTCTGTAAGAACAAGGTACATACAAGACTGAAATATATTGTTAACAGGGGCGGGGGCGTGGCGGGCGTGCGCCCCCCTTAAATTTGCAAAACATGGGTCGTCCGCATCATTTTACCACAAATGTTTCTCGCCACACTTTGCTTGGCAAGATATCTATCTACATTGCACCCACTCTAGAAGAATATTTCAATAACTTTGATTATTTTAACCTCACATAATTTTTCGACTCGCTCCGCTTGGCGAAATTTTATTCTGCGCCCCTCTAACGTCAAACCCTGTATCCGCCCCTGGTTAACACATTGACACAAGGTTAAGTGTTAAGCAATTATTATGTAGCAATTAAATCAGTAAGTATTGACTCATTATTAACTTTTGTTCCAGATATTCATACTAAAACAAAAATTTAACAAACATACTGCATTTTATAATTCTATGTTATGAATTTCAAATCAACACTTGATAAAAAGATCTTCTTAAAAATCCAAAGCTTGTGTAAAAATCTGAAGAGAGCAACGTCCACGGTCATGGAATAACAGATGGAGGCGAGAGCCAAAGAGAATAAAATATTGTTTGCCCAAAAAAAATTGAAAATACAAGACAATACCTTGAGATACTTAATAAATTCTCTTCCTAATTCTTGATCTTGTTTTATAGAAAATACAAAATGTAAGATAACAGTTCCCTGTGTATGTCTTAATTTATCTATATCATTCTCTTCTGTCATTAAATCTTCACTGAAAATAAAACATTTTTAATATTTTAAGCCCCATTTCAAACATAGTTAGACAAGAGATGATAGTGATTGATAGCAGTGGTTGTAGATCCACTTATAGCAGCATCCAATTTTCCTTAATGTAAGAGAATTATTCACTGAACTTGAAAATTGACCAAGTGAAAAGAATAAGGTCAAAAAAGACTTAGAATAAGGTTCACAATCAGATAATGTAAAGTTGGAATGAAGATTTTCATTGTTTGCCATCTAGTTTCCTAGTGTTATACTTTTGAGTAAAATTTAAGGCTCTCACTATTTGAAAATCCTGAATAGCAAAAGAATTCTTCTTACCTGGCTTCTGATATAGTATTGACTTTATTCAAAGTATCTTGTTCCATAAAAAATGTAGTGATACCATCAATAACTAATCTTCTATGGCCCTATAATGGAATTTAATATTTAGATTGAAACAAAGGGTAAAACAAAAGTCTTGACCTTGTGCGTATGCAAGCCTAGAGGAAATATAGTTCAATTGGATCACTTGGGATTCACATTACAGTAAGTTTGAGCTTAGGTTCTTTAAATGACAGTCATTTTGGGGTTATGACAAATGAATGGTGGTTTTAAAATCTAATCTCAGTCAGTGTGTCATTAGAGCGTTGAGAGAGTTTACATACCTTGGTAGCTAGTAATAATAATTGATAAATAATGGCAGGTAGATCTTGTAAATCAACGTCAGGAAAAGCTCGGATTATTTTCTCCATTACAAATTTTATTTCATCTGTAGTCATTGGTACGTCTTTAAACATTATAGATAGATGTATAATAGTTTGTGGGTCCCATCTGAAATTCAGACAAAATTACACCTATAAAAGATGTTGTGTTGTCATTTTTGATAACCAAACAAATCTGGCCCAGACATAACAAATACAAATGAGATATAGGCAGGGTCGGAAACTAATGCTGCTTTTTATGAGAATTGTTAGATCACTAGTTTTTCAGAAAGTGAAATATGGCAAAACTTTTGGTATCTATACAAAGCTGAATCAACAATGAGTCCATCAAGACGTTATTGGATGTTCCAAGATTTTCTTGTGCTCTATGTAAAGTACAAAAAATAAAAGGGAAGGCTGTTTCTTTTCTTCAACTACTGTGTAAGCTAAGTCTACTCTTCAACTGAAATGCATTTTGTGATTGACAGGAATAAAGATAGTTAATAAATTACCTTCCAGAACAAAGACTGTTTAATAAATGACTTTTACACTCAGTACCCTTCATATTACCGTCTCCATATAATACATTGTCTTGATGACTTAATTCATGCAGTATCTTGGGGAATAAATCAGCAGCTCTGTAATATATATTTATATACAGTTATATGGTGATAACAATTCGTAGAAGCAAGACAATTCAGTTTATGAAATATCTTATTCAAAGAATGGCAAAATTGTGATACAATACTTTTATAGTACTGACTTCTACAAAGAGACGCATTATATATATCGTGAAGCTCAATGATGTAGATCTTTAACCTTATATAATTGTGTGTGTAAAAGATTCACAAAGAAATCTACAAAAGAAAGGCTTGATATGCCAATAATAACAGATATATTGCTTTTGTATCTATTTGTAATAAATATATTCTCAATTACTAAACTAAAGAATAAAGCAAGTTTATAGAAGCTGAAAATCCTGATAATTCTCATCAGATAATCACTTACTTTCCACCTTTAAACTGTCCATTTTTAACAGAATCTGTAAATAATGTAGCCAGTTCCACCAGATTTTTACCATTCAGATTCTCACACTGAAAACAAAAAACAAAACTCTTAAAATAAGGCAAGGCGCACATGAGGAATACTTTTTATTACGGAAGTATTTTTATCTGTCAATTGTAAGATGAGCCAAAAAATATCTTATCCAGCATATTTCAATGCTTCCCTTACACCTCATATGTGTATGAATATCCTCAAACCAAACTCCATGTCTACTTGGTAAAATTACATACATATCACAAAGAGAAATAAAATAGACCAAACTACACATACTTGTAACATTAACAGACTAACAATATTTGATGCTGTCTTAGTGTTGATTTCATTTTTCTGTAGAATTTTAATTAAATGTTTATAAATAAACAGCTGCTTTTCTCTGCCTTCATTTTCTAAATAATTCAAACCTGCAATAAAAATTTTTTTACTATTTCTTCCCTTTTTCATATACAATTTAGATATGCTTGAATACTTTTGATAAAGGATTTATTCTAGGTCCAGAATAATAAATGGCTCTCAATATAGATACCCATGAAGCTATTGACAAAATAGAACTAAATAGTATTAATTGTAAGAAATAATGATTCTCTCAGAGCTCTACTGCTTGTTTTATTATACTTGAAATCTGCTCTCACTATATCTAAATCTATATTACACATGGACAACCAAATTAATGAAACGAAAAATTAATGCTAATTACCTATGAGAATAGCTTGAAGTAAAATTATAGGATCATTTCTTCCTTTCAAAATCTGACCATCTAACAGTGTTTTTATCTGAAGAAATAAATTAATTAAATTACAAGAATAGCAGTAATGGTTTAATAATCTAATAATATTCTACATACTTTTGACAAAATATAGAGTTCACAATATTAATAAACCACACAGCTCACACAGCAAATTTTATTTTCATTATATATACATTTAAAGCAATAAACTAAGGAGCTACTTCATTAAATTTCATCAAACAGAAAAATTTCACAACTAATATCTAGAAAAACAAACCTCAGTTGTGTCAGTTTTCTTCAAAATCTCAGCCACTTCTTCAGTCTTGCCTTTCTCATGAAGTTCTAATATTTGTTTTTCCATTCTGATAACTCTTTACATCTGATTTAATCTATAATGTTCATACATAGGTAAAGTCTAGGGAAAGTGAGTAAGGAAGCACTTTATATTCAGTGTCAGTGGCCCATGATAGGAACTATGGGAGGGGTGTTTTCATTTCAATTTAAGAGAACATAGATGGAAATCTAGTGCATAGGCCAGGCCTTTTCAAATACATTTTGTGAATGAAACAAAAGGGCCAAAGAGAGTTTACCTAACAAAGTGTTTTTTAGTGGGTGGGTTAGGATTTGACAAGGCCTGGCACTGGCCCTAACATTAATCTCTAATTTGATCTTCAGCAGAATGTTAAAAGGATATGATTCTAAGATGAAATTAACATTGATTGAATTATTGATAAATGTCTCTAGAATAGAAGAGCTTACTTTAAAATGGACAATAAAACAATAATATTAGCCTAAAATAATTCTATAAGCTGATTTATTTAGACTTAAATGCCCTGCTCATTGCTCAGCTCAGTCCTGGCAGTGCTTCTAAAAATCTAAGTTAAAGAAGTCTCAAAGTTATTTTTTTAGTTTCATGAGAGAAAATTCAGCTGCAAATACAATATTTTAGATATCTAACAAAATAAATTATTCAAGGATTCAAATTACATGAATGTCATTTTATAAAATATCTAAAATGATGTACTTTTTTGTGAAAATAATGCAATTTGTAAATGATCAGTAACTTGTCTTTCCAAATTTGGCGGGAAATCCTTCTACTTTCAGTTTATCAACCAGTAGCCAATCAAAGTTTATTTTACTTCTGATAACTGAGATCAACCAATAATCTTCCTTGTATTGAGAGATCAAGGTCTGTATTTACAAATGGCCGACATGAGATAAATTTTATGTAAACACAAAAGAAAATTCTGTAAAGTATCCTTATAATACACATAAATATATAATATTTAGAAAGAGCAATATGGCCTCCAAGAAAAGGAATCGAGGGGATGATGATCATGACAAAAAAGTCACCAAGAAGGCAAAATCAAACGATATTTCATCATCAGAAAGAAAATCTGATCTGGATCCATTTTTTGAAAACTGTCAATTTTTTATTGTAAAAGCCGGCATTGAGAAAGCAAGAATGAAAATTTTTGAAACTCAAATAGATAAATATGGCGGTACAGTAAGAACTGAATTAACTGAAGATGTAACACACATTATTGTTAATGAGAAAATGGATGTTGAAAAACTTTGTCGTCTGCTAAAACTAAAAGCAGCCACACCCCCTCCAGATAAATTGGTAGTCAAATCCAATTGGTTAAGTTTGTGCTTTAAAAATAAAAAACTGGAAGATACAGTGCCATACTTGCTTGAAATAAAACCTTTATCTACAAAATCAGAAAAAACTTTTAGTGATTCTGACTCAGACAAGGAAAAAAAAGCTTCAAAAGAAAAGGATGAAGACAATCAGGTCCATAAAGTTGGAACCATGTTCAATAGTCATACAAAACCAAAAGTGAAAAGTGACCACGATAGTGATTATATGGATAGTGACAGTTTTGATAGTGATTTTGAAGAAGGCAGCAGTAATCTTAGCAGTGAAATACCAAGTACAAGCTCTGACAATTCACCTGTGAAAAATGTATGTTATGACTATGATTTGATGGGCTTAAAATTTCATTTTTGGATATAATCTCCATTATTGTTTAAGAAATAAGATGAAAAAATACTCTTGAATCTGTCAGATTTAACTGTGTCTGTCAATAACAATTAAGTACCATTGTATATAGGCATATACATACATGTACAGTACAAAAATGGAACTTAATTACACATTAATTAATCTTACTTATTTCTTTTAGGCTTCCAAATGGACATGTGCTCGGTCATCAAAAAATTCAAAACCTAATGTTAATCAAGCTATCACAGAAAAATTAGAGGTAATTTGTTGAATATAACTATTATTTCCCTTGATTTATAATTCTAAATGGCTGCTTGACTAAAATGATGTTAAAGGTGTCAAATAGATAACTTGCACACTATATCAAGTCTTGCATATTTTATAACGAATGATTGTGTGTTTATTGTTCACATCTCACATATTGTAGGAAATGATCAAGAATTATGAAAGTACCAATGATAAATGGAGAGCATTTGGTTATCAGAAAGCAGTTCAAGCTATTAGAAGTCATCCTAATCCTATTTCTTCATGGGAGGTAACTCATTTACTAGATGGTGGTGGCCCTAGCCAAACCTCTTTACATTGATCTTTCCTGGATTATCCATACCCATTTACATCTGGGTTTACTGGAATCATGATTGAGATGACTAATTCAAGGTCATCGGACTTTCACACCCCGGTTGAGAACTGAATTCTCAAACACAACGACCACAATTTCCCCGCATCCAAGCAAGTGATGTCAAGGTTATCAGACTTTCACACCCTGGTCGAGAATCAAACTCTCAAACATAGCAACCTTCATTTTCTTGTATCCAAGCAAATGATGTCATGTTTTTAAATAGTGACACAGTAAAAGACAGTGCCATCGAACCCTACAACTAGATTATTTTTGCTCTGATCATATTCATATACTAAAGTATAATTTAGTTTATTGGGTAGTCAAGTCAAGTCATCTAAAATAATTATATTCTTTTATAGGAAGCTAGGAATTTAAGAGGTGTTGGTGCAAAGTTGGCTGATAAAATTTGGGAAATTGTACAAAGTGGAGAATTAAGAAAATTGAATGAGTTTAAATCCAGTGATGAAATTAAAGTTTTGAATATTTTTAATAATGTTTGGGGAGCTGGTCCTACTACTGCCAGGGCTTGGTATCAACAGGTAAAGAGACAATTTTTTTCATTTAAAAATCAGAGAAAGGGTAGTGAAATTAGACTCTACCGACAATTTATAAACCTGTGATGAGTTGGAAATCGAAAAGAGAAACATCTGTCACTGTTGTCTGATAGTTCTTTTATTATGTATTGTATAATTTTCACCTATTCCATAGTGTTAAAACAGTTAGTGATTTTTACGAACCAGGTAACCTTCAGCTATAACCGGTTATTTTTTTGTTCCTTCTAAGAGGTTGTATCGCTTTAACTGATTAACCGTTTCAACCCTACTTTTCCATCAGCCTTTCATGGTATGGTGTCAGTATCATGGTGGCTTCAGCTAAAACATTTTTGGGAATTGATACTTATTTAAATTACATACATGCGAACACCAAACATTGTAAATTCATTCATTTATATTTGTCCCACTCACAGAATTTATTTTTTTTTCAAAATATTTCTTGGTTTTTCTTGTAGGGATTTCGAACTCTAGAAGATTTAAAGATGAAAGCTAAGTTAACAAGTCAACAGAAAGTAGGAGTACGACTCTATGATGATATTTTAGACAGAATGCCCAGAGAAGAAGCTGGTGAAATAGAAGAAGTTGTAAGTTTTAATCCTATAGAAATAGGAACTTTTAGATCAAATTGAAAAATGCAACTTTTTTGTAATTTAATAAAAAACCTATGAACATAACCTCAGAATCCAATTTTAGTTTCATTCTTGGAATTACATTTTTTGGGGTAATATAATCCAAAGTTCTTAGAATGTGCGCATCGTAATATCAGTTTGTTAATGCAATATAACAGACATCTTTCCAAGTTTAACCATTTCAACCCGGTATACCAGCTCAATCTTACGATGTATATACCCGAAAAGCCGGTAAGCAAGTGACGTCATACAACGTTAACGTACTTATGATATATTGCTGGGAATTCAGGGTATATGACGTTTTAGCCAAAATAACATCAGGGTTCAAAGGGATAAGGTTGATACTGATAATTAAAGATTTTTATTTTGTTATTGTCAGGTACGTAAAGCAGCTGAATCTTTACAAGATGGTATAATAGCTCAAGCATGTGGATCATATCGACGTGGTAAAGCTACATGTGGTGATGTAGATGTTTTAATAACACATCCTGATGGTAAATCACATCGTGGTATTTTTACTAAATTATTACATCTTCTCACAGAACAGGGTAAGTTTTTAATGTCAAATTCTTCAGAATATTTTCTGAAAATTTATCAATTAGGACTTTGAAAATGATAATTTTTTTGTGATTGCTAATTTGTTTTGACTCTATTTCTTATCCTAATTATTTTAAATGTAATCTAGTTTATTACAAGCTATAATATTTCTTACAATGATGCAGCTCAGCCAAAGAATTGTTCCATTTTTATTGCAGGTTTTTTAACAGATCATCTAGTGTCAGTAGAAGAAAGTGGGAATCAGAAGAAATATTTAGGTGTTTGTAAATTAAAGGGAGAAAATAGAAGGGTAAGAAAAGATTGGAAATTGAAAAATAAAATTTTTGCCTCATATCTGTTCAAACAGAAAATTGGCTGTATAAAATTATATCTTGTTTTTCTCTAGATTGTATATTTTCCAACATACATGTACCTGTATGCCAATTTATTTCTCACTGTTAATGACTTATTTTTTTAGCATAGAAGATTAGATATAATTGTGGTACCATATAATGAGTATGGTTGTGCCTTAGTTTATTTTACTGGTTCTGCTCATTTCAATCGTTCATTACGACATTTAGCTAAAAAGATGAATATGTCTTTAAATGAACATGCTTTAAAATATGGAGTTGTTAGAAAGGTAAGCCTTCTTCTATAAATAACATTACTGTTAAATAAAAAATAATTCCAGTGACCCGGCTAAACATTTGTATGACCAATCTGGGAAAAGATCAATGCCAAGTGATTTCTGAGGAACCAACTACATGTAGTAGAAAGGATCCAGAGTTGTTATTCTATTTACTTGCATAAATCCAAGTTATTTATCTGCAATTCTGTGAAATAGTTGACATATTTTAAATTAGAATTTGATGGAATTGTAAATTGTGTTCTAGCTATCAATGCCACTGGAAATATTTGATTTTCTGTGAGTTTTGCTTTTCTGAAGATTAATGAAATGCATTTTAAATTTCAATATTTGCCTCTAATATGATGTTTTTGAATGATTATTTTTAGGGTGGTGAAAAAATTCATGAAGGAACATTGATACCTACTCCCACAGAAAAATCAGTATTTGAAGAGTTTAAAATACCATATAGACCTCCTGAAGAACGAGATCATTGATAAAAGCTTTATTGACTATTCTTAATTTATTATATCCCTGGCTTGACTTGAGTTTTTGAGCTTTTTTACTTCTGGAAAAATTATACCATGACATTGCTCATAACCGTAGGGGCCCATGACAGGGGAGCAGACCGACCCCCCTGTCTCCTAGGGTTATGACATTGCTTGTTGATTTACTTGACTAACATTAGCTAATAATCAGACCAACTGGAAAAGCACGAAACCAAGTTGAACATACTGGACTTTTAATGCCCTGTTTAAAGTTGAAGGCGTATTTCTTATATTAGATAATTTTAAGTGCAATTATTTGAAATTTTAATTCTACATAATTTATTTAATTTTATATCTTAATTTATTAATTTTATTTAAGTTTGTTGTTTCTTTTACCATTTGTTGTTATTTTATGATTTTTAATGCATTGATATAATTTCTTAGATAATATGTAATTTTTTTAATGACTTATTTTTATAATGAATTGTACATAGCTGATTTCATTTAATTATGCATATTTTGAAATAATTTTTTTATATACATAAGATTAGTTTGAAGATATATGACCTACCCCTCTGTTGTATTATCTGATACCTTAGTAATATGTCTTAGTGACAGAAAATCTGATAGCACTAGATTTTAATGACAACCGATCCCATAGTACTAGGTCTTAGTAACAGCTGAACCCATTGTACTTGATCCTGGTGATAACTGGTCCCATAGTACTGTATCCTTTAGTTAAATGTCCTTGCATTAGGTATCAAAACCCATAGTTAAAGGTCCTTTCGAGAGATACCAAAACCCACAGTTAAAGGTCCATTCGAGAGGTATCAGAACTCATAGTTAAAGGTCCCTTGGTGAGGTATGAGAATCCATAGTTAACGGTCCTTTCGAGAGGTATAAAAACCCACAGTTAATGTTCCTTTCGAGAGGTATAAAAACCCATAATTAAAGGTCCTTTCGAGACGTATCAAAACCCATAGTTAAAGGTCCTTTGGTGAGGTATCAAAACCCATAGTTAAAGATCCTTTCGGGAGGTATGAGAACCCATAGTTAACGGTCCTTTCGTGAGGTATCAGAACTCATAGTTAAAGATCCTTTCGTGAGGTATCAGAACTCATAGTTCAAGATCCTTTCGTGAGGTATCAGAACTCATAGTTAAAGGTCCTTTCGTGAGGTATCAGAACCCACAGTTAAAGATCCTTTCGTGAGGTGTCAGAACCCGCAGTTAATGTTCCTTTCGAGACGTTTAAAAACCCATAATCAAAGGTCCTTTCGTGAGGTATCAGAACCCACAGTTAAAGGTCCTTTCGTGAGGTATTAGAACTCATAGTTAACGGTCCTTTCGGGAGGTATAAAAACCCACAGTTAATGTTCCTTTCGTGAGGTATCAGAACCCATAGTTAAAGGTCATTGTGTTAGCTGAGTAAGAGGTATTATTTTTTCGAATATCTTGAATATCGTTTTAATTTGCTTATCCAGTATCAGCACTGCACCGATGAGGCCCAGAAAGCCGAAACAGTACTGTTTGCAGTTATAAATTGTATAGTATAGTAATAATGAACGATCATACTACATCAGACAGAATAATATGATATAATACAAGCTGATATTATAGACTAAGTACAATAAAAATAGCTGATTTCATTTAATTATGCATATTTTGAAATAATTTTTTTATATACATAAGATTAGTTTGAAGATATATGACCTACCCCTCTGTTGTATTATCTGATACCTTAGTAATATGTCTTAGTGACAGAAAATCTGATAGCACTAGATTTTAATGACAACCGATCCCATAGTACTAGGTCTTAGTAACAGCTGAACCCATTGTACTTGATCCTGGTGATAACTGTTCCCATAGTACTGCATCCTTTAGTTAAATGTCATTGCATTAGGTATCAAAACCCATAGTTAAAGGTCCTTTCGAGAGATACCAAAACCCACAGTTAAAGGTCCATTCGAGAGGTATCAGAACTCATAGTTAAAGGTCCCTTGGTGAGGTATGAGAATCCATAGTTAACGGTCCTTTCGAGAGGTATAAAAACCCACAGTTAATGTTCCTTTCGAGAGGTATAAAAACCCATAATTAAGGGTCCTTTCGAGACGTATCAAAACCCATAGTTAAAGGTCCTTTGGTGAGGTATCAAAACCCATAGTTAAAGATCCTTTCGGGAGGTATGAGAACCCATAGTTAACGGTCCTTTCGTGAGGTATCAGAACTCATAGTTAAAGATCCTTTCGTGAGGTATCAGAACTCATAGTTCAAGATCCTTTCGTGAGGTATCAGAACTCATAGTTAAAGGTCCTTTCGTGAGGTATCAGAACCCACAGTTAAAGATCCTTTCGTGAGGTGTCAGAACCCGCAGTTAATGTTCCTTTCGAGACGTTTAAAAACCCATAATCAAAGGTCCTTTCGTGAGGTATCAGAACCCACAGTTAAAGGTCCTTTCGTGAGGTATTAGAACTCATAGTTAACGGTCCTTTCGGGAGGTATAAAAACCCACAGTTAATGTTCCTTTCGTGAGGTATCAGAACCCATAGTTAAAGGTCATTGTGTTAGCTGAGTAAGAGGTATTATTTTTTCGAATACATGTATCTTGAATATCGTTTTAATTTGCTTATCCAGTATCAGCACTGCACCGATGAGGCCCAGAAAGCCGAAACAGTACTGTTTGCAGTTATAAATTGTATAGTATAGTAATAATGAACGATCATACTACATCAGACAGAATAATATGATATAATACAAGCTGATATTATAGACTAAGTACAATAAAAATGGCTATTAAATCTTTTCATTTTTGTTTTCTTGGCAATGTGATGTATTTTTTTATGATATAATCCTTATTACACAGAAAAAGCTGAAAATAACACGTATATTTAATCCTAATTCCCATAATAAGAAATGATCGACTGCATTTATAACAAAAACCACTGACATGTCAGAATGGTCATAACTTTACAATGTCATTTTGATCGGCGAGCCTAATCAGGTGCAAAACAGAAAGACGCAAAACTTCATTAAGTCTCATTACGAATTTTATCAAGCATTCATGTCTATTTCTTTTATTTCTTTGTTTAACAGGGATAAAGTCTTTCAAATATTCACTATCCCATCTAAAAGAGCTCAGTTTATTTATTCGTAACAATTTTCACATCCAGCATAGCTAGTTTGTCTGTAACTCAATATCATATATATTCCGTTCCTGGTAAAAAGCGTGCGGTTATCGGGGTTTCCGTAGTACCGGTGGCCGGATAAACGGGGTTTCATTGATATACATGTATATATAGTAAAGATGGAAGTTTTGATATCCAGACATGAAAAAAACGTCGTTTTCAAAACATTTGCATAATTACACATTACATCTTAATATTAATCCCTTTTTGAGGAAGTACAAGTTATTAAGATAAGACGTATTAGTTATTTTTTAAGATTTTTAAATGGGGAAAACAATGATATAAAGAGAAAATTATAATTCTAAATATTAGTTATTTTATCTGTACACGATTGGAGCAGTTGTTATAATTCTATATTAAGACAATGGACAAATTTGTTTGTTTTATCTTTTTGTTTTGCTTTTGTTGGACAAATTCAGTTCCAGGTAAGCAAACTATTTCCACAATCATTATTAGATGGACCTTTACGTTCGGTTTTCTTCTATGATGAAGAAAGTCAACACCATGCATTGTGCAATTAGGAAAAATGCTAGAAAAGCGGCAAAATGCTATACAACATTTCAATTTCCAACTGAGTTACCTACTCAGGGATGCTGCGTCACCAATAGAGGTTTTAAAGAACCCCCTTTACTTTCTATCTTCAGTTGTTGAAAGAGAACGAATCCAAAGCAGGGTACCAGTCCAACACGCCCATCCTGCTGATGTTGGTATGCACAGGTGTATGCAGGAGAGAATTAGCTGTTTTGAGCCACTGAATTTTCTTCAAGATGCGTTGATGAGAATGGATTTCAGTAACGTAGATCCTTCACATCTTATAAACTTCTGCAGGTAAAAAATGCCACTGATACATGATATAAATAAGATATTCAGATAATAAGACATATAAGACATACAGATAGTCTTAATCAATACACAATTTAAACCCAAACAGGACATAGATATATGATATATGTCGAGTATTTAGGCAAGGTTATAGCATAAGCAGCCGAGTAATAGATTTTCAAATAATATAGTTTATTTGTTGCAGTAGAAACGTGGAGAAAAAAAAATAAGTTTAAGGTCTCTAGTGTTATAAACGTGATCTAATATTATATTTTTTAAATAGTGTTATAAACATATAATTTAGGAATGACCTGGGAAATTTAAAGAAATGTTACAGTGAAGTTGAATGCTCTATTCCTGTACCATCGATGGACCGGGCTATAGCCATGATTGACTGGATGTGTGACACCACCGAGGGTGAGTATTAACTCTTTTTTGTCGAAAAAAGACAAAGAGAGGTAGATGTGCATTATTGATGAATTCTCATCAAATGCGTTCATCTAAAGATGACTTCCCTGTGAATTTATTGTAAAACTCTATGAACTTAATGACACGGATGTGAGGTTTTTGACAAAAATTCAAGATTTGTAATTCATGTTTCGATGAAGCATCTTACAAGCCTATTGTGAATGACTTGCAGAATATACCTATATAAGTTTATGTTATGTTACAGACCATGCTTACTCTTTTCGAAACACCTGATGGTACTTCCCTTTGGGGTAGTCCACTACTATACAACTATTAGCCTAATCTCGATTTTCCAGGTTTTTGGGTGCGATTTTGATTAACGGAATTGTTTTGCTTGTACGGATTTTTATTCTTATCCTAAGCTCTCAGGCCAATGCTCGCTTTTGAACAATGAGTTTGATTGATGGAATCAAAGCCCCTTACACACATCTTACAATTAACAAAAATTGTTTCAAAAATTCATATTTCTTCAATTTCTTATTTTATTTAAAGATAGCTTGCCAGGCAAGGTAATATACGCCCACTGGCAGCTTTGTTTCAAAAAAAGAACATTTGGCAGAAGACAGCAACCATCAAATACTCAACCTGTAGTCATAGGCCTACATTTCGTACAGAACTTGAATTAAGTGTTGTTCAAATATATTTTTTTTCTCGATTTCATCAAGGGTTCAGCATTCATCAAGTTTAGTAAAAATCATTCTGCCTTGTAGAGTGTTTATGAGCTAAAAACTAAAACGTATTTCAACGAAGACAGGCAATAAGTCATTGGGTTTATCGTGTGATAATAAACTAATTCAATAGGGTTCATCATAGGGTAATAATAAACAATTTCAGTTAGTTTCGTCAAAATCCGTAAAGAATTGTGACTTGTTGAGTGTTAACAAGCTAAAAATCGAACGGGTTTTAAAGAACAAGGGCAATAATTCATATTAAATATTTTTGGATTCTTTTGATTTTCAATAGGGTTCTTCCTTGGGTGATAATAAACAATTTCAGCAAGTTTCGTCAAAATCAGTAAAGAATTGTGACTTGTAGAGTGTTAACGAGCTAAAAATCAAACGCGTTTAAAAGAACAAGGGCAATAATTCATATTAAATATTTTTCGATTCTTTTGATTTTCAATAGGGTTCTTCCTTGGGTGATAATAAACAATTTCAGCAAGTTTCGTCAAAATCCGTAAAGAATTGTGACTTGTAGAGTGCTAACAAGCTAAATATCAAACGCGTTTAAAAGAACAAGGGCAATAATTCATATCAAATATTTTTCGATTCTTTTGATTTTCAATAGGGTTTTTCCTTGGGTGATAATAAACAATTTCAGCAAGTTTCGTCAAAATCAGTAAAGAATTGTGACTTGTAGAGTGTTAACGAGCTAAAAATCGAACGCGTTTTAAAGAACAAGGGCAATAATTCATATTAAATATTTATCGATTCTTTTGAATTTAAATAGGGTTCATCCTTGGGTGATAATAAACAATCTCAGCAAGTTTCGTCAAAATCTGTAAAGAATTGTGCCTTGTAGAGTGTTAACGAGCTAAAAATCGAACGCGTTTTAAAGAACAAGGGCAATAATTCATATTAAATATTTTTCGATTCCTTTGATTTTCAATAGGGTTCTTCCTTGGGTGATAATAAACAATTTCAGCAAGTTTCGTCAAAATCCGTTAAGAATTGTGACTTGTAGAGTGTTAACAAGCAATTGTGGACGGACCGACGGACGGACGGACCGACGGACGGACGGACGGACGGACCGACGGACATGGGTGACGGCAATATACGCTCCACATTTCATGTGGGCGTATAAAAAGTACACTTAAGTGAAAATGTATACTGATAATTTGACAAGATTGCAATGAACTACCCTGTCCATCCATTATACGTTAAAATCTCATTAAATTGCATATCGACCTATAATCTGACAATCTTTATGAAATATTTATAGGATTCAGTGAAAGTTTGCCGTGTTTTAAATCAGAATCATTCAGCAACAATACCAGTACATGTAAAACCAGAACCAGAACAGGATGTAAAAGTTTCTGTCCGTATGTTGAAATTTCTTTCTTAAAAAAAGTTTTACAGGCCAAAGGAACAGGATATTTTTATTGTGCATACAGAATCTAAGTGCAGACTTCGTGATCCCCGGCTTATCAACAGGAAACACCATGTCGAACGTACAATATGCCAAAATTTATTGTATTTTATGACGAGTTCTTTGACAATTCATGTTACAATGTAGTTATATATTTTATTATATCGTTGGTTATTTATTTCTATTTCCAGGTATCCCTACGGGCGACTAGCTGCCTGTCTAGAACCTTATCTCTTGGAAGATGAAAACTGCACCCCAGCATCAGTTTCCTATGTATCATTATACATGAACCGACTTGATGTACCACTCAGAAGAACCAGTTAATTTCACTATTCATTTGTCGCCTCATTCATTAAAGATCGCCATTTTTGTCATATTCATTGATCTGATTAAACTCATTTTGACCTAGTTTGTTTCCTTATTTCTTGAAGATAATATGTTTTGAAATGGTTGGTTCCAGATTGGTTGTTGATGATATCATCAGCATATCAAACTAAGACAAGACGTATAGTAGGCCTATTCTTTTTAATTATTATCGTGTATAGGACCTAGATTTTTATCAATTTACAAAAGCATTATACAATGTCCCAAATTTCGAAATTAATGAACAAGGCTGTCGACGATATGTCAACATATATAAATGAAAAGTGGATGAATAAATGTTTTATTTAATAAAAACCTGCTCAAAGCGAAAAGAATAAATATTTAAACAATAAACAGTATTCAACAAAGCTAATTATTCTTTCAGATACGCCTTTTATGGGTTTTGAACTTTTGAATCAATATCCAAAATAAAGCATAAGTAAATATTTGAAAAACTCTAGGTATAACGCAATCTAATTAAAATACGATTAAATTCCGTTTCGGTTATTTTTTTTTATTTTAACTCATTGTAATCTAACAAGGTTTATAAGGTGAGCGTCTTCTGGTGAAGAAATAAGCTATTCCTTTCCGCCCATCACAACAAAGTTTACAAGAACGTTTCGTATTACGTTATAATTTGGACTGCATATCAATGTATAGAATCGCGATCTTGATTGGCTGAAATCGACTTTACCAGCAGACGCTCGCATTAATAAAAAAAAAAAAGTCGTTGTATAATATAGGCTTTCCTAATTGCTATAAGCTGCACAAATTTCATATTTTTTTAAACAACAGTATACGATCTAACCGTTGCTTGCTTGACAATATTCTCGTCATTATACATGTATACTTTCATTATATTTTATACTTTCACTATATTTCTCGACCAATCACATTACTCCAAACATATTAATGCGGTAAAATGTCACCATTTCATGTCGCCATTCTAAAAACTTTGAAACTTGATTTCAAATGTAGAGGGGCGTTAGAATAGGCTGAAATTTGAAGTGGAATTCGAGTGGATATCACGATTAAAATTGATATCTTATATTGTCGAGTTTCATATCGATAACTCCAACGTTAAGGGTGTTACTTATCATTAAAGGGATTGTAAAGTAGTTTTCTAAACTTTGTATGTGTATCGGGGACACTGATAGCATCAATTTGCGCCATTCTAATTTCCATTTCGACGTCTGTGGTTCTTGCAATTCCACTAAAACTAACGCGTTTTATGACGTCAGTGATCTGCATATTATTTTTCAATAGTAGCTTCCGGTTGAGTGAAGTCAATGACGTCATAAAACGCATTAGTTTTTTTGTAAGTGCAAGAACCGCAGACGTGGGAATGGAAATCGTAATGGCGCAAATTGATGCTATCAGTGTCCCCGATACACATACAAAGTTTAGAAATCCTCTTTACAATCCCTTTAATGACGAGAATATCGTAATAACAGTAAGATCATTGGGTTTGTTGCAAAAAAAAACATGCTAAACTTAAAGAATCCGTTTTAACAGTTGTTAAATAAAGACACATTCAAGTTGCCATTATACAGTTTCACTCCTTTATATTCGTCTACTCGCTGCCCCTCACAATGAACCCCTACCGTGTTACAGAATTCACAATAAGCTGAAGTATCTCCACCAAGAGTTATCAACAATCCTCCACTAGATCCGGGACACGTCTCCGCTGTATGGTGAATCAACGCAATGCTATCCTGATCTTCAAAATCCAAAAGCTTCCCCATTGTTATAGTTTTTGGTCCACCATGTGGATGAGCTATCACTAACGGGATAAAATTGCAATTTCCTTTTGGCCAAGGTGCTTCGAATCTGTCGATAGAAAAATCCTTCACAAATTGTGGAACATCATCGTCTGGAACTTCAACTCTGACAGCTTTTGGGTCAGAGACATCAACTAATTCGGAACCAGCTTCATAAACGTAGCGTCTCCCAGACTTAGCTTCAAAAAACTCAATATCGACAGCAACAGGTGGCTTTTGGTTTTCTCTGGGAATCAGAACAAAACACTTAGATAATGATCGAGCAATACATCCAACATTTTTACTTTTAGATCCATCTTCAAATATCAGAGTTACGTTGGCTAAACTGTCAGAGTTGTCTTTTAGATCCATTCTTTGTAAAGATTCTGGTATTGGTGAAAATGAGAAAATGCTTTTATCTTGAATCGCTGAGCCTATTTGTAAGGCCTCTCCTTTACTTTGTATCAAAGCCTGTCCCTCAGTATGGTAGAAGAAATCTATGGTACAATTTTCTACCTCAGCTTGAGAAGCTACGACATGATCGTTTGTCAAAATACCATAAAACATTCCAGCTTTATATACTACTCCTGTACCATAAGAAGCTGATCCGTCCTCTTTTTTAACAGTCAGCCTGACCACTCTAAGTCCCATATATTTTATATACTGAAATATTTCTTCTCTTCTCAATTCTTCTGGTAAATCTTCTAGTTTAAATTCATCAAATTTAATAAATCTTTCATGATTTGGGTTTTTGGTACAAGCCGGCACCGTGTTAAGGTCCGAAAACGCTTCTTGAGCTACTTCAAACTCCATATCGTAACGAAATACTAAAATACTTGAAGTTGTTATCTCATTTGACAGGAAGTTAAACTAGAGCTGTGAACAACTCCGAGTGTGGCTCGATACCTCATCTCTTGGCTTTTAGATCTTTTGATTCTTTTGCTTTTCTGGCCGTTTAAAGTTTCCCTTCTATTTCGTCATGGTCTGTCCATAGGACTGTAAGATAGGGAATAATAACACAAGATTTATGGTTGGCACGCATGCGTTGAATTTTGGCGACGCACTTAACTTCTGGTTTCTGTTTAGAAGCGAGGCCAAATGCATTTGATATAGTTAAGTACAATTTTGGCTAGTGAAAATATTATACATATTTATTGTGGCTGGTAGTGGGTCAGGGGTAGGATACATAATGCGCTCTGGTAAAATAGATGAATCAGTCAATCAGGTTATTAAAAGTTTATATATAAAACAGAACAGATAATTATAGGTGATTACAGATGATTATAAAATGATGAACAGGTAAGAGTTGAACGATTGAGTGAGCGAGCGAGCGATTAACTGAAATATACAATATAAATATGTGTGTCAAAATACATGTATAAATCAATTAAAGACTGATAAGAAAACTGTCAAAAGATCTAGTTGGAAATCAAATGGAAACAGTGGGAATAGGCTCATGTATGATAAATGTCAAGGGGGCACATAGACTATTACAGTTTCCAAAAGAATCCAAATCTAGACTGATAATTACTACTAAAAGACTTATTACAACACTCATAAAATAGCGGTTTACTAATGTCAACACTGAGAAATGAATTCCGGGGACGTAACTCTTGTTATGCAAAAGTTAATTGTGGTCTGATAATCAACAGTAAAACGTGGCTTTTAGGGCAAATCCTGATTTGTAAATCACGCTTACAAAATGACAAATTCTGACAAAATGGAACTAATAAATGTACAAATACCGTATTAATAGACATTCCTGGCCCTTTCACAATACGATTACAATGTCAGCTTAAAATGTTAAAGTCTGATAATATACTGATAACTGATAAAAAAGAATATTAAGCAATTCTATGATTCTGCCATCTTTGAGTTTTACTTAAAGTGCACGGATTATTAACAATAAAAAACGAAAGAATACTAGGATTCACTAAAGTTTAGGAATTAATTTATGTAACTTTGCGAAACGAAATAATATTCTAGGCTTATAATAAAATGTCAAACAAATGCTGAAATGGCCATAACAATATTTTCATGCCGTCTTTTTTTCTCAACAGGTCTTAAGGGTCTAAATGTTACCTTTTCAACTCGGTTTCCCTTCTGTCAGTGATGCAGGTTTGAGGAGATTACATGGAAAAAGTGTTAAGTCATTCGGGTCACACGGGTGGGAAAATAAACTGAGGCCTGTGTGCTACAAAGATTCTTCGACATTTGGAAATAGGCAAAAGTTGCCTCATTGCATACTGCATGGAGTTTGTCCGTCCACATTACCTAATCAAAAATTAACGAGTACGGAATCATAGCGTGACAAATCGGTAATATTTTGGCACGCGCATGTGACAGTATAACTTCTAAAAGTCCGTTCACACCAAAAACGTCACGCGGAACGCGACGTCAAAAAATAACGCGCGTTTAAACGCCGCGAAAATAAGTTCAATGGATAATCAATGAAACGGTCACACCAGAAACGCGCGTTAAAAAATGACGCGCGTTCAACGCCGCGTTGTCGCCTCCTGTAGTTATTCAGTGCGTTTTGCGCTGCGTCTTTTCTCACTGCGCATGCTCAGTGCGAGTTAGGACGCCACGTGTTTGAGCCACTGTTCAGAGTCATGCTCATTAACGCAGCGTGAAACGCTGTGTGTGTGACCCCCGTCATGAGCTAAAAACACGGCGCTTAACGCGGCGTTTAACGCTGTGTTGAACGCGCGTTTTTGGTGTGAACAGACCTTAAGGCGTCATCCCATCGTTCTCGCAGGCGCATACATATGTTAATATCAGCCATTCTGCCAGTACTTGGTTTCGGTTCCCTATTCAATAAAAACAAATGTGTAGTCTAGTTCACAGGTCACCAGCTTAGCTAAGCGCGTTTGTACGAGTTATATGCATAATATGTTCGACCGAAACTATTTGTCATGACTTTAGAATTTACTCGTTTTTCCTTCGATATCATAAAAACCCACGGCCGCGTTTTATCCTTATCTTATACATAACTTGACAACGATTAGCCTACATGTACTTTAAATAAACATTCAATAAAGCGATACCACCTCGTAAAATGAACAAATAATTTAAGGTCTCAAGTTTTTCAAATACATGTAAGAGTATTTATTAGTCAAAGGAGTCTCCAGTATACAAACAGAATCCAATAGACTATAATACTTTAGAATTTTCCATAAAATAACAGGTTATTATTGAAAAACGCTTAATAAAACGCTTAATGTTTTGTAAGCGTTTTCAATAATTATAATATATAATGTAGTTTTCTGGATTCATTAGATTATACAGGTATGGTTATGGCACCAGACAAGTTAGTTACCTAATGAATATAAACTCGTATTCACCAAATTTGATAATTTTGCTTTGGATCATTCTAAGAGGTATTCCTGTAAATATAAGAAAAGGTCTTATTCAGTATTTTACACTGACTTGCAATTGGCACAGTCAAGTCTGGTGACATTCGACCATTGTTGATATTTTCCTCTTTATAACGCTCTAGAAAGTGGAACGTTGTCAACGAATCAGTATGTATCAGGGATATCACGAAAAAGATGCATCACAGGGTCATTTCATGTCGCCTGTAGGCCTACCTTTCTACAGTGGCTCCAAATCGATGCCATTTCTCTATTTTTTTCTAGGTAGAGGACGTTCTATGGGACTCACCCCCGGCGGTTTGTGGCGTACTTGAACTGAACAAACCACTCTAGTTCGCTTCCCCCCCCCCCCCCACAATATTATATTCACAGATCCACACCCTTGCCCATGTATTCAGCCCTACTCAAAGATTCGACTCCGCTGAGTCTGCTCATAGGTACGACTCGATGTGTCTCGAGGTTGCCATTGGTTGGCGATTTTACTGCCGCCGAGACAATGGGATGCAACGTTCGCCGACCGTGAGTCTTAACCTTGTGTGACGAACAGGAAAGAAATCGAGAGGCGTGAAATTGGTCAAAATGCATCTGCTCAGCTAACCGTCATTCGTGGCAGTTTGCTCAGCTAGTTGCTCGCAGTGTGCGACGGGCTCCATGCTCTTCCCGGATACCCGGATAGACACAATGACGTCATATTATTGCTAGATTTGTCCGCAGCCATATTACATTCATCATGGTATTCTCCTGGACAGCCTACGGTATCGATTCGGTCTCCGTAGGTCCGTCATTGATTGGATTGATTCTTTCCTGAGAGGCAGAACTCAGAGAGCGTAAGTTCGATCGGTAGGATCACGATCTCACCTTTGGTGTTCCCCAAGGCTCCATACTTGGCCCCGTCCGTGTTTTGCTTTACAGGACTGAATGGATGGAAGTTCCATCGACGCGACGACGCTACGCCACTCCCTCGCAGGGGCGGACTGGGCCGCATGGCTACATGGCTAAAGCCATGCGGGCCGGTGTGGAGAGGGCCGGTTTGTGAAAAATGACAAAAAAAAAAAAATATTTAAAAAAAAAAAATTTGGATGTAGGTCTACTCCAAATTTCAAAAGAAAGTGGCCGAATCCGAAATTTAGTCGTGACCAATCTCTATACCGGTATCTGCCAATGGTACCTACAATAAAGATAGCTTTCCAGGCAAGATAATATACGCCCACTGGCAGCTTTGACTTTAAACAAATATATTGGACAGTTACAAGAAAAGTGATTAAGAACATTCACATCAAGTTTCTGCAAAATCTGTCCAATATTGTGCCTCCTATAGTGTTTATGAGCTAAAAATTAAACATGTTTTCAAGAACAAGGGCAATAATTCATAGTAAATATTTTTCGATTTTGCTGATTTTCAATAGGGTTCATCCTTGAGTGGTAATAAACATTACCAGCAAGTTTCATCAAAATCCGTCAAGAATTGTGACCTGCGTAGAGTGTTTACGAGCAATTGTGGACGGACCGACGGACATGGGTGACGACAATATACGCTCCACATTTGATGTGTACGTGTATAAAATAAATCTGATTATCTTGATAATTTTCTTAATTTCGGTATGCATTTCCATTTTCTGGCCAACCAGTTTTGAGAGCTAGATGTGCTTGAAAATCACGTTTATGGCAGTCACGCTGTCCTGGAAAAATATCCCTCATTGCAGACTGCTTGGCGTTTCTCTGTCCTCAATTAGCCCATGTAGGTGCAGAAAAGCAGGACGTAAAACTCCATTTCATTTTTAATTTTTTTAAATTTTCTGGGAGAGGACCCATTAAGACCCCAACGCTCTGGGTCGTGCTTTGCCCGACACACCTAAGTGGGCCGGTCACTGGAAAAAAGCCATGGCCGCTTCACGGCACCAGTCCGCCCCTGCTCCCTCGTCAATCTAATTAAAATTAGATTACATTTCGTTTCGGTTATTTTTTGATTGTCAACTCCGAGTCGACAATCAAAAAATAACCGAAACGAAATGTAATATAATTTTAATTAGATTGCTCCCTCGTTAGCTGCATTGGCTCCAATTGGAAACAGCGGAAACAAAAATTGTCAAGTCGGTGCCAAGCTATACCTTTCTGAATTATACCAATTCACACTGAAACTCGTAACATCAGAAACTCAGTTAAGATTAAATTGAATATTTTTGCCTTCAAAACTCATGAAAAGACAACCAGCAAACGGAGACAGAGCTTTTGAGGTATATGCACCTACATTTTGGAAAAGTCTCCCGCCAAAATTGAGAACCCCTTGGACATAGGCGTCACGACAATCTATGTTTGCCTTCCTCGCACAATTTACGAGGAATTATTATGTCGAAGCATTAAGTTGGTAGCGTCTCGATGGACTTATAAAGTAAGTTTTATCCAAATCGTTTGAAAACTTAGGGATAAAAGAGAAAAAATTAGAGAGATAATCTTGAAGCCCTAAGGGACAAAAAAGGTTGAAGACAAAATGACCACATATAGAGATAGAACAAAGTGCAAGATGTATTAATGTTTTATAATCTGATAAATAAAATATTTTACAGAGTAGAAATTTGCTCTAAATGCGAAAAGAATAAATATTTAAACAATAAATATTATTAAACACAGCTTAAACTTAACACGCCTTTTATGGGCTTTGAACTTTTGAGTAAATGATTCAGAAACTCGGGGTATATAGTGATATGTTTTAGAAATATAAAGTACATCTACAAAAATGTCATTGGCCTAGACAACGAGATAAAACAGTTATTGCTACAAGCTGCTAAAATGTCATGCTTCTTTAACAACAGTATGGATCTAACCGTTGCTTGCTTGACAATAAGCTGGTCATTCTTCTTCTTCTTGGTAGGTATGGTGTCCGCTTCGGTCGAAATGACCATATCGCAGACGTTGAGTGAGGAGCGATGTGCTCCTGTGGCTTCTTCTGTGTCTTCTTCTGTTCTTGTTTCTTCGTTCTTCTTATGTGTCTTCGTTCTTCTTTCTTCTTCTGTAATCTTCAAGCTGGTCATTATACTTTCATTATATTTTATACTTTCGTTATATTTCTCGACCAATCATATTCCTTCAAACATATTAATACGGTGTCGGTGTCACCATTTCATGTCGCCATTATCAGGAAACATGTCCACCCTAAAAACTTTGAAACTTGATTTTACATGGAAGGGAGGGTTAGAATTGGCTGAAATATGGAGTGGAATTCGAGTGGATATCACGATTGGTATCTTATTTTGTCGAGTTTCAAATTAATAGCTCAACGTTAAGATCGAGGTTACTTGTCATTAATGACGAGAATATCGTGTTGATAGGAGCAACGGTAAGATCATCAAGATTGTTGTGAAAGGAACATAATATGCTATAATTTTTAAGAATCCTGTTTAACAGTTGTTGAATAAAGACACATTCAAGTTGCCATTATCAAGTTTCATTCCTTTATATTCTTCTACTCGCTGCCCCTCACAATGAACCCCTACCGTGTTACAGAATTCACAATAAGCTGAAGTATCTCCACCAAGAGTTATCAACAATCCTCCGCTAGATCCGGGACACGTCTCCGCTGTATGGTGAATCAACGCAATGCTATCCTGATCTTCAAAATCCAAAAGCTTTCCCATTGTTATAGTTTTTGGTCCACCATGAGGATGAGCTATCACTAACGGGGTAAAGTTGCCATTCCCCTTTGGCCAAGGAGCTTCGAATCTGTCAAAAGCGAAATCCTTTACAAATTGTGGAACATCATCGTCTGGAACTTCAATCTTGGTTGCTTTTGGGTCAGAAACATCAACTAATTCGGAACCAGCTTCATAAACGTAGTGTCTCCCAGTCTTTGCTTCAAAAAACTCAATTTCGACAGCGACAGGTGGTTGTTGATTTTCACTGGAAACCATTATGCCTACAATCCACTTGGACATTTCACGACAAATAATTCCAACATTTTTACTTTTAGAGCCATCTTCAAATAACAATGTTACATTGGCCAAATTGTCAGAGTTGTCTGTAAGATCCATTCTTTCTAAATATTCTGGTATTGGTGAAAAGGTGAAGACTCTTCTATCTTGAATCGTTGAGCCAATTTGTAAGGCAACGCCTTTTCCTTGTACCAATGCCTGTCCCTCAGTGTGGTAGAAGAAATCTATGGTACAATTTTCAACATCGGCTTGAGTAGCTACGACATGATCGTTTGTCAAAATAACATAAAACATTCCAGCTTTATATACTACTCCTGTACCATAAGAAGCTGATCCGTCATCTTTTTTAACAGTCAGCCTGACGACTTTATATCGCAAATATTTTATATACTGAAATATTTCTTCCCTTCTCAATTCTTCTGGTAAATCTTCTAGTTTAAATTCATCAAATTTAATAAATCTTTCATGATTAGGGTTTTTGGTACAACCTGGGACAGTGTTAAGGTCCGAAAACGCTTCTTGAGCTACTTCAAACTCCATATCGTAACAAAATAAGATCTAAATACCTGAAGTTGTTCTCTTGTGTGTAGGAAGTTAAATAAAACAGGATGCGACTTGAAAGCATAACGTTATATAATATATAGATATTTATATGTTTTACATAAAATATAGGGCTCACTGGTTCATTGGTTGGTAAATGATAAGTTGACATCCACTTTCAATGTAAAGAGACAAGTTTAGAAAACCCTTTATGTATTTAAGTGCTAAATAATACTTGAAGTTGTTATCCCGTGTTTGTAGGAAGTTAATTGAAACAGGGTGCAACTTAAAAAAAAACAAAAAACACTGTTAAGAACTGGCGTTCGGAAACTGGAGTAATTGAGATCGACGAAGTGTCCCGAATACGAAGGTACACGATTTTACTCCGGTTGCCGAATGTGTGTCCTTGACCTCGCCACTTCCGATATGAGGCTTCCACTGCGCACTCATAGCATATGAATTCGTATTATCGTCATCCAATCGGCAATCCTCGGCAGTTTCCGTAAACCATAATCTGTTGCAGAGCGCCAGCGTAACTTTCACGGAGACCGTTTGATCGTCATCATGTATTTTTAATCGTTCGACATCGTATTAAACTATATATATTTTTATACCCATCGTCTTCATCGAACATCGTCCCAAACAAATGGTATTACAGAGCGTGGTTTGTACGTTAGTTCTGTTATTATTGTGGCTGTATTTTACACCGAAAAATGATGGTTTGTCTTTGTTGACATTGAAAATGGCGGATAATTCCGAATCTCAGATCCAGACCACATCCGACTCATCGGCACAGCCATTCGATCAAGAGGATCAGAATCAAAGTGAACTCGATAGTATAGCAGCGTTACGTCGAAAAAAGAGAATTTGCAAGACACAGTTAACCAAATCGAAGCTGTTGCTGACTAGTCTGTTGTGTGCTAGTGCTAGAAATGTCGACAGTTATACGATCAGCTGTAGATAATGTGTTGAGGCTGAATGAAGAGGTAATTAACATTTTAGAACATTTATGTGAGCAAAAGGTTGAATTTGAAGAAGAATTAGAAGCCGTGCAGGCTGATCAAAATGTGGCCGATCTCTTATCGCGAGCTACAGACATTCTTTGCAATGTGTCAAAGCAACGAGAAACACCCTTGCTCACCACTGATTCAGTTTCTCTTTCAGCATCACCCAGTCCACGGTTAGAATCGAACGACAATGAAAATCAACCCAACAGCGTACCAACAGTTGTACAGAATGGTGGCACAAATCCAGCACTAGCATCGAGCCAGGTTGATCGAGATCTCTTTAGACATTTAAGTAAGGTATCAATTATAAAATTTAATGGTAATAAAAGGGACTATCGGGTATTTAAAGATGCTTTCACTGAATACATAGACAAGACTTCAATTTCTAAAGCGTATAAAATGTTACACCTTAGACAGCTATTAACCGGTGATGCTTTGAAATCGGTAGAAGGATTTCCCGCGTCTGATAATGGCTACGATGCTGCCTTGAAACGTCTAGAAGATAAATTCGGCGGAGAGCGACGTGCCGTTCTGATACATTTGGATAACATTAGACTCATGAGTCAGGTTAACTTTAGCGATCTCAAAAGATTTGAGGAATTTGTTGATAATTTAGAGCTATGTATATTATCTCTCAAAGACAGTGGCAGAACTGAGGAGTTTAACGAAAACTCGATGTTTTTTAGCGTTGCCAGGTCAAAACTCACTACAAACAATGTTATGCAGTTCAAACGTTGGGCTGCTCATGAAAAGAAGGAACAATCCCTTTTGACCATGTTTGAATGGCCTTCGCAAGAAGTCCGTTATCGTACAGAATCACAGGAGGAAGTTGAAGGTTTCAACCTGCCTTCCAAACCGGTGCTCACATCGTCCTCGTCACGGCAATCCGGTAATACCTTCCAACCAAGAAATCGTTATGGTAGAAATTCGAAAACCTTTGCCCTAAAAACCAACACTCCTAAATTGTGTATCGTTTGTAACCATTCTCATGACTATGGGTTAAATAACTGCACATACTTTAAATCACTTTCAGTTAGTCAACGTTGGACTATGGCCAAGGATAAGCGTCTTTGTTTTCGTTGCCTCGGCCATGATCATCGTGGTTCTAAGTGTAATAAGGTTCAGCAGTGTGCTATTGAAGGTTGTACGCGCACGCATCATTTCTTGTTACATGCTAGCTCTGATAGGAAACTTTTAGACAGCTCTAGTTGTGGGAACCCAGGACAGTTTAACTCTAATGACAATCGTTTGAATACTCATGATCAGGTCCAGGAAGATAACTCCCGGTTAACAGAATCTGATCAGACTTCGTTTAAGCACACCCATACCCAGATTAGGAAATCGACTGCTTTGGTTATGCGCGTAGTGCCAGTAATTTTACGTAATTACAATCGAGTTATTCAGTGCAATGCACTCATGGACGACTGTTCTACTGATAGCTACATAAATGCCAATATAGCCGCAGAGTTAGGCTTGTGTGGCGAACTCACAGACTTAAACGTATGTGTTCTTGGAGGAAAATCAACGTCATTGAATTCCACTTTCGTATCTTTAGAGGTATGTAGTTTGGACTATAAGACTTGTATCCCATTCACTGCCTTCACTGTAAACAATGTGACTGGTGACCTTCGAACAGTTAATTGGAACGAACAAGCACAGTTTTGGCCACACCTTCAAGGTATCCCATTTCCGAAAATATTGAATCACAATGTTGACTTGTTAATTGGCCTTAATGTATCACGCTATTACGGAAATATCGGGTCTGCCCCATGAGCCGGTCGCAAGATTAACTCCCTTGGGTTGGACGTGCATAGGATCGGCGGAACCCTTTTGCCCTAAGCGCCCAAACTATGCTCACTTTGCCTATTACATCAAGACTGAATCGGATGTAGACACTTTGATCCGAAATATGTGGAACATTGAAAATTCTGGACTTAATCCGAAACATTCGGCCCTCACTAAATCAGAATGTGACGCAATTGAATCAACAAATAAATCTTTGGTTTATGATTCAAAGGACAACCGTTATACTGTAGGCATCCCTTGGAACTCTAATTATGGTGAACTTTTGACTAAATGCAACTTTGAGAATGCCAAGTTACGTCTTTTAAGTCTAGAACGTTCGTTATCCAAACGACCGGAAATTGCAGATAGTTATTCGGACATAATCCGTGAGCATCTACAAAAAGGTTATATTTCTGAAGTTCCAACTGCGACACTCCCATCATGGTACCTTCCACATTTTGCAGTGGTGCGCATGGACAAGGCAACCACGAAGGTTCGTATGGTGTTAGATGCCGCTGCCCGAACTGACGGTTTATCGCTTAATGACTGTATTAATCCAGGCCCAAAGCTGCAAAGAGAACTTGTGGATGTAATTTTGAGGTTCCGTTTGAAGCCTGTCTGTTTGGTAGCAGACATTTCCCAAATGTTCCATCAAATTAGTTTAAAGCCGGACGACTGTAAATTTCATAGGTTTCTTTGGCGGGACAATTATCAAAGCCCAATTAAAATCTATGAGTATAATAGACTTGTATTCGGAAACTCCTCGTCTCCTTATCTGTCCCAGGCCGTCTTACGTAAACATTGTGAGAGTAATGCTAGCGAATATCCCCTGGCCGCTGAGTCAGTTCTAGCTTCCATGTACGTCGATGATCTGCTCGACAGTGTTGACACCGTTTCCGAGGCCATCGAGTTACGACAGCAGTTGACAAACGTTTTGCTTACTGGTGGTTTCGAGATCCGTAAATGGATGTCAAACAAGCAAGAGGTTCTTGCAGACATTCCCATCTCTGACAGATTAAACAGACTTTCACTGGACGATTCAAATCTACCATCTGTCAAAACTCTCGGAATATTGTGGAGTGCAGAGACAGACACATTCACATTTGAAGTGACAAATAGTTCGAGTGCTATACTTACAAAAAGAATAGTTGTAAGTAGAACAGCGACGCTCTTTGACCCACTAAACCTCATTGCACCCTTTTCTATTCGAGCTAAGATAGGGATCCAGAAAACCTGGGTCTGTGGACTTAACTGGGACACGCCCCTTCCTGTTGACTTAGCTGAACAAAGGAAAAGTTGGTTTTCCGAATTACCACTGCTTATAAATTTAGAAATTCCTCGCTGTTTGGTCAGAGATGACAAGTTGATTGTTACCAAATCGGTTCATGTCTTTGTAGACGCTTCCGAAAAATGTTACGCTACGTGTTGCTACCTTCGGTGCAAGTACGATGATGAATCGGTTTCCGCGGAGTTAATAGTTGCGAAAACTCGCGTTGCACCTTTAAAGGCTTTGTCAATTCCTAAATTGGAACTATGTGTCGCAGTTCTTGGCGCCCGCATAGCGGCTTCGGTTTGTGATGTTTATAGTATTCCTACTTCATCGGTGACTTTCTGGTGTGACAGCCAAAATGTCCTTTATTGGATTAAAGGGGAATCTCGTTCGTATAAACCCTTTGTATCCCATCGGGTAGGTGAAATTCACGAACTGTCGGAACCGCTACAATGGCGTTATGTACCTACCAAATTAAATAGTGCTGATTTAGCGACTCGTGGTATGTCCGCACTTGATTTGTCTGAATGCCAACTGTGGTGGCATGGACCAGAATATTTGGCATTAGAACCTAATTTGTGGCCGGATCGCGTAGTCCCCGAACCTGTCGAGACTGCTCTGGAAGAGGTTCGCTCTAGCACGCGTGATACATTTCTCGTAACAAAGCAGACACATGATCTTGGTAGATTAGACCCCAATCGTTACTCTAAATGGTTAAAGCTCATACGAGTCACTTCGTTTGTCCGTAGGTTTGTGTATAACATTCGGAACTCTGGTTCGCGAATATCGGGTGCAACTCTAACAGTCAGTGAGTTAGACCAATCTGAAACCTTTTGGTATAAGGTCGCGCAAAAAGATTCCTTCAGTGACGAAGTTCGCTCGGTTCAACTTGGTGATCCCATTCGGAGAAATTCAAAATTAATTACCCTCAATCCGTATCTTGATAATGACGGTTTGCTTCGTATTAATGGTCGTATTGGTAAGACTAGGCATTTGTCTTATGCCGCCAAGTTTCCTATTTTATTGCCGGCAAATCATAGGGTATCAAATCTTATAATTACGTCCTATCACGAGGATGGTAATCACTACGTGGGTACCTCGCATGTTCTATCGCTCTTGCGATCCAAATTTTGGATCGTTCACGTTCGAAGCCTTATTAAAGGGCCATTCTGCATTTTTGAAAAAGTTTCCATTACCAAAAAAAATCACAAATGCTACCTGAGAGTATTTTTAAAGTATGCTTATTGTATCTCAATATCTTCTTGATCAAACTGAATTAGGTTTTAAAGGGTTAATTACAAACAGGGAGTACTTTTTGTTAATTAAGCAATTTGACCTAGTTTTGGTGTTTGCCCTTTAAATGGCTCAATATTTCTAGCTGAAACCTTTTAAACACGCAAGAGGGACATTTCTCTACAATCAGGCGTTTATTTTACTCAAATCCGTTCATTAGTTTCCTGTCAGCGTCCAAATAACATAACACACTTAAAAACCTTACGTAAGGTTTTTAAAAATTTAAGCACGTTTTTAGCGTTTAAAAATTAACGGCTGGATTTTTTGAGTTAAAACTTTCAGATACATTGAAGGGCACATAGTTACAGATTTTGGTGTAAAGTTTTCACAAATTTGAGCAAAAAAAATTTTTGACCTAAAAAAAATTCAGACTGTCCCTTTAAGTCCATCAAAGCATCTTGCACCGAGTGTAGTCGACGTCGCAGGACACCAGCAGTCCAAGTTATGGCTCCTCTTCCTGAATGTCGTTTAGGGACACCACTCAGAGCCTTTGCTAGAATCGGTATTGACTATGCTGGACCATTTTTGACCAAACAGGGTAGAGGCAAAATCCGGACGAAACGTTACCTATGCTTAATAACATGCTTGGCAACGCGGGCAGTTCATTTGGAGTTAGCCTGGTCTATGGACACAGAATCTTTCCTGTGTGCGTTTTCGAGGTTCACAAATAGGCGTGGCAAGCCACTCAGTGTTGTTTCTGATAACGGGACAAATTTTGTTGGCGCCGAGCGCGAATTAGGCGACCTAATTCGTGCCTTAGATCAAACAAGAATTGGCCAATCTTTGGCAAATAATTCCATCGAATGGATGTTCAATCCGCCACTCTCGCCACATTTCGGTGGCGTTTTCGAGGCTATGGTAAAGTCCGCAAAACGTGCTATTAAAGCTATTATAGGTAACGCGGACGTGTCGGACGAAGAATTAGCTACAGCCTTTGTTAAGGCTGAAGGCCTTATAAATTCACGCCCACTTAGTTATCAGGGAGACGATTCTAATGACTCACCTGTCCTTACCCCTAACCATTTTTTATTCGGACAAATTAGTGGCCAGCTTGCCCCCGAGTGTGTTGACGATCTTAAGTTTGACCCCCGAAAACGATGGCGTAGAGTACAAGATTTAATCAAACATTTCTGGCAGCGTTGGATGAAGGAAATTCTGCCCACCCTTAATGCTCGAAGTAAATGGCATCGAAAACGCCGAGATTTCGCTGTGGGTGATGTAGCCATTGTTGTCGACCCTCAGAACCCCCGGGGAAAGTGGCCCCTGGGTAGAATAGTTAAGGTGTTTCACGGGAGTGATAATCATGTCAGAGTCGTAGAAATTAAAATCGGAGATAAAATCTATAAACGATCAATATGCCACTTGTGTCCTTTGGACACTGTGTAAATTCGATTGTGTTTGTTGTGGATTATTTCGGAACGTCGTGTGTGTATTCATAAAGGAAGCAAAATCATCTATATGATTTTAATGTGTTAAAATCGGAGAAAATTCGATTGTGTTGTACAAAAATTTATGAAAAATCTTAGATCCATAGTGAGCGTTGTTGTGGATTATTTCGGAACGTCGTGTGTGTATTCATACAGGAAGTAAAATCATCTATATGATTTTAATGTGTATATATAAAAAAAATATATATATATAATAAAAAAAATGTGAAAAAGTGAAATTAACTAGAACCATGAATGGTACCATGCAGTGCGCATCCGGTTTCGTCCATTGGTGAAAAGTGACATCTTTCAATCCATGATGTCAGTTTTACAGAAGAAAGCTTGTTTTACATTAAAATGCAGAAGGTACAAAATTTTAAAACGCACAATTTTGAATTCGGTAGTGAAAAGTAGAAAAACCAGTTCACACATGGTAGTCAAAAGTGAAATAAACATTTCATGTTCGGTAGTGAAAAGTCATCTGATTAAAAAAGGCGTAATCACAGTTTGATATACATCAGTGGAAAACGCATATCACAAAATTTCTAATATTTGTAAATAAGTTCTAAAGTGCAAGAAAGGACTCATGAAAGAGCCAAATCTTAATTTAGAAACGGACTGCACAGTATTCATACTTCATAGTTTGAAATACAGATCGAATTTTATCAATACATATTTCATTCAAAGAAAATATATCTTAATGTTTCTTTTATACAGTTACAATGTAACAACTAGAGCTGTGAACAGCACTGAGCGTGGCCCGTGATACTTTGCCTGATAGTTGTAAGACTTTTTGAACTTCAAACCCCTAAATTCTGGTATCCAAAATGGTCCCTGATAAATGGTCAAAATGGTCCTTCCAAAAAGTCAAAATGGTCTCAAAATAATATTTTTATTTATGATGTTACAAATTAACAAAACATAAAGTGCTATATAATATATTTTTTGTATAATCTTTTTGAGAACTGGAACTTCAAATTATATTGTAAGTCTTAGAATGTCTTGGACTTTTATTTTTTTGGCCATTTTAACCAATGACTTGGTTGAAATCAAAGAGGAAATTCAGAGGCCATTTTGACCAAAATAGGGTCCATGGTGACTGGCCATTTTGACCAAATTTAACTTTATGGCCATTTTGACTTTGGCAAGATTAAACATTTACTTTTGTGCATTAATGATAACTTATCGCCCAAACGCAAGTTAATGGGAGAGGACGATCGCCCAAACGCAGCTTTATGTCAAAATGTAGTAATCTCCCTTCAACTGAAATTTAAATTTAATATCTTACAAGCAGATGGAATAACTAATTTTCAAATTTCAAAAGGCGCTATTTTGATTTTAAAATATTGTGTTGTATATAATTGAAAAAGTAGATTTAGCATAATTAGATTGTGAAAGAATTTGTGACGTACATGAATTAGGTCACGTGTCAGAGCTCTTCAAAGCTAAAAACTGCAATTTTCAAATGGATATAAAACCGGAAGTAAACATCGGAAAACCTAGATGAAAGTATCTGTGCATAGGTATCGTCAATGGCAATGAATTTGTTTCAGGTCAATTGGTCACCAGAGGTCAAGGTCACAAGATATGAGCCTTTAAAGTTTTGACAATTACTGATTTATCTTAACCGGAAATCAAAATAAATCAGAATTGAAATTTAAAAATTGGCGTCTCATGTTTTGGTAGCAATCGACTGTAGATTCCAAAAACATCAGAATTATGCAAATTTCATTACACCCTGAGGCCTCATTTTGCGTTTTATGAAAATATACCATTTCAAGATTGCGACTGATCTGTTACATCCGGGTCAAATTTTATTATTTGTATACTTTTGTGTCTATATTACATACATACTGCAAAAAGAATTTTTCAAATATCTTCAAAATTCCGGAAGTTAAAATTTTGACTTTGAGAGCCAATAACTTCAAAACCGGAAGTGATACAAAAATTTTGAAAACATATTTTTGTTCGCCATCAAAATGTCTATCTACCTGTAAGTTTTCAGAACGATCGAAATAAAAATTGAAAAAAACACGCACAGTTTCAATGGAAATTGACACAAATTTTTCAAACTTTAAAAGGCGGAATTTTGATTCAAATATATTGTGTTGTATATCATTGGAAAGAGCAGACATAGCATAGTACGACGGTGAAAGAAAATAAGACATATGTAAATTAGGTCACGTGGTAGGGCTGTTTAAAGTTAAAAATTACAATTTTCAAACGGCTATAAAACCGGAAGTAACCATTGGGCATCTGAAAAAAATATGTCATTGAATACATCTAATCAAGGGCAATAACTTTTGTACAGGTCACAAAGTCACAAAAGGTCAAGGTCACAAAATATGGGCCTTGAAAGTTTTGACAATTACTGATTTATTTTTACCGGAAATCAGAAAAATTCAGAATTGAAATTCAAAAATTGGCTTCCCATGTTTTGGTCGCAGTCGACTGTTGATTACATAGACATAAAAATTATGCAAATTCCATCACACCCTGAGGCCCCATTTTGCGTTTTATGAAAATATACCATTTCAAGATGGCGCCTGATCTGTTACATCCGAGTCAAATTTTATGATTTATATAATTTTGAGTCTACATAACAAACATATTGCAAAAAGAATTTTTCGAATATCTTCAAAAGTCCGGAAGTTGAAATTTCAACTTTGAGAGCGAATGACGTCAAAACCGGAAGTGATATGGAAATTTTGAAAATTGCTAATTGTTTGCAATCAAAAGGTCTATGCATATGCGAGTTTTTAGGTCGATGAAAGTAAAATTGAAAAAGTTGAAAAAATGGTCAAAAAAGGTGCTCCAAAAGTCAGCGACAAAGTTTTCAAAGTGGATGATTTTAAACACCTATCTTGTGGACAATCGATTAGCGAATGTAACAAAGAAACTCCGATCAAAATCGGTTGAAAAACAATGGTGAAAATGGTAAAAAACTTAAAATGGGTTTTTCTGTCATACGTCATTTCCGGTTAAACAAAAAAGCACCATTTTACATTCGCGTAACACCGTGCAGTTAGATTTAGTAGGTGATAATTTGAGATATTGTGTGAAATGTTCGCTTCATACCGAATTAGCGTGACCAGAAGTAGACAAAAAAAAAAACTAGAACCATGAATGGTACCATGCAGTGCGCATCCGGTTTCGTCCATTGGTGAAAAGTGACATCTTTCAGTCCATATTGTCAGGTTTACAGAAGAAAGCTTGTTTTACATTGAAATGCAGAAGTTACAAAATCTTAAAACGCATAATTGTGAATTCGGTAGTGAAAAGTTGAATAACCAGTTCACACACGGTAGTCAAATGTGAAATAAACATTTCATGTTCGGTAGTGAAAAGTAATCTGACTAAAAAAAGGCGTAATCACAGTTTGATATACGTCAGTGGAAAACGCATATCACAACCTTTTAAATAAGTTCTAAAGTGCATGAAAGGACACAATATGAAAGAGCCAAATCTCAATTTAGAAACGGACTGCACAGCATTCATACTTCATAGTTTGAAATACAGTTCGAAATTCATCAATACATAATTCGTTCAAAGAAAATATATACTAATGTTTCTTTTAAAACAGTTACAATGTAAAAAAAAGTACATTTATGATATGCCTATCGCCCAAACGCAAGTTAATGGGAGAGGACGATCGCCCAAACGCATCTTTATGTCAAAATGTAGTACTCTCCCTTCAACTGAAATTTGAATTTAATATTTTACAAGCAGATGGAAAAACCAATTTTCAATATTCAAAAAGCGCTGTTTTCATTTTAAAATATTGTTTTGCATATCATTTGAAAGAGCAGATTTAACATAATAAGACCGTGAAAGAATGTGTGACGCATATGAATAAGGTCACGTGTCAGAGCTCTTTAAAGTTAAAAACTGCAATTTTCAAATGGATATAAAACCGGAAGTAAACATCGGAAAACCTAAATGAAAGTATCCGTGCATAGGTATCGTCAATGGCAATGAATTTGTTTCGGGTCACTTGGTCACCAGAGGTCAAGGTCACGAGATATGAGCCTTTAAAGTTTTGACAATTACTGATTTATCTTAAACCGGAAATTAACATAAATCAGAATTGAAATTCAAAAATCGGCTTCTCATGTTTTGGTAGCAATCGACTGTAGATTCCAAAGACATCAGAATTATGCAAATTCCATTACACCCTGAGGCCCCATTTTGCGTTTTATGAAAATATACCATTTCAAGATGGCGACTGATCTGTTACATCCGGGTCAAATTTTATTATTTTATACTTTTGTGTCTATATTACAAACATACTGCAAAAAATTTTTTTCGAATATCTTCAAAATTCCGGAAGTTGAAATTTTAACTTTAAGAGCACATGACGTCACAACCGGAAGTGATACTAAATTTTTTAAAACATATTTTTGTTCGCAATCAAAATGTCTATCTATCCGTAAGTTTTCAGAACGATCAAAATAAAATTTGAAAAAAATACGCATAGTTTCAATGGAAATTGGCACATATTTTTCAAACTTTAAAAGGCGGGATTTTTATTCAAATGTATTGTGTAGTATATCATTGGAAAGAGCAGACAGAGCATAGTAAGACGATGAAAGAAAATAAGACATATGTAAATTAGGTCACGTGGTAGAGCTGTTTAAAGTTAAAAATGGCAATTTTCAAACGGCTATAAAACCGGAAGTAAACATTGGGCATCTGAAAACAATATGTCAATGGATACATCTCCTCAAGGGCAATAATTTTTGTACAGCTCATTAGGTCAAGAAAGGTCAAGGTCACGAAATATGGGCCTTGAAAGTTTTGACAATTACTGATTTATTTTTACCGGAAATAAGAAAAATTCAGAATTGAAATTCAAAAATCGGCTTCCCATGTTTTAGTCGCAGTCGACTGTTGATTACATAGACATAAACATTATGCAAATTCCAGAACACCCTGAGGCCCCATTTTGCGTTTTATGAAAATATACCATATCAAGATGGCGCATGATCCGTTACATCCGGGTCAAATTTTATGATTGGTATAATTTTGTGTCTACATAACAAACATACTGCAAAAAGAATTTCTCGAATATCTTCAAAATTCCGGAAGTTGAAATTTCAACTTTGAGAGCGAATGCCGTCAAAACCGGAAGTGATATCGAAATTTTGAAAATTGCTAAATGTTTGCAATCAAAATGTCTATAAATACGTAAGTTTTCAGGTTGATCAATATAAAATTGCAAAAGTTGAAAAAGTGGTCCAGAAAAGGTGCTCCAAAAGTTAGCATTTTTTTTCTCAAAATGATATTGTTAAACTTTTGTATCGTGGACAATCGATTAGAGAAATAAGCAAAGTCAGTCCGATCGAAATCGGTTGAAAAACAAAGGAGATAATAGCCAAAACATCAAATCCGATATGTTCTCATACCTCATTTCCGGTTGGTAGGGCATGCACCATTTTACATTTAAACAATACCGAGCAGTAGATTATCGTGGGAAATCTTGAGAGATGGTGTGTGGCATGCATAGTTTTGGCTGGGCGCTCTGACCAGAAAACGGAAAAAAAAAAAAAAAAAAAAGACATTTGCAAAACAATGCAGTGCGTTCGCTAGAACGCACTGCAAAAAAGTCATTTGCAAAACAATGCAGTGCGTTCGAAGAATCGAACGCACTGCAATAAAAAGTATTCGATATTGTGATACAGTTAATTGTGATATAGAACTCCGTATATATATAATAGCAGTGAACATTAATAGGACTGAAGCAGAAGTATAGACAATTTTTGTGTATTTTATCATTATATTTTTTGAATTATTGTTTCTTTGATGTGGGTCACATCAAGGAGGAGGGTATGTTAAGAACTGGCGTTCGGAAACTGGAGTAATTGAGATCGACGAAGTGTCCCGAATACGAAGGTACACGATTTTACTCCGGTTGCCGAATGTGTGTCCTTGACCTCGCCACTTCCGATATGAGGCTTCCACTGCGCACTCATAGCATATGAATTCGTATTATCGTCATCATGTATTTTTAATCGTTCGACATCGTATTAAACTATATATATTTTTATACCCATCGTCTTCATCGAACATCGTCCCAAACAAACACTATATATACATATTTATATGATTCAAATGAAAATAGAGCTCAACTCTTGGTTGGTTAGTTGGTTGGTGGATAAAAAGTTGACATCCACTTCAATTTAGGTGTAAAGAGGCAAGCGTAGAAAACTGTATGTATTTAATCGTAACAAACGAGTCTACTTTCTTGTTTGTTAATAATCTTTTGTATCAAACTTATATATAGGCTACATTATTCATCTTGGAAAACTACAAACTGATGTCATTTTTCAACATGCGATTTTACACAACTACAGTTGAATTAGCTTAAATTCCTAAATGTTAAAATTTGTTTTTGATCGCAGAAGAGACAACAGTTTTCATACAATTTTATTGACACTTTGAAACTTGCATATAAATTATCCGAAAACAATTAGAGACTGGAATAGGTCGTAATCAGTATTTTTAGACTTGTATTTGCCGGACGAATTTCGGCAATTCTCGATAGTGTTCGCGAATGCGATTTCACAATAGACTGTTTGATCGGATGAAACCAAATAAATATTTTTCTAGAAGTTAACAAATTTCTTATTTTATGAGCTCGGGACGTTTCTACAGACCGAATCCTGAATCCTGTATGTTTATGTTACAGATATCACCTTTTTTTTTTAAAAAAATGGGGTCCCACAGGGTTGTGCCATGTCACCAATGCTATTCATTCAATATACAAATGAATTTGTAAATAATCTAGAAGTTGCATTCACAGATGAAGCTGCTATTGAATGTTATTAAAACTATTTACTGGTGTGTATTACCATACATATAATTTCTCTTCTCTGTAATCTATCCACTCCTTTTCCATTATCTAAATAGAAGGGTAATTTGCCGAACCGTATGACCCCTCCCTTCCCCCATCGGGCCAACAAATCGCTATCGCAAATGAGCACAGAATTACCAGAGAATCTGTGTATAATCCGACAAATTTATATACATGTAGTTAAGTTATTGAAAAACACTTTATAAATCTTAAGCGTTTGTCAATATTTACTCTCATTTTGATCAATAATTATTATGTTGGAGTTATTTTGAATTACCTGTATTTTATATAAATTCTGTTATTTATGACAGCCGATTTGTTAAAATGTTTCATTAAAAATTGTACTCGCTATCAGGATCACCTGTCACTGTATTTTTAACAAAGAACAAATATTTCAATCAATTTAAGTTTAAGAACAACCGTTGCAATTTCAGGAATATATGATATGATATTTCTTATAAAAACTTTTCACTGGTCAACGGTTATATACATATTGTATTGTATGTATTGTATACAGCTGTAGCCTACATAAACGCAATTATTTTAAAGAATTTTAATTAATTACAAAACTGGATTTTTAGAATTGAATTTTTTCTTTTGGACACATATTTTTATATACGTCATGTACTACATTTAGAAATTTTATAAAGTGCATTATCTTTTACTAAAAACCACCAATCAAAGTTTCGCAGAAGTCAAATTCCTCTGTAAACAAAAGCAGTAAGCTTCACCACAAATGAGATCAAAACGGAAGCCTCCTGTTAAGCTATTAGAAAGACCTTAAGTTTCGTTCTAAAGATAGGACTGATGTAAAAGTACAAGATTTTATATACATGTATTCATATTAATTTGTATGACACATTTTTTTGTGATATATCATTCAGTCGGTTTTTCAAGGACACGCTTCTTGACACTTCGTCTTATTTACGTCAGTGAGCTCTGTTTTCTTTCGTTGAAAACGGAGTTTACAAAGTTATATTCTATATTTAACAAATCTCTATGATTTTGACTCATATAAGAAAAGGGGGGATTTTCCCGACTTGTGGGTTATTAACTGGAAATAGAGATTTTTTTTTATTTTGTCCCGACAATAAATCAATCACTTGTCAGTTGTATCCTGTTTCAATTAAACTTCCTAAAATACTGTATATGACATGACAACAAGTATTTGAGATCTCATTTCGTTACGATATGGAGTTTGAAGTAGCTCGAGAAGCGTTTTCGGACCTTAACACGGTTCCGGCTTGTACCAAAAACCCAAATCATGAAAGATTTATTAAATTTGATGAATTTAAACTAGAAGATTTACCAGAAGAATTGAGGAAAGAAGAAATATTTCAGTATATAAAATATATGGGACTTAGAGTCGTCAGACTGACTGTTAAAAAAGATGACGGATCAGCTTCTTATGGTACAGGAGTTGTATATAAAGCTGGACTGTTTTATGGTATTTTGACAAACGATCATGTTGTAGCTACTCAATCTGAGGTAGAAAATTGTACCATAGATTTCTTCTACCACACTGAGGGACAGCCATTGGTACAAAGTAAAGGGGAGACCTTACAAATTGGCTCAACGATTCAAGATAAAAGCATCTTCACCTTTTCACCAATACCAGAATCTTTACAAAGAATGGATCTAAAAGATAACTCTGACAGTTTAGCCAACGTAACTCTGATATTTGAAGATGGATCTGAAAGTATAATTGTTGGATGTATTGCTCGGGAATTGTCTAAATGGTTTGTCCTGGTTCCCAGAGAAAATCAAAAGCCACCCGTCGCTGTCGAAATTGAGTTTTTTGAAGCAAAGACTGGGAGACGCTTCGTTTATGAAGCTGGTTCCGAATTAGTTGATGTCTCTGACCCAAAAGCAACCCAGATTGAAGTTCCAGACGATGATGTTCCACAATTTGTGAAGGATTTCTCTGTTGACAAATTCAAGGCTCCTTGGCCAAAAGGAAATTGTAACTTTACCCCATTAGTGATAGCTCATCCTCATGGTGGACCAAAAACTATAACAATGGGAAAGCTTCTAGATTTCGAAGATCATGGTCGCATTGCGTTGATTCACCATACAGCGGAGACGTGTCCCGGATCTAGTGGAGGATTGTTGATAACTCTTGGTGGAGATACTTCAGCTTATTGTGAATTCTGTAACACGGTAGGGGTTCATTGTGAGGGGCAGCGAGTAGAAGAATATAAAGGAGTGAAACTGTATAATGGCAACTTGAATGTGTCTTTATTTAATAACTCTTAAACTGATTCGTCTTTATCTTCCTGTTTAACAGTTCGTATATTCAGTCATGATTGTTTATTTATGCAGTTAAGAAGCTTATTGTGCTTACATTATGTTATTGATACTAATTCGCCAAGCCTTACTATTCAATCTATGAATATAGCCGAATCTATGAGCACATCCGGATCGCTCGCTGATTATGTCAGAATCTAGGTGATGATCGCTTGTAGACTGTTTGACCATTTTTGATGTAAAAAAATATGAATGATGCTCTAAATCTATTTCTAGACAAAGACGTCATCGGATTTCATTGTGATAAGTGCAGATACTGCAGGTATCGTTGTTGTCATGAAAGGGTAAATAATATCAAACATATTATGTAATATAATACTCAGTATACTATTTATTGTTAAAGTATTTATTCTGTTCACATTGAGATTATGATCAGGTTTTATTCAGTGTAATCTATGATTTATTATTGATGAGATTATTAAAACAATTATACATTTTTATATACCCAGTTCTGTCTTGAATATTGTTGGTAGTCATGTATGTTCGTTGGTCTGTCGGTTGATCACTCTGGCCGTCCTTACGTCAGTATTTTTGTTTCGCACGACAGACGCTACATTCGCATTTGATTTTTTAACTTGGCATACACATTGCCTTGCCCTAACCCTACAATCGGTGTGGGCGTGGTCTCAAAGAGGGGTCCTACAGGGTTATACCATGTCACCAATGCTATTCATTCAATATACAAATATCAAGGAACTGACTGTCACAGATGTAGGTATGTTGTTGGTATGTGTTGAAAACATTTCCCAAACAACAACGTTTTCCCCCGACACTATCATTGCACTCGACGCCTTCGACCCTCCTACAAAAATATTTTAGTTCAAAAACTGTTAAATATCCTGAGCCTTATAAAAGATGGGAAATGAAAACTGTCTACTGTACATGTATTTCTCTTTATTTACCTAGCGTGACTTACTCTCTCGTATTGTTTGAAGGCTGTCTTTGGTTCAAGGATTGATCTGATGTTGGTATTAAATGAGCATGTTCTATATCGGAAACGGGAATTTATTACCTAAGCTAATCATGAAATCGTCCAAAATTGAGCCTCAATGAGTATTTATAAGTATCCTCGTTTGATGTTTAAAAATACGACTTGTACTTTAAATGAGACTACTCAATATAGCAAACACAGAGAGAAACAGAAAAGTGTCTTTCCACATTGAGGTAAATTTCAAGGGATACTAGTACTCTGAAGAATACCGCTTTTTTACACAAAATGATAACGATTTATCGTAAAAGTTTGAATGATCAAATGTGTCAAAAGGTCAGAATATCCAAGTCCGCTAGACCATCGTCAACAAGAAATAGCTCTGATGCTTAGTATGACTTTACTGGTCGAATACTCTGATAAGAGACCACCTTCAGTAAGCGACCGTTTTGTTTTTTTCCCTTGAGCGGTCGTTTAATGCAGTTTCTACTGTAATACATACTGAAGAACCTTATCTGCCATTACAAAAAATGTCGACTATTCCCCTTTAATAAAATATTGTCAACGCCCATATTACATGTATATAATATAAATAAATAGTCTTGGTAATAATTCGAGACTTTTCCTGTCGATACCTATTATTGACTCCACCAAATCACTGAGTAACGTCATTTCAAATGATTTTTCAATCTCTGAAAATTCTGACTGATATTCAAAAGTAGAGGAAGCGGTATATAGAAGACCCAAAGTACTTTTCAAAATTAAATATTCTATAATGTACAGTATATAATAATAATAGACAAGATTATGAGGCAACGTGTGTGCTACAAGCGAAATGTTCCTCATGTCACACTGCAAAGGCGTTTGCCCGTCCACGTACCCGATATTCTATTTATTTATTTTTTTCTAAAAGATATGTAAATCCTGTACTCATAAAAATGTGATTAGGAATGTCAAAATGCATGTATATTGGATATTTCACACGATATATTGGCCATCAGTTAGGTAAATTAAGGTGTGGTATAAAATAACTTGAGAATAATAACCTCTGCCCTTAATATTGTTTCTTTATACACGACTGAACTGGGTATATCAATATATACAAGGTAATATCAACACCCGGACTGGGATTGTCCCTAAAGTGACGTAAGAGACTATGTGGGCTACATGCTGTAACTTTCTTTATTTAGTTATGTTCTACTTTTTATATACCAAAGAACATGTTTAAGTCAAGTCGGGATTTATTGTGTACATTATAAGAGAATTACCTGTTTTATATTTATTGTGTATAACGTTATTATTACCTGTTATATATTTTAGCCAGCCAAACGGAATTTTAAGGTAAAATATCATTCAAATTGGATTTTCATCTTATAAAGACAGTGGATATATTTTTCATATTTTAAGGGCTGGTAAGAACCCTTTTTTGATATAGAATTATGTACGATACTCATAGGGAAAGAGTATTTAGAGTGATTTTAATTAATATCAAAATTGATTGCTCATTAGTAATATATGTACTTGAAAGGATAACTGAAAAGATAGGAGGGTTTTGGTAAAAACTATCTTCTATTTTAAGGGTTGGGTACAGGATTGCTTGGAATAGGATATTCATTTCCCTACACGTGTTGGGGATGGTTTAACTGTTAATTAGGTACTTCTAAACTATAGGTGGGCTAGGATATATCATATTCTCCTATAGATTTGTGAAAATAAAAAGGATCATAAGTTTTTTGTTGTATATATTTTTTAGACTCTCGAATAAACGTGAAAGGGTCTTGGATAAACTTGTGAGACTCTTGGATAAACTTGTAAGATTCTTAGATAAACTTGTAAGACCCTTGGATAAACTTGTCAGACTCTTGGATGTACTTGTAAGACCCTTGGATAAACTTGTCAGACTCTTGGATGTACTTGTAAGACTCTTATTTGGATGTACTTGTCAGACTCTTGGATAAACTTGTAAGACTCTTGGATAAACTTGTAAGACCCTTGGATAAACTTGTCAGACTCTTGGATAAACTTGTAAGACTCTTGGATAAACTTGTAAGACTCTTGGATAAACTTGTAAGACTGTTGGATAAACTTGTCAGACTCTTGAATAAACTTGTCAGACTCTTGAATAAACTTGTAAGACTCAGGGATAAACTTGTAAGGCTCTTGGATAAACTTGTAACACTCTTGGATGTACTTGTGAGACTCTTGAATAAACTTGTAACACTCTTGGATGTACTTGTGAGACTCTTGAATAAACTTGTCAGACCCTTGGATAAACTTGTCAGACTCTTGGATAAACTTGTCAGACTCTTGGATAAACTTGTAAGGCTCTTGGATAAACTTGTAAGACTCTTGGATTAACTTGTAAGACTCTTGGATAAACTTGTAAGACTCTTGGATAAACTTGTCAGACTCTTGGATAAACTTGTAAGACCCTTGGATAAACTTGTCAGACTCTTGGATAAACTTGTAAGGCTCTTGGATAAACTTGTAACACTCTTGGATGTACTTGTAAGACCCTTGGATAAACTTGTCAGACTCTTGGATGTACTTGTAAGACTCTTGGATAAACTTGTAACACTCTTGGATGTACTTGTAAGACTCTTGGATAAACTTGTCAGACTCTTGGATAAACTTGTAAGGCTCTTGGATAAACTTGTAAGACTCGTGGATAAACTTGTAAGACTCTTGGATAAACTTGTAAGACTTTTAAATAAACTTGTAAGACTCTTGGATAAACTTGTAAGACTTTTGAATAAACTTGTTAGACTCTTGGATAAACTTGTAAGGCTCTGGGGTAAACTTGTAAGACTCAGGGATAAACGTGTAAGACTCTAGGAGAAATGTGTAAGACTCTTTGATAAACTTGTAAGACTCTTGGATAAACTTGTAAGACTCTTGGATAAACTTGTTAGACTCTTGGATAAACTTGTAAGACTCGTGGATAAACTTGTAAGACTTGTGAATAAACTTGTAACTATCTTTGAAAAACTTGTTAGACTCTTGGATAAACGTGTTAGACTCTTGGATAAACTTGTAAGACTTTTGGATAAACTTGTAAGACTCGTGAATAAACTTGTAAGACTTTTGAATAAACTTGTAACTCTCTTTGAAAAACTTGTTAGACTCTTGGATAAACGTGTTAGACTCTTGGGTAAACTTGTAAGACTTTTGGATAAACTTGTTAGACTCTTGGATAAACTTGTAAGACTCTTGGATAAACTTGTAAAACTATTGGATAAACTTGTAAGACTTTTTGTATAAACTTATAAGACCCTTGGATAAACTTGTAAGACTCGTGGATAAACTTGTAAGACTCTTGGATAAACTTTTAAGACTTTTAAATAAACTTGTAAGACTCTTGGATAAACTTGTAAGACTTTTGAATAAACTTGTTAGACTCTTGGATAAACTTGTAAGGCTCTGGGGTAAACTTGTAAGACTCAGGGATAAACGTGTAAGACTCTAGGAGAAATTTGTAAGACTCTTTGATAAACTTGTAAGACTCTTGGATAAACTTGTAAGACTCTTGGATAAACTTGTTAGACTCTTGGATAAACTTGTAAGACTCGTGGATAAACTTGTAAGACTTTTGAATGAACTTGTGAGACTCTTGGATAAACTTGTAAGACTCTTGGATAAACTTGTAAGACTCGTGGATAAACTTGTAAGACTCTTAGATAAACTTGTAAGACTCGTGGATAAACTTGTAAGACTCTTAGATAAGCTTCTGGATAAACTTGTTAGACTTTTTGAATAAACTTGTAAGACTCTTGGATAAACTTGTAAGACGTTTTGAATAAACTTGTAAGACTCTTAAATAAACTTGTAAGACTCTTGGATAAACTTGTAAGACTCGCGGATAAACTTGTAAGACTCTTAGATAAACTTGTAAGACTCTTGGATAAACTTGTTAGAATCTTGGATAAACTTGAAAGACTCTTGAATAAACTTGTAAGACTTGTGAATAAACTTGTAAGACTTTTGGATAAACTTGTAAGACTCTTGAATAAACTTGTAAGGCTCGTGGATAAACTTGTAAGACTATTGAATAAACTTGAAAGACCTTGGTTAATCTTTTAAGGCTCTTGGATAAACTTGTAAGACCCTTGTATAAACTTGTAAGGCTCTTGGATCAACTTGTCAGACTCTTGGGTAAACTTGTAAGACTCTTGGATAAACTTGTAAGACTCTTGGATAAACTTGTAAGACTCTCGGATAAACTTGAAAGACTCTTGGATAAACGTGTAAGACTCGTGGATAAACTTGTAAGACTCTTGGATAAACTTATAAGACTCTTGAATAAACTTGTAAGACTCTTGGATAAATTTTTAAGACTCTTGGATAAACTTGTAAGACATTTGGATAAATTTGCATGATTCTTCGATAAGCGTTTTCAACAAAACAGCAAAGAGTCTTTGTCATTGGATAAAAGTACCAAATCACACGAACTTAGGCATAAACATAGACATATGAGAATAGAAAATGAATCATGCTTTAACTTGTGAAATATTTGAATAGTGTCTCAACGCAGATATTCGTTTACACTCTATCAATTCGATCTGTTTCTGCGAATGGATAATTTGGCTGAATGTAAATTATCTAGAAATAATGTTAAATCTGCTTCTTTTCCAGGTTAAAGATGGCATCAAATGAAACAGCTCATCCTGGATTGGAAAGACATCCTTCCTACAACAATCGTTACAGAACTTCCAGTACCAGCAGTGAAATATCAACTCACCACCAGGCACGGAGACTGTCCAGCATCTCGGAAATCATGGATGGCGCCGTGGACTTCGGAAAGCTGACTTTTTCTGAATCTTACTACCCTACTAAACCCCAAAGAAAATTAAGTAGAATGACGTCTGGTGACTCCTGCCACTCCGATGATGTTTTCATGGAAAGTGGAGGACATCCGTCATCATCCGGGATGAATGTGGATAAAAAATCTCCATTGGAAGCAACGATGTCTTCAGCGTCTAGTGCTAGCATACTTCCAAATCCTTACAATAGAATTAACCATAAAATCCACAGTATCTTCTGGTGTGCTTGCTGTTTCTATTTTGTGTTTTTCTGCTGTATGCCAGCTGTGAGGTTTATGGAAATGTCGGATAAAGAATATCGACAAGGAAACGACATCTTGGCACACAAATATGGTCGACGAGGTACAATATGTTTCGTCTTGGGAACAGTAATATCCATAATTCTATATGCCTGTATATTTTTCTTGGTCATATATTTCAGCACATACATGGCATCGTGAAGTTTTCAAGCAAATGGATAATTATAACATCTGCCAAAGATAATTCCCATTCATAATTGCACCTGTTTATTAAGTAAACTTTGCTTTGGGTTCAATCTGTGAGCACAGTTTCATTGACTCTATAATTGGGAACAATTAGTCAGGTTAGAATCCGCCTGAAAATCAACCGACTCTGAAAATTATCGATATAATATATATGGTACTTCCAGCGCTTTGGAATTTACTTACATATATCTCAATTTTTAATGCAATCTTAAGTTTGTTTATTTATTTCAATTCATTTCTAAATGTGCGTTTTCTTTATATTTATTTGTCACAATTCGTATCTTAATGGGCAGTTATTTACATTATTATGTCACAATTGGTTTCTACATGTACTCATGTAGCATTCTATCTACACGAAAGTAGCCATAATTAATACATGTATTTGAATACGGTGAAAGGATCCTTAATAGACAATTTTGTGACGTTAGTGTTCATTATCATGTGTTTATTGTTTTAAGTTCTAATCACAGGAAACTGCCATTATGCCAAGACAATCTGCTTGCTAGTTTACAAGCTTTAGACTTTACCTAGATATGTTTCTACAAGAAAACAACACATTTTAAACAAAACCAGATAAGCACAGAAAACTATTTATTCTTGAATAAATAAGTTAAAAATTGAATAACAATCCTAAAAAGCTCTAGTTCCATTCCATTATTTAGAGGTGTTATAATATGCTTATACCAACTCTGTAACAACGGCAGGTTTTATCTGACTAACCAACTCTGTTGCTTTAATGAGCTACTAGTCCACCAAAAATTACATTTATCAATTTCACATTTTACAATAATCTCATTACTTTGTATTTTTTTTTTATCTACCCGGTAGCTTCAGATTTTATATATTATTTGTTTATTTATCTAAATCCCAGCTGGTCCGGGACAATATTTAAAGGAAACAAAATGATGTTAAAAAATTATGATAGAGAAATCCTGACAAGAAATTGTCTTGAATAATCACCAAAGCTTCTTAATCTATCTCGAATTGTATGTATTTTTATATATTAAAATATAATGTACAGATGTTAATTTATTAATCGGATACCAAAGGCTTTCTTTAGTTTATGTAAAACTTTTCATATATATATTTTTTTTTTATTAAAAGATATGAATAAATATGCAGAGGAAATCTTTAATTAATACTATTCCATCATTCTCAAAGAGTCTAACAGGTAAACGGGAAAAAGAGATTTAACCAAAAAAAGACTAAATAAAGAACCATAGATGCTCCGGACATAAAAAACAAGATTATCCAACTATTGTCATCTTCAGTAACAATAATTATGATCCGATTACTCAGACTGGCTAATATTTCAAATCTTTAAATTTGGAGAATAAATGCTACTGGAGTTAGCAAGAATTTGATGTTGTACCATGGTTTTTGCATAATGTTTAGGTGTACAAAATAGTAAAAATAAAAATATCCATTAACAATACATTGTGGGAAGGAAGTTTATTTGGCTATAGTTATCAGTCATGTCTGACAGTGACAATTATTGAAATTATTCTGTTATTCAAAGTCATATTTACCTAACCCTAGTTTATAAAAATATTTCAGTTTCATCTGACCAATATCATAATCTTTAGGTTTGAGGCAAGTGGACATGTTCTACTAAACGCAACTGTTTTAGGTTCTATATTTAGCACTAAATCAATGACAGGTATATTATTAGGGGTTAACAAAACAAAATGTTATAACAGACACAAGAGGTACACATTACACATAATATTATTAACAAAGTTCATGGGTAGATAGTTTTAACACTCTGCCAACCTGATGTGAATAGTTCTGTAAATAAATACAGAAACAACAACCTGGTATGGAGATGCTTTGTAGCGAGGGATGGTTGTCATTTATTCATTCATATCAAACTATTATCAGCTGACAATCCTAAACTAGACTATTGTGTCATTGATGGAAAGTCAGTTTATTGAATATTGATAACAGTAAAACTATAACTTGAACAGACAGTGACATTAGGAAAGAGAGAGGTCAATGTCAAGGAATGTAGAGGATGTTGAAAGAAGATACATCAGGTTGGCAGTTTGTAAAACTATCCCTCCCTATATTTGTTCACAGATTTATTTTGCTTTTCCTTGATTGGCTACTTTATCCATAGCTGCTTTAACTTTCTCCTCATCTGCTACATAGAAATGTTCTATTGGCTTCAGATCCTTGTCTAGTTTATACACCAAGGGAATACCTACAATACAAGGGAGATAACCACAATTTAAGTAATTGAAATACCACAATAATACTGAAACTATTCCAAAGCCATTCTTGATAATATTTAGTGCAGTATTTCTTGTTCATCCATTTGACTGCATTAAGAATGTAATAGGTTCAGCAAATAATCATAAAAAAATTATGTGAATGTCAATTTAGAAATCACCCTACTCTGCTCACCATTGGTTTGGTTTATGTAATGGAATTAACACAGCTCTCTTTAGCTACAGAAATATTCTATATTAAAGAGCTCTAGTTTTAAATCCATCAAACAAATGTGAAAAGCATCTTGGTGTACATTAAAAATCAACTACTGCCACAGTTAAGTTATAAACATAATAGTTCCCTCCTGCTTACCTGTAGGTATATTAAGAGCTAAGACAGCATCATCAGTCATTTTATCCAGGTATTTCACCAAGGCTCTTAAACTATTACCATGAGCAGAAATAACCACCCGCTTGCCAGACTGCAACACACAATGATAAGTGACTTACTACAAACATCACCATATAAAGTATGTGTACTTTCCAAAGTCAACACTGGCTTTTTAAAATATGGCATTAAAATTATCAAAATACGAGTAAATGGACAAAAGGACAAATAATAATTTGAACATACATCCTCATAGATAGATGCTGATTATGCGTTCAATAAATTTACCGGTACTTTTTAGTTTAAGATTGTCTGTAAATGACTTACTACAGACATCATATAACTCATACCTTAATAGCAGGAACTATGTTATCATACCAATATGGTAAAACTCTTTCCACTGTATCTTTTAAACATTCACAGGCTGGTACACAACTGCTGTCTAAATCCTGAAATATTCAAAAAGTTTGCATTTCAGAGCTTGCAACGAATTTCTGTATTTAATTTGTCATGACCTTTTCTGACCAGATCATTTGTTTTAAAGATGAGGGGATCACATCAAATTGATGTCTTATACATGACCGATGAATTGCTTACATATAATTCAAAGACAAAGTATATCAAAGGGATCGAAAGAGGTTTTCTAGCCTTTTTGTGTGTATGAAAGACACTTTAAACATATATTTTATGCATTCAAAATTCTCATTGGGTGCCCGTGATTCCTGTTAATCCAGAAAGAAAAACGGGAAGTGACGTCTGTGTCTTGAAATAGGTCAGACTGGATGATCAGGTACAGGGCATTATAAATACATGTTGTCACAACGCTATGACTTATATGATATCGCTGTAACAACATTTATCTAATAAATGTCATATCGTTGTAACAACATGTATTTATAATGCCCTGTACCTGATCATCCAGTCTCACTTTTTTCAAGACACTGACGTCACTTCCCGTTTTTCTTTCTGGAATAACAGGAACCACAGGCACCCAATGAGAATTTTGACTGCACCAAATAGATGTTAGAAGTATCTTTCATACACACAAAAAGGCTAGAAAACTTCTTTCGAATCCCTTTAAGTATAAATCTATTCACTTAAGGGTATTGATTGGGCTAGCGTTCGAGAAAAAAAACACGAGATGGAATTTGTGCGAATTACTTATTGTGGGACTTTGCTTCCGCAAAGTCCCAGTTTGTTTTCGAAATGTTTTTTTTTTTTTTTTTTTTTTCGTTTTTTACACAGGGCACCCAGCCTAAACTATAACAGCTGCAGCAACCTTTTTACAACTCTATATGCTACTTTTTTTCGAGGTATTGCATAAATATAAATTGGAACAGTTTTGCACAAGTGCAAGATGCACATTGCAACATGAGTAAAAACAGGTTTTTCAACTCTGGAAGCTACATTTTTGGGCCGATTTTGCTCGAGGTTTCATTTTTAGAATCTGTAGCGAAATCCCAATTAACTATGAGTTAAAAAAAATTGATTTTCAAACATTCGATGCACACATTTTGCATCTAAACTTTTGCAATTTTTGACCATTTTTTCTATTTTCTTTGCTATTTGTCCGATTTATCTGAAATCTTTATTGAAGATAGAGAACAAGGTAGTAAATAAAACTGCGTTGTCAAAAGTTTTGCGCCACTTCCGGTTTACACGTAATAAGGGTGCAAACTTCCGGTTGACCCACTACCGCTGTAATTGATATTTTATAACGAAACTTGTACTGATCGGTAGCTAGAGTTATGGGACAAGTGTGCGGTAAAAAGATCGAAAATCGCAATAATATTTCAGCCGCCATTTTGATTTTCCTGAAACATGTCATTTGCTATTCCGACCTTACGGCTTATCCGATTTAAATGATTTTGGTGTCAAATGAAAGAAGATAAAAATTGTGGGAATTCTCAGGAAGCCGATTTTTGAATTTCGATTTTGCTTTTTTGCAAATTGCAATTGAATTTTTTCAATATTTGAAGGCTTATATCTCGTGACCTTGACCTTTGATGACCTTGGCCTTTAGTAGGTCAAAGGTCATTGACCTTGGCTACCTGATGATACTTTAATATTTGACCTCCGATATCAACTTCCGGTTTTATAGGTGTCCAAAAATAGCCAAATTCGCAACTTTGTACTGCTCCTACAGGTGACTTAATTAACCTAGAGGGTTCATTTTTGCATATTCTGAATGGGCTTCATGAGCTCTTTCGAACGATATATCACAATGTATTGTAATGCAAAATTAGTTTTTTTCTTAAATTTTGCAATTTTGAAAACCTTTACCCGAATTTTTGAATTTTTTTACTTTAATATATCGATGGCTTGGAGCACAATTGTATTAAGTCCATTTTGGTAATTTCGAGAAAATCGTATTTTAAAGTTTGCAATTGTCATGAAAAATCAGGTTTTCGTTCGAACTATACTATAATGTAGAAGTGTGTAGACTTGATTGAAGTCCCTTAAATGTCAATGAGTCAATTGTACTCAGTTCAATATTTTTGCAAATATTTTGCAAAATATGGACATAACCTTTTTGTGCACAAACGTTTTTGAATATAATGTGGACTTAAATTCACTAATATTGAGTATTTTCAGAGCAATAAAAGAAATTTATTGATAATTGCGTATTGTAAAAGGGTTTTATGTGGGAATTTTCACGATATGCTGTACTATCAAGTTAGGTTATTTAAAAGTTACACATACCCAACTGATAGTACAGCGCATCATGAAAATTCCCCCATAAAACCCATTTACAACGCATGGCATATAAAGATAAATGCAAGGTCAAGGGTTCAATAACATTCATTTTATTCATGTCTTATAACGAAAGTTAAAAATCTAATTGCATCATTCATAATATTTCTTATTATCTTAACAGGCACAAATTTTAATGTCCACGTTGATAAAGTTATTCATCACTTTCTGTATCGCAACACTCAATATTGTCAACTGATCGTTTAGAAGTCGCTAAATTATTATAGAATTCACCATACTCTTTAGGAATAACTTTTGATTCAAGCAGGTTTAAAAGATCAGCTTTTTTAGCGTCGGTTATGGGCAGTCTTGACTTGTAAGCTTTCTTAACATTTACGTCTAAGCTGGGTCGGCCTTTAACTGGAATGGTACTAATAGCCTTGAAGTCATCATCTTCAATATTGTATTTATATTGGATGGTATTAGCTTTATTCTTCTCAAACCTCAACAACTTTATATTCAGCCACTCTACCTTTTCTCCGTTCACATTTTTCGTTCGGTTTCTGATTAACTGATTTGCCAAATCTTTCAAATCCAAGAAGTCAGTATGATCCAACCTGACAATATTATAAGGACGAGGTCTTCTTCTGGCACCTCTTATAACAACCTCCCATTCAGATGTAGAAAATATTCTTTGATGTTTTGCAGCTCGTTCAATAGTAGCATGTATTGAATCAACCTCCATATAACTGTGGCCAGATTCCATAAATTTCAGATCAATGGTGTTTAGAAATGGCTTCTTCAGAACCGCATACATCATAGCAGCACATATATATTGGTTTCTATTTTGCCCTGCGCATGTGTCTGAAAAGGTTGAAATATGAGTAACGTTGTTGGGCTGTGAAAAGATATATTTCAGTAAAGCTGTACCGATTTCTGATGATCCTCTTTGTCCTTCAACTTCACTCCAAACGTAACAAAAGCCATCTAAGGAAGAGTGTTCAAATATGGTGAAGTTGTACACGGATAACTTTCTTTTATAGTATATCTGGGCATCACCTGCATGGGGCAAGTTCAAAACTGCTTGAAGGTCAAAGGATAAAGACAAATACGAAGAATCAGTTTTAGCTCTCTCTTTGTCAGCTGTTTTTTCATGTAGTGAAGCAGCCTCCCTTTGCTTATGCTTCAGCCATTTTGGTCTCAGCGATTCTTTTTCCTCATCGGTAGTTGAATAAAATGCATTGCAGACAGAGCACTGGTCTTTCTTTGGCTTGAAAAAACGCAAATTAAAGTCAGTGACAAACACCTCTCTGTATTTATGTTCTTTGACTGGATCTGTGATGGAGAATCTTTTACAGTAGTCGTTAACATACAAGGAATACATTTTACTAATAGATAAGTCACTGTTGAGGTATAACGATTTAGTATGCTTACGACAGTAGTGCGACTCTATCCTGACAAATGAATTGATGTGATCTCGTACATGCTGAATTCTCTGTTCATCTGTAGCATTATGTGCAGCTTTACCAGAACGCTTATCATCACCAGAATAATTACCAAGCTCATTCACAGATGACAGAGCACTTTCTACAAAGGATTGAGAAATGGACAGGGTTTTCAAAAAGAATGATTTGCACACCCGATATTTCTGGTTCTGTATACAAAATGTGTATATATAAGACTTTGACCTTGTCTTCAAAAATTTTCTTGAACGATGTCTTTGAACCTCGTAAACCCTAATACATTTACAAATGTAATCCTTTTGACGTTTTGTATCGTTTAAGGCATAAAATGATGAACATAACTGCTTTCTCTTCTCTTCGTTGAAATTTTCGTCACATTTAAGTTTACAATTGGAACATGTCGAAGTTTTAGGTGACTTTGCCGGTATTTGTTTGCCTTTACGGTCAACATAAGATTTGCCTGATACCCTTCTTCGATGGCGAATATTTCTGTTCCAAGTTTGTGGATCTCTCTTCCGTTTTCTCCCACGGGTTTTATCCATTTCAGTATCAGATTCATTTGTACTTAGAACAGTGGCTGACTCATTGGAAGTAGCTTGCAATGAATTCTCAGCTTCATCTGATGAGGTAGATAAGGTCTCAGGTACATAATCAGCGTCACAAGGATCATCATCCTTACCTTCATCATATTCAGTGTTTTCTCTCTCTTGGACAATTTGTAGGCTCTCAGATATAATCTCACCAATAGATTGACAGTCTTCAACTTCAAATTCATTAGAAGGATTTGATGGGTCGTTCTCAGAAACAGAATCTTCATCTAGCATTTGTAAAACGCTTGAAATATTAAATAAATTTGACATTTTCCCCAGTTATCAAAGAAAATTAATCAGAATTATTAACCATGTGCTTTGTTTACTTTGAGCCTTATGTTTTAAGTCCAAACATCCTGGACAAACAGAGTGTACAAATGTGTTATGTCCAACGTTAATATAAGTGTGCTCTGAACAAAAGAGAATAGCGGACTTAACATAAAAGGTTTTAATGGTATTTTCCTTTTATTTATGAAAACAAATGTCAGGCAAATTGAAGGGAGATAACTCTGTTTATTTCCTTCATTAATAGCTAAAATTGTGAAAATTGAAAAATTGGACTTAACATTTTTGTGCTCCAAGCCATCGATATGCATAGTTTATGATCTATTAAATTTAGAGGCTTGAAAATTTAAACATAAGTGAACATACCCCATACCAATGTATCCATCAAAAAAAAAATTGACATGGGCGTGGCACATCCAGGTTAAATTTTAATTTTGTTTACATTTTGTTGTCTGGAAAAAATCCATATACACTACATTTTTTTGAAAAATGCTTCTGCACACACCAACCTCATTACTTTAGCTATATTATATCATAATCTCAGCTATTTTGGCTGTATAGTTCAAAAAAGGGAACAAGGTTTATTAATTTCAAAATTTCCGATTATAGATTTTGACCTTTTTTGACATTTATGATTGTATATCTCGTTAACCAATACATGCAAAGGTTTGCTAATTTAGCCATAGTAAGATATTATTAATATAAATAAAGTCACATAAAAAAATCTAACGTGGGCGTGGCACATCCGGGTAAAATTCTGTTTTTGTCAAAATTTTGTTTATCGAAAAAAAGTCTTTTTTTTTTTCAATAAATGACCTTACATTCCGTTACAGCATTGCTTTAGTAAGCTTATGTTAAAGGTTCATAAATTTCGGCTTTGTAGTTCCAAAAAGGGAACAGGATTAAAAAAATAAAAAATTTCTTTTTTGACCTTGACCTTTGTTGACCTTGACCTTTTTAGGATCAAAGCTCATTGACTTTGGCTGTTCAATTATATTTTCATATTTGATGTCTAGCGTCAACTTCCGTTGTTATTACAGTATGCATTACCAATTTTTAAAGACTTGTTCCTCGTGAATTTGACCTTCAGTGACCTTGACCTTCTGTTATGTTCAAATGTTATGTCTGGTGACTACTTCCGGTTTCACAACCTTTCCAAAAATTCAAAAATTTTAAAAGTTGTCGACTTCTTTGACACTTCGGATTTCGGATTTCAGGGCCCATTTTTTTTAAATTTCCCTTAGCAATTAGCATATTTGCAAAGTCCCACTCTGTGCCACATGTGGCTCTAGTTATTTTTGGGCTCAGATTGTAGATAATTATTATTACTTTATTTGTAAACTATATAGAATGAAAGAAACCGAAAAGAAATTAGATATTTCGTTAGTTTTTGCTAAAAAATTAGGAAAAAGTAGCAAAATGTGTCCCGGTTGGTACAAGATTTCTCAGCCATTTTTTATTGGAAAATTACGATCTTGGTCTTGATTGAAAGCTTATTCAATAAGGATGAAACATACAGAAAATTCTAATCAGTTTGGCCCCTGGAAAATGTTTGCCGTACCTACATCAGGCTACGTGTAAATTTTCGTATTTTCATGGTAACCACCAAGATAATAATTTTTTGGGGAAAATCGCTCTGTACGTTTCTCGGCAATGTAATTGTCTACATTTATGCCAAGTTTGATGTAGATTGATCCATTCACATTTTTTTAAACTTGTATCAAAGGTTTGAAATGTCCAATTTTTATGACATGTTTGAAAGGGCTGTCAACTCATTAAAAAAAATCTGATTGACATGAAATCAACCTTAAACTATCAAGAAGGACCCCAAATCATCAACAAATGCACAACAAGTCTCAAGAAATCATTATTTTATATACTTATTCCATTTTTTCATAATGTGAAATAGCCCAATTAACACCCTTAAGTACAAAGTCTATTTCTTGATAAAAGTATGTGCATACAATAGAAATAAGAATGAGATAAAAAAAAAAAGAAGAAATACAATACTTACAGCGTATCTCCTGTCACGACCTGACCATCTCTCATCATCAGGGGTCAATGCTGGGGGTGGAGTATCATACGATCTTCTCCATATCTATAACAAATAATACCGTACCATTTTATACCAATAAATAACACATCGTTCAAGGCAACTCATTGGCACTGCTGCATCAAGTTACATTTTCAATTCAATTTTTTATACATTTTTTTATTACTAAAACAAGAATCAACATAGCTCGCAAGGAAAGGTAACATACACCAGCAGCTGCTATAAAGTAAATTTTTAGTGGCTCAAAGTTCATTCTTTTTGTGAATCATAGGTCTCACCATTCCATAATATGATGAATTTTGTAGACCTACTTGAGCTAAACTTGGCTGAAATCTTAACAATCATCATAACTTAAAGCATTCACATCAGATGAAACCAAAAGCTAATTTATGAAGCATTTTGATTAGGTTGATGGCAATATGTAAAAGTTTAAAAAACAAGTACATAATTTCAATTCGTTTAAATTTTATGATAAATAATTATGATGGCAAGAAAAATTTGCAAATTAGCAAATTTGTAAAGACTTAAAATGTTTTACCAGTAGGAGTGAAGGACCCAAAACACTTACATGAACTTGTTCATTGCCATATTTTTCAGCTGTTTCAGCTTTATTCAACCCTTGAAGAGCTCCATAATGTCTTTCATTCAATCTCCAATGTCTGTGGACTGGAAGCCAGTGAAGATCACACTCATCTTGGACATAGTATAAAGTTTTAATGGCTCTTTTCAAAACACTGGTAAAAGCTACATCAAAGGTGTAACCCTTTTCTTTCAAGGCCTGTAAAATATAACATCATCTATTGCAGTATTCCTGAATGAATGAATGTATGAATAGGATGGGTGAACACTATGAATGTTTCCATAGGCGTAGGAGACAGGGGGGGCAGCTGCCCCCCCCAAAAAGTATGTTTTCGGGCAAAAAGTTCCCAAAAATCGGGCAATCAATGGGAAAACATTACTAAAATTCGGGCAAAAGTCGGTCTGCCCCCCTGTTGAGATGTGGGCCCCTACGGCTATGAATGTTTCATTTTAAAATTATCTTCTAACGTGATCTGTTAAACAATTTATCAGACAAATCACATCCCAATTTATCATGATCATCATAAATTCTAGACATTTACTTCAGTTTCATCGATCTTCTAAACGCAGAAAAGGACAGAAAGGTACAAAACGTAAATCAACAGACGAAAATCAGAAGATTTCTGAATTAATATATTAGGAAATGAAATTAAATGAATGGAGTTTTACGTCCTATTTTCTACACCTATATGGGCTAAATGAGGACAGGCAAACACCATGCAGTGTGCAATGAGATAAATTTTGGCCAGGACAGCGGCATTAGCCTGCACTTTTCTTTTATTTCCAACTGTCAAGGGATCTTTAACGTGCACAGCCAATAACACATAGGACATCAGTTTAATATTGCCCCATCCGAATGACTAGACGCTTTTTACATGTCAGCCCCTCTGACCTGCATCTAATATAGGCCTATCCTATTATTAGGAGATCTCCCTCAATTTATGAATGTTTCTAAACACCAAGTACATTTATTATTTATATGGATTCTAAATTGTTGTCAAAGCCTTTTCATGATATCAGAAAGTTACAAAAATACCGGTTAGGCTAGTGCATTGTATAATAGGCTAGCAGTAAAGTATAACAAAAAATATGGAGGTCAAATAGTACCTTTCCGGCAAATTTGGCTTCAGCCACCCCTTTCTCGGTTAAATCACAGTCGTACCAGCCAGTGAACTGGTTGCTTTTGTTCCACTCGCTCTCACCGTGCCTTACAAGAACAAGGGTATATTCGGCAGCCATTGTAATTGTTAAAACTACAAGTGATACAGTCAATGATATTTGCAAATTTTCAAGTAAATTTCAGACTTGGCAATGGAGTCACATATTATAACCTTCACCTTAACATGATACGAAGACCTTGACCCTTCACCTCTATCTAAACTCGAAGATTATAAAGCAGACGATTTTTTTTAATTGATTAACCCTGTACAAAAGCCACGCTTGGATGAAAAAATCTACTAGAAAAACGAAAGTAGAAGACACATGACTTTAGAAAGGCAACAAGCTTCACAGAGGGTTTAAAATGAATAAAAAGAATAATGTAACGGGTACCTTTCCGGCTATTTTTGCTTCTGTCACACCAGTCTCAGATAAATCTGCGTCGAACCAACCACAAAACTGATTTTTCTTATTCCACTCACTCTCTCCGTGACGGATAAGAACCAAAGTATACTCTGCCATTTCAGAACTATGATGTTTGCCCGACTGAAACAACAATGACTGCACAAATGCAGGAAATCCTTCTTATGCCAAATTTTCTGAATGACCTTGGCACTCTTGGTTAACCAGGCACTTGATAACATATTTTACTATTACATAGCTTGGCTCTTGGGTTTAAGGGCTTATTTGGTACAATAGGCTAGCTGAACACGTTAAACTTATACTACAACCATAAAAGATTAAAATATAAAAGATAGACGTTTTAGTCATTTCTGGGGGTCATATTATGCATATTGGTCCGACATGGCTACTACCTACAGTCGTACAGGAAAGCTTATTAAAAGGATATTAATGTATGCCCATCGATATACGGGCCCTCACCCCAACCTGAAAACAATTCTAACGGCCACCCATTTCAATCAAATCATCACTGCATTGCCTAGCCGGATCTTATGATTTTATTTCATCAAAATATATATAGCCTGTGCATGCATACCAAGATCAATTAAAATCGAAAAAAAAACTGTCGCTTCTGCTTAGGCTTCTATAAATAATGTTAACGGGCGGTAGGACAGACAGGGGCGATTATATGCGGGCCTATGAAAAAAAAGTAGAAAGACAATAAGTTCGTCAAGCTAGGATCATCTCTATGTAATTACAAAGCTAAATATTGTGAACGGACAGCTAGACCAACGGAAGGTCGCACGGTCGGGAGAAACGGCCGTCTACGTTTCCATGTTGGCGTAGAAAAACAATGGCTATGAAAGTTGAATATAATCAGAATGTGTGAAATCTCTATTATACAAGTAATTTTAGTCCCATGATCAACCACGGTCACATGTTTAACACCTAATGATTTGATAATACAATTGATAAGCTTGATAGATACTTACTGATAACTCATAACACAAAGCTAGAGCTGTATAGTAGAAAGAGGAAGTTTAAACAAGGAGATTCAGGGTGTATTTCAAACCGACATAAAAGTTTCACGATGATACTTGCCTTTTTTGCTAGTCTGGCAATTCTTGGAATTACCAATGCTGCAGTACCAGGAGATATGATTTCGGAACTGCCTGGGTTAGCAGTTCAGCCACATTTCAAACAATATTCAGGATACCTGAAAGCCTCAGGGACAAAGAAATTACATTATTGGTTTGTGGAATCTCAGAGAAACCCTAAAGAAGATCCTTTGATTTTATGGATGAATGGTGGACCTGGATGTAGCTCTGTGTTAGGTTTGTTAACAGAACATGGTCCGTTTAGAATCATGGATGATGGTAAAACGGTATATTATAACAATGCTAGCTGGAATCTATTGGCTAATATGATCTATCTGGAAGCACCTGCTGGCGTTGGCTTCTCGTATTCTGATGATCGAAACTACACTATCACAGACGATCAAGTGGCCAAAGATAACCACCTCGCCCTTAAAGATTTCTTCTCTAAATATCCTGAGTATTCCTCCCATGATTTTTATGTAACTGGTGAAAGCTATGGTGGAGTGTATGTACCGACTCTTAGTGCTCTAGTAGTCGATGATCAAGATATCAATTTTCAAGGTATGGTGATTGGAAATGGTTTGTCAAACTATGATCTAAATGACAATTCTTTGATATATTTTGGATACTATCATGGTCTTTATGGTGCTAAGATATGGCATGGACTCATCAAATCGTGTTGTAATGGAAACTACAGTGGGCAGTGTATGTTTACTAAAGGCACCAGTCCAGAATGCAGGAATTATGTCACTGAAGTTAGCCAGCTGATCTATAACAGTGGTCTAAATGAATACAATCTATATGGAGAATGTGCTGGTGGAGTACAATCAGGTCATGTAAAATTCGATCAACAGTCACAGAAAATCATTTCCCATAATTTTGGCTGGAAATTTTCAACAGTAGAACATGTCAAAAAAGAATTTGAAACAAACAAACAATTGATTAAAATGAACAAGCTCCAATTAGATCCACCATGCATCAATGCCACCAATGTTGCTGATTATTTGAATACAGAACAAACTCGTAAAGTCCTTCATATACCCTCCGTGGTTCAGAAATGGTCTACTTGCAGTGAGGATGTTAGTGCTCATTATATATCAACCTATCAAGACATGTCTGCTGAATACAGGAAAGTTCTGGCTGCCAAGAAAAGAGTTCTGGTGTACAATGGAGATGTAGATATGGCATGTAATTTCTTAGGTGATGAATGGTTTGTGGAGAGATTAAACATTGATGTTGTAGCTAATAGAATGGAGTGGTATTACATGGCAGCTGATGATACCAAACAAGTTGCAGGATTTGTCAAGCAGTTTGAAAACTTAGATTTAGTGACAGTCCGAGGTGCTGGTCATATGGTCCCTACAGATAAACCTTTAGTTGCTTTACAGATGTTGAACAATTACTTAAATATAAAGAGCTTTCAGTAATAATTTTTTTCTAGTTGTACCCTATAGTCCTTCCTCATAACAATAGCAGAGTGCTACTCAGCACCTTCCTCTATTGTTTTAACATTGATTGTACCAGGATGCTTTTGTCAAGCACCTGTTGTTTGATATCCAAATATTTCCCTGCAGGGGCCTTATTCTCGAAAACTTAACTCAGATATAATTCAGATTTTTAAGAAATACAGTTATCTGATTGGACAATAAATCTATATTTAAAATCAATCTTAGTGATTGACCAATCAGATGACATAAATCATTTTAAGTTAATTTTCAAAAATAAGGCCTGTAATCTCAAAAATTGTGAGGATTAATGAAATGAAACCAGCATGCCACATGCCAAGATTGTTGAAGCGCTAAAATGAAGTTAGAATCATAGAATATCCTAGCTCTATTGTGTTTGTGTAGGAATTTTCAAACTTGTGTAAGAGACACAGAGCCACAATTTTCACAAGACCTCCATTTCATTCGTTAAAAAAAAATATTTTGAATTATTTTTTATATTTTTTATTTCTGTACATATTTACAATTGAGCAAGACTAACATGCTATTTTTTCTTGACTTTCTTAAGGGCTCTAACTTCACCCTCCTGATTGGCTAAACTTGAATACAAGGCTTTAACTTTTCGTTTTCTCTCAGCATCCCTACAAAATACAACATTAAATAAAGTAATGTTCCTCTAATCTCTTATAACAGAAGCTTTTCTTTACATAATACTGTGATTATCTAAGATCATTTTGAACAAATGAACATACAGTGGTTAGCGCATCGTTCTTTACAAACATGACATCATTTGCTTGGATGCAGGGGAAATTGTGGTCGTTGTGTTTGAGAATTCAGTTCTCAACCAGGGTGTGAAAGTCCGATGACCTTGAATTAGTCATCTTCACTCATAAATCCAGTCCACCAAGCTGTAAATGGGTACGGATAATCAGGGAAAGATCAATGCCATGAGCTTTGGCCAAGTACCAGCTGGGAGAAAGGATCCTCACGGAACCTAAGTTGTTATCCTTGTAAAATATAGATCTTTCTTTCTTTATATCATGTAACACGATAAATGTCAGAAAGGGTTGAAAGTTTAAGACACTTGAGAGCAGTGGTGGTACCAGCTTTCTTGGACTGGGGGTATAAATAAGGGCAGTCCGACTAATATGGGGAGGGGGAGACAACTGGCGGGATTGTAAGAACACCCACCAGGACCCTATTAATATGTGGACTTGTAAATCTAACTTACTTGTCTAAGGTTTCTTTAAGTTGATGTCTGGCCAAGAACTGAGAATCACGTCTGATATCTCGAACAGCTCCCTTTAATTCTCGTTTATGTTTATGTAATAATTTCTGGGTATCTTGAAATTCTTTTGTTCCTCCACATTTCTTCCTTTTGCCTGTCCATCTATGATATAATCAGAAATATTAGTAACAATTCAAACAAACATTGATAGACCTAGAGATCATGTTTTTTTTCTTCGAAACACCTGATGGTACTTCTCTTTGGAGTAGTGCACTACTATACAACTATTGATCTCGATTTTGCCATGTTTTTGGTTGTGATTTGATTAACAGAATTGTTTTGCTTGTACAGATTTTTATTACATTTAGCTAGAACTGGGGGCTGGGAAAGCTCTAAAAAACCAAATGGGTCCAGATAGTACCTTAGATTTTAAACCTGACTTATCCCCAGGCACAGATGAAGGTATTACAGTAGTCATTACTGGAACATCCAATTAATCAACCAACTGAGAACATGTGTACAGGGCATAAGATCTCTATACAGTTTGATATCAGAAAAGAATAAGATAATTCCCCTGTTCCTGACAAATTTCCTTCATTGCATACTGCAAAATATTAACTATTTTCATTAGCCCTATCAGGAGCAAATCATTTCCTGCACGTTATGATGCTATCAGTGACAATAAATAAGACACACTTAACACATTAATATTAAGGAAATTGATAAATAATCTAAAGGACTAATAGCTAGTATTATATCAACTAACAACCAAGTAGAATGAAATGAAATGTGCTCCATGCATTCATTATCATACTGAAAGAAACCTCATGCAAAACTGTGTGGCTGACCTATTTTACAGAATCACAACATAGTAAAAATCCCCGAATTACTTTTCTAAACAGTGTGTATTCAATGAAAGTTTTACTATTTTTGTGTCTATTGTTTCATTGAATAACTATGATGATTATGCCAATATGGTCATTTTCTTTTCTGTGTGAATCAAAATTCAATTAAAACTTACTTTTCTTCCACTTGAGGTTCAAACATTCTCAGTGGAATGGGTTTATTTTTCTGAACATGTAAAGGTTTCTTGGGTTGTGAAGATTTACTTTCTATAGAAGACTCTAATTGGGAGATTTTTTCCTGTAATTTAATTAAGTACATAATCCAACTAAATATATCACATTTAAACAATTTATAACATTCTTGATTTATGAAAACATATCCATTTTATATCATATCTAGATTTTAAGGAAACTCTTAAAGGAATTTAAATAAGGCTTTCTAGTCCATTGTTAATTGATGAAATTGCGAAAATGTCCGGTTAATCAAATTTTGCTTGAATTACCAAAGATACGCAGAAAATTTGAATGATGTAAAAGGAGTAAAATCTATTTTGAAGCTGTAAGACAATTATCTTTGCTGTTAGGCAAAGCAATTTGCTGGTGATTTCTTCTCCTAGCTGACCCATCTAATGATTAGAAACAATGGTATACCTGTAACAATGCAGGATATGATTTAGATGGTAATTTATTGATCATGGTAACAATAGGATGAAATATTTCACTGTATGATGGTAGTTGACTATATAATTCACTGTATTTTATCAATAACTCTATAGTAGTGGATATCATATTTAACCTGTAATAAAACATTACATTCGCACTTTTAATTCACTTATAAAAAAAGTACTCTAATTTGTTGAACTGCCACAATAAAGTTTGTGTGCTCTAACCATTTTTGGAATCTGATAAGTGTGCTTAGTCTATTAGGTTTGTTTGGTCTTGCCATTTTTGTGTTTAGTCTATTGAATTAATTGCATTATTTTTTGTTCCTGCTTCATGCCTCTCAAAAAATTGTACAATCAATTTTAATTTGCATTCCGAGTGCCAAGTGATAAATTCAAAATTTGACAAATATTGTTTGTAAGGTTTTTGAGAAACAGGCCCAGCAATGGCAAGTAATCAAATGATAATTCAGCAAAGCAGCAAATAAGACCCAACATATATATAATTTTCCCCATCTCACACCTTTTCTCTTCATGTTCAGGTTAATACATAAATTCCAAACACTGATTCAAACAGCAGCCCATTGTTTTCAATAAATAAAAATATAAAACATACCTGATACTATTTTGTTTTAAACTTTTAATAGTTGCAATATTTGCTAAAATATGGACGAAATCCAACTGACCTGGTTTTAACTTACTGAAAAGAAAAACCAAAATATTCAGAATCCTTGAAGTCTGTACATCAGGTATATAGGAAGGTAATTTGAATCTGATACCATACATAGTCTATACACAGCAACTAACATAGTATCACTTGTGGTATTGGGCCTAATTCTGACCCAAGTAAAATAAAGAGTTTATTATAGGTATGTTCAATTGAACAATTTCTGGCATCAATTTAACTGTATGTAACATCCAGAATTAACAATACTGTTTCCTTTCTCCATCATTTAGAATTTTGTATACACCTACTTTTTTCTGATCCCACACAGAATACTGAAGGCATAAGGACTGATAGTTTTAGAAACATTCTAGGAGGTGTATAAAACTTATGAGATTAACCTATCTTACCTGAGATCAGCTGAGTTGATATTTAACATATTAATATTATCTCCTACTGGTTTAAATGGTGGAAATACTCTCTCTACTGTAAACATAATTAACACAGATAAACAAAGGGTGGACAAAATGTTTGGTTGCTTGATGTTTGTGTAATTCCACTTTCCACTATCACAAAAGGTAGTTAGGTACACATAACTTTTGCATTTGAACTTTGAACATGTGGGCTCTGTAATACAGTGTTAAAATCTTTGAATATCCTTGAAAATATTCAGAACTACATCATCATACTTTTAATAAAACATACTTACATTTTTTAGGATTTTTATTTGCAGCAAGAAACAAAACACCATGTAAATAATTGATAACTTCTGGTATAAATCTTTTAGAGCAACTAACATACTACAATATAATAATGACATTAATTGGCAAGATATTGCCCATAGAAAGCCTGCTACCTCTAATGCTGCAACTTTTAAAAGTCAACCCTCAAAAACAAACAATTATTTTCTATTATCTCGTATAGGCCACACTGATTCATGTTAATAGACATTCCTCAGTCACAGAAGACTATGGATGTTTATATTGGTACAGTGTTGGTTGTGCCTGACCTGTTTAACAGTACAATTTAACTGGAGAGTATGAAGTCTATTTTATATGCTTGGGCATTACATGACTAAATAAAATAATCCTTAGAACTCCTTACCTCTAAACATAAATTACAGAGAAATAAACCATAAACAATATCTCTTTCATTATTAACAGGGGTCTGAAATATAATCAAAATATTTTACTGTCATGTCCAATATCAGGGTTTGGTATTTACTTTCAATTGAACACTACAGAATAGTATATGTTACTTTTAATATGTAGCCTTCTATTCTTTTCTCAGCCATTTTGAATTCTGTCTATATACCGGTATTTTTTTTATCCAACTTGATTTCATGAATCCATTACAAGAAGAACTAAATCATCACCTTTAGTAGTTCTATTCTCATATAAAGCAGATCTCACAAAATCTAACATAATTTTAGAGAACTGCAAGAGCCACTCTGCAGTTTTGTTTTGTTTGAGTCCACTTGGCTTATAATTATTGTTTGGCATTTTGTAAACGGTCAATATTTGTTCTCAGGATCTATAAATTTGTTTTAGAGAAATGAAAACTTATTCAGAAACAAAATCAAATGTTGATATGTAATTTCTGTAAATTGTAACAGACATACCTGAGCTAACATCTGGGCCATAAACATAAGAGATGGTGTTGTGACTTTATGTTGAAAATCAGAGGTAGGAAATATCACAGATACCAACTTTAACATCAATAACTGAAAACAGAACACTTTAATATATTATCACATAAAATAGTAGAACTATACATAAAGTCTATGGTATTCAATATTGCATGTGGGACTTGGCGTAGGATATCACGAGTGTGCGTTTATAACCTAAAACAATATACCACAGGATATATGCTGATAGATTTCATAGGGCTGGTTTCTAATAACTTTAAAATATTAGAATAATGAAAAACTTTTATATACAATAAATCTTTTCTGAGCTCAAAATAGATTTTGAGATATATTCTCTATTTCACAACATTTTAAACAGTGATAAATTTGTTTTATTGTATAATTGACATAAATAACTCCTCTAATTTCTAAACACTAATAGCATCCGAAACTTACTGTATCAATGCCTAAAAATAACCCACGACCATGTTTTCTTTCTGTTATCTGTTTGAATTCTTCTTGTCGGCTCATAATTTCATGTTGAAACACCTCACCAGCCTTGTCGGGTGAGATCTTAGTCAAGTTAAATATTGGTTGAACTAATTTATTCATTAGATCTAGTTGAGGTGGATCTTGTAGGGCTAAATCACCAAAATATTGCACTAATATTCCTAGAAATGTCTGAAAGAATTAAATATTAGCTACCGGTACAAATAATTCTTGAATGTCCGCAACAGACATGATGCATGAAAAACAAAGTTGTTAAACTTGTAAATTTTAAAGCTTTCTATTTGTTTATTCAGACAAAATATATTTGTGGGGTCTTTTCAACTCAATCAAGAGCAATGACTGATCAGTGTTCGGACTATTTTTCTTTATCAATGAAACAGCAGTACATGTGAATTAATCTATACATAAACAAAATATGCAAAAAAGGCTTAAAAAGTGCAACTTTCATTAACCCAAGAAAACATTTTGTTATATAAGGCTAAGCTGTAGTGATCATGATTTTTTCGTGTAAAAACAAACCCATCTCACCTCCATTTTGTCTTTATTACCCGGTCCAAGACTAGGATGGTAGAGTTTCTGTATTCTCTCTATAACTTTTAATTGATCTGTTGTATTTAAACCAGTCACAGTATCCAACCAGTCATCGTAGGATTTGGGTGCTAAAACAGATAAACATTCAGTCAATAAACATTGAAATGAGTTCATATCCAGATTCATTTAATGTCACATAAATTAAACTTCCTTGAAATAATCAAATAAGGTGTTATGTCCTGACTTAGATGACCATTTGGGAAGTCGATGATAAAGGATAATCAAGTAATTAATCAGAACATGTTTATTCTAAAATGGTGGCAAAGCAACAACAACCAAAACACGGGAGATAACTCATATCAATTATCAAGTACATCAGACTACAGTTAAGCAATATCACATTTCCCCCTCTCAAAAAAATTATACATACATTTCTTGTAATAGTAATGTAAAAAAATGAACAAAACTTGAAACTTTTAGTTGAAAGATATAACATGAATGTAATAAACAAAAATACATTAATCAAGAACACAATATACATTAAATATTCACATTTTATAACTTTTATGCCATACAGGAGTTTTCCTAATTCGTTCACTTCTGCGCAAAACAACTTCAGGAGAATTAACATGACTAGTTTTATTATGAACATTAGTTCTAACAGACATATTTGTATTCTTGGATTGATTAATATTACTATTAAAATTACTAACAATTTTAGTAGAATTACATTTAGATAATTTAGATTGATTCCATGTACGACCATCAGATGTTTTGTAAGTAGATGAACCGACAGATTTTGTTATCTTAACAGGATTTGAAAATTTGTTTTCACCCTTATTTACATGACCGGGTTTTCTAACTCTGACTAAATCACCAACATTTAAATCTACATTAGTTGCAACTCGTCTCTTATCAGTATAAACTTTACTAGCAATTTGTGAATTCATAACTTTTTCAAATACCTCTTCAGCAGACCAATTAACTACAGATTTATGAATGCCTGCAATATCTAAACCTGTTCTTAATCTGCGACCATGTAATAAAATAGAAGGAGCATACCCAGTAGTAGGATGTGACGTAGCTCTATAAATACATAAAAATTCTTGAATAGACTTTTGCAAAGGTTTATGAGACATAATAGCAGTTTTAATTGAATTACCAAGAGCTCGGTTAAATCTCTCAATTAACCCATTAGCTTGAGGATAGTAAACTGATGAAAAATAATGTTTAATATTTCTACTTTTTAAGTATTGCTCAAATTCATGAGATGTAAATTGAACACCACGATCACTAACTAATTCTGAAGGAAAACCTTCACGACTAAAAATAGAAGTAAGAAATTTAATCACATTTGTGGAAGTAACACGACTAGTAAAAGCAACTTCAGGCCACTTACTATAGTAATCAATTAAGGTAATAGCAAAACGACAGTCAGGTGGAGCATTTTCAATAGGACCAACAATATCAATACCTAACTTTTCCCAAGGTTCTTTTGGTAATGGAACTGGTTGTAATGGAGCATATCTTGTACTAGCAGTTTTATCATGTGCACTACAAATAACACAATTCTTAATCATTTCTTCTACTTGAGAATCCATTCTTGACCACCAATAAAGTTCACGTAATCTTTGTTTAGTGCGTACAATACCTTGATGTGATTGATGTGCAAGAGTAATTAACTTATTAGTTAAAGAATCAGGAACTAAAATACGTTCACCTCGCAATATAACACCTTTATAAACAGTTAACTCATCTTTAATATTAAACAAATACACTAGTTCTGGAACACACTTATTTCTCTCAGGCCAACCTTCTAAAATATACTGAATCAAAGTTTGAAAAGCAGCACCTTGATTTGTAGCAGTTTGTAATTCCGCAAGCGAAACACTAATAGAATTATCTTCATCTATATTATCTAGCATATTCACACTTTCAGTAAGTAAACATATAGTTTCATCGTCTGTATCACAGGGATCAGTATCAGTTAATGGCAATCTCGACAAAGCATCAGCAACTTTGTTTTCTTGTCCAGGTTTGTATTGAACAGTGTAATTATAACGTAACAATCTTGCATTCCATCTCGCAATACGCATTGGTTGTCTTCCTGTACCAGTACTTGTTAACAGTGTAGTCAAAGCTTGGTGATCCGTACGCAAGATAAAATTTCTACCCCACAGGTAAGTATGCCATTTTTCGCAAGCCCATACACAAGCAAGAGCTTCACGTTCGCCAACAGAATATTTACGTTCACTCTCTGTTAGAGTTTTAGATGCACATGCAATAATTTCTTCTTTACCATTTCGTAATTGTCCCAAAACTGCACCAAGACCATATCCTGAGGCATCTGTAGTAACTATTGTAGGTATATTAGGATCAAAATAAGCAAGTGTTAAATGTTCAGCAATTAATTTCTTCACAGTTGTAAAACTATTTTGTACCTCAGCAGACCAAACAAAAGCAATTTCTCTGCGTAATAATCTTCTCATAGGTTCAATTAATGTAGCATAATCAGGACAAAATTTAGAATAATATCCAACTAAACCTAAAAATGATCTCAAGGATGTAACATCATGGGGAGCAGGAGCATCTATAATAGCCTTAGTTAAACTAGGGTGTGGTTTTAATCCATCTTCACACAAAACATGACCAAAAAATTGTATTGATTTCAAATTGAATTGACACTTATGATTTAACTTTAACCCAACAGATTGAAACTTTAGTAAAACAGCGCGCAAATTCTCATCATGTTCCTCTTGTGTCTTACCCCAAATAATAACATCATCCAAAATACACTTAGCACCTTTAATACCATACAAAATTGAGGACATCATTTTCTGAAAAGCACTAGGGGCAGACGCTAAACCAAAACAAGTACGTTTAAATCTGAATAAACCATCATGTGTTATGAATGCAGTTAAATCACGACTATTTTCATGCAATTCTAACTGGTGATAAGCACTTAATAAATCTAATTTTGAGAAAAATTGAGCACCATTTAAGTCACTAAACAACTCATCAACCGTAGGCAAAGGAAATTTATCTACAATGATAGCTTCATTGACCTTCCGCATATCCACGCACAATCTTATAGAATTTGCATTAGTACTATTCTTTTTGGAAACAACTACTATGGGAGGGGATCACGACGTCTCGGACCCCCGACACCTCGGCCTTTCATATACTAAGAAACCTCGGCCTCGGACCCAGACACCTCGGCCTCGGACCCAGACACCTCGGCCTCGAGATATTTTACATCGACCACAAGGTGTGAATTGATCAATCAACAGGATTAATCACCACTTGGATCCCAAGCGGAGTAATAATTCACTAATCTTTCTATGAATAAGCGTAGGTGTAATATTCATCAACCTCAGCCACGTCTTTTTTTAACAAGATTGAAGAACATAGAAAGGGAGATAACAATTTTAATAAAACATATAGCACTGGAAGTGACAACAAGTAATCATAAAAATAATCATACAAACATAACAAATGCACGCAATTTGTCTCGTATCTTCCAAACATTTGGGTCCTAAAAAGGTCCGTTTTTTAATAGGTTTATGGGAATTTAGTTGGCGGCAGGTCCGTAGATAGCAGCGCATTTCCTTAAGAGACCGGTGGCCGAAATTTCACCTGCACTATATGCCGACCATAGTGCCATTAGCTGTCCTTCCGTCTGTTTAGTTCTCTTCCGCTGGAGTCGGAGCAATTTATGCTCTTTCAGCAAGAGGACATCCATTGGTATTTTCTGGGCTTCTTTGTATAAATGGCTGATAAGCAGATAAAACGGGACTGGACCCCTAATTAAAGTGGTGATTAATCCTTTTGATTGATCAATTTACACCTTGTGGTCGATGTAAAATATCTCGAGGCCGAGGTGTCTGGGTCCGAGGCCGAGGTTTCTTAGTATATGAAAGGCCGAGGTGTCGGGGGTCCGAGACGTCGTGTATTCCTATGGGAGATACCCATTCAGAAGAATCAATTTTCTCAATAATACCAGTAGACTCCAGTCGCTCAAGTTCTTTTGAAACAGCATCCTTAACTGCAAAAGGTAATCTACGTAATTTTTGTTGCACAGGCTTAACATCTTTCTTAACCTTAACTTCATGAACAAAGCCTTTTATAGTACCTGTAACTTCACCAAAGCAATCATTAAAATTAGCAAATTTATCATCTAAAATAAAAGAATTCTTAGAAACTTTAGACTCGACACCATTTGTATCAGTAAATCTAACTTCCATTTGACCTCCATCAAAAATTAAATTTAAAGCATTAATAAGATCTAATCCTAATAAAGAAACACCTTGTTCTGTAACATGTATGATAGAATTAATAAAACGATCTTTAAATTGTACATAAGCATTAAAACATCCTAAAACATTAATTTTATCTTTAGAATAAGAAGTTAATCTAACACAAGAAGGTTGTAAAATATCATTTGTAAAATATTGTTCAAAGTCCGTTTTAGATAGCAGAGTAACCGGACTACCAGTATCACACAACAATGTAAAGTCATAATTGTTTATCTTAATATCAGCATATAAACCCTTCTTCTTATTATTAGAAATAGTTAATATCTGTATATCATCAGGAACACATTGTAATACATTGTAATCATAATCTACTTCATGTATTGAACGACTCATACACATACTTTCATAATGACCTGTCTTTTTACAGTTATGACACTTTGCAGTTCTTGCTCTACAATTCTTAGAATTAGCAAGATGACTTTTAGATCCACATCGAAAACATTTTAAATTATTTGAATTACTAGTTGTACTAGATTTCCTAAAGTTCATATTTCCTGCAGATTTCACATGCGTTTTATTCGTAAATTTATGAGCACTAGCATTTAAAGATTTAGAAACATATTTCACCGAATTTTCACTCTGTGTCGCAGTAGCCATTGATTTAGCTTCACGTATAGCCTTTTCAACTTGCCTTGCAATTTCTAATGTTTTGGAAAGAGTAAGTTTACTATTGGATTCCATCAAAAGTCTTTCACGCACTTTAGGTACAGCAGTTTTTTCAACAATTTGATCACGAATTCTATCGTCAAAATCTGGGAATTCACAGAAAGTAGCGAGTTCTCTCAGTGCTGCCAGATATTCATCAATGGTTTCCCCTGGTGTTTGAGCACGTCTTTTAAATCTGTATCTTTCAGCCACGACATTTACATCGGGTTGGAAGTGATTTTCTAGGATTTTCACCGAGAAGGAATAATCATCATCTTCGTCTTCGTCCCGTTCTACAGAATCTTCTGATAATGTATAAAATATCCTTTGGCCTTCGGCCCCCAAGGAATGTAATAAAATAGCCTTCTTCCTGGCTTCTGCAAAATTTGTATAATCTGAAGCATCCATGTAATTAGTAAATAATTGAATCCATTGATTCCAGGCAATTGGAGCTTTTCCAGGGCAACTTAGGTATGGTGGTGGAGGAGCTATGCCATTCGTATTCATCTTCAATGAAAATTGTAGAGAAGTTGTAACTTCATAAAATGTAAAATATTTCACCCACCAAAGCAAAATTATCAGCTTAAAGCACGTAGATATCAAGATCAAGCATCCTCGTCGCCAAATATGTTATGTCCTGACTTAGATGACCATTTGGGAAGTCGATGATAAAGGATAATCAAGTAATTAATCAGAACATGTTTATTCTAAAATGGTGGCAAAGCAACAACAACCAAAACACGGGAGATAACTCATATCAATTATCAAGTACATCAGACTACAGTTAAGCAATATCACATAAGGCTACCGAAATATCATGTTGAATTCATTATTCAATATTTTTCAGCCCCTGGTTGGACTAACATAAGCGGTCAACACTATGTTATGAATGACATTTTTGCCAGGACAGCAACATTAGCTTTCTCTTTTCGACTTTTCTGGTATCTGAGTGTATTATATTGACCCATGCCAGAACTGAATCCTGGACCTTCATTTTAGCAAGTAAGCATCTAACCCTCTAAACCACTAAACTTCCCATGAAATGATGCAGAGCTTAATCAGATTTTCGATATGACATGTGTTAGTATTAACCAAAAGATGAACAGTGTAATGTAAAATGTCAAGTCACAGCTACTCACCCGGGAAAGTATATGGTAATTCTTTCTTGGCAGTTTCTATCATTTGTTTGGTCTCCTAACAACATAAATATAACTTTAGATAACAATGCCTTTTGCACATCATATTCATATCTTGGATTTTCGATTCAAGATAACTGTTATTACCACAGATCTTCAAAATCATAGTTAAAGAATAATAACATATGTGAAAGGTGAAATGTAGGAAAGCAACAGAGAGGCACTGAAAATTAACTAAGCTACCATACCTTAGAATTCATAGACTTTTCTGACAATTTTCCAGTCTTTTTCAAAATGGATTTTAATTTTGATTTCAGCTCTAGTGGCATCTCTTCTTTTTCTTCTTCATCTTCTGATTCTAGATCACTGAAATCATCATCATTTTCATCTTCATCATCATTACTAGCATCTTCATCATCTTCATTGGCATTATCATCATCACCTTCTTCATTAGCATTATCATCATTAGAGTCTTCATCTAAAAGCAAATATTAAAGGGATTGTAAAGTGATTTTCTGAACTTTATAAGTTTTATGATTAATGATCTTTCGATACTGCATATATTTTCTTTGTCTAGTTTTTATGTTTTGTATCATTTGTTTGTGTTTCCCGTTCTATTTGTATCATGGTTATCTCGCTTGATTTAAAATGAAATAACAAAGATTTGATCTTAGTTAATATTACATGATTAAAATCTGGCCTTTTAGAAAATGAAACACCTTCCTTAGAACAACTAAGAAACTCCACCTTGCCCAATAACACACTAAATATTAGATTGTATATTATAAATATAATGACGGCTGAAAAATCATCGCCACCTCCATAAAATCAAGAAAAAAAATACCTTCATCATCTTCTTGTTCTGCTTCCTCTTCAACTCCACCCTCATTGTCCTCTTCATCATCTTCCTCTCCCTCGCCTTCCCCCAGTATATCATCTCCACCAGCTAATTTGCCATCTTTAAAATGTACTGATTGTTTAGCTCTCTGTTTATCTTTCTTGTCTTCATTCAGGTTAAACCTAACAGAAATTTACAGAAAATGTAGAACAAACATAAAACTTCATTGAGACAGCCAGCATGACATGTGTAGTAGGGGGGATAACAATGGAATGATTAAATTACAAAAATATCAAATATTCTGTATATTGGGGTTTTGTGGATTTGAGCTGCGGAAAATCCCAAATTTTATTTTAGTTTTTTATTCCAAAAAGCTATCAGAGGCTGGGAATAGAGTCAGCAAGTTAATAAAATGGCTTAATCAAAGACAAGAACAATAACAATTTTTCACTCATAAAACAATGAAAATCATTTGATATAGAACAACTTACCCATCATGAAGATCATCTGCTGAAATATGAGTTATCTGTGGTACACCATCATCAATAATACCTTTCATACGTCTCAATCTATCAGCTTCTAACTTTTCTAATCTCTCTTTCTCTTCTTTAGCTATTTCTTCATCAGTCTTTAATCTATCTGTAGCCTAGAATATAAAATTGAAATTTAAAATCTTACCAACAAAACTTAGGGCATGAGTAAGCATTGTTTCTTGTTTCTTTAGCCCATAATACAGCAATTAGTACAATGAAAGAAATATTATCAGGAAAAGGTATCAACAAAACGCACAGTATGGTGTAGCACACATGGCCTTGGTTTTTTTGTCTCAGATGCTTCATGTCAGCCCCTCTGACTAAATCTTCTAATGGGTACACCAGATCGGAAAATCTACTGGTATCACCTTGATCTATAGTGGAATTGAATCCTGGACCTCCAAATTAGTGGTTTTAAATGTAAATCTGATAAGATCATGGGTGATGATGGAAATCAAAATTTGACACTGCCTTTCATTTGATCAGTTTTGAACTCCTCAGGTTCTTTCCATTTTTCACTCTTGTTTTCCAATGACTAATGATGAGATTGAGCCTTCTCCTTACCTTTCCTTTCGCTTCAAATTGTAGAGATCTGACAGCTATATCATAATCATCAGATTTCTTTCTAGTTTCCTCTTCTTTCGCTTTTGCTAGTTTATTGTTCTACAAAAATTCACATAAGATAATGCTTAGATAGATTCGAATATTTTCAATATCAATTCAGTTATTATTACTTTGGATAACTTTAATCTACTATTTCAATTTTAAACAGCCACAATAAAGCATTAGCAAGATAGTCAATCATACTTTATTATATCAAAAAGGTATTATGACAATTGGGTTTTGGAACATGTATCCTATAGTGATGATTGGAGAAATGGATTATTTGAAATAGATACTTACTGACAATTCAACGATTAATGGTAATAATTCTTTATAGTCTTTATCAGCTTGTTCTGTCATTTCAATTCTTTCATTTTTATCTGACTGTCTCTCAAACTGAAACAACAAGATTATCATTAACAGACTGGAATAGGCTGAAAAAGCTGAACAATGACAAGACAGTAGGAAAATTCAATCAGAAAAATTTTACAGCTTGATTGAGAACAGTTCACAATATCACCACTTTTCAGATAATGATTTTAAGAAACCTGACTGGTTGATAAAGCTGTGATTGGAAAACTAAATGACTGGAACACTTTCTTGAAACACACTCCGTTTATTTGACTAAACCTGTCTGTCAAACAACTTCATGTCAACCTTCACTTGTGTCATATGATCCATACATACAATGGTGGAAGATGTCTTATTTCATGTTGAAAGAAAATTTTACATAATGCCCAAAGCTTACCTTATATTTTTTTGACAAGGCGACAACTTCTTCCATTTTTTCCTTAAATGATTTTTCTGTTTCCTCATCTGATTTCTTCGTTAAAAATCCACCAAAATGTTCTTCTGCCACAATCTTTGCTAAAATTAAAGAATAAAATCATGTGACATATAAGTAGAGCTATATTAAAGCAATGATAGTAATTTGTATCAGTAGTGGAGGCCACTGTTTTACTGCTTGTTGGTTTAAACAAATGTTGCTCTTATTTCAGACATATTAAGTTATACACAATATAAATATTGTAACAGAAGCTGAGAAGCAAGTCTAAGCTTAAAGTTTTCTGTAATCTTTTTAGGGATAATGATGGCAATCACTCTTGTTATAGAAATTTTACCCAAGAAGTGGCCTCTTCATCAATCTTTAGCAGTCAGATAAAATTCATGAAGAAAGAAGGCAATATCCAATGATTGTGCAGTTTCACACATCAAAAGCCCAAATCAATCCCCAAAAATTTTAACGTTTCCTTTTAACAACAGATTGTGTCAAATTCCCTTCTTACCTCTCAATCTTTTGATATCATCATCATCTTCATCATCATCACTTATCTCAGGATTATCAAATTTCTCTATATTAGATAATGATTGACCATAGTGAGTTAAATCTTCTTCTTCATTTAAACTAAATATATTCCCTTTCTTATCTTCATGCTACAAATTTCACAAATTTATAATTTTTCAAGGATATTATGAAATCAAGAAAGACTATAACATAGAATAATTCAGATGATTTTATCATTTAAACTTTGCTTTATTTGATAAAACTCAGTGAAAAATTATACAATTTGTACAGAAAACAACAATGCCAATTGGTTTGGACCAGGACTGACCAGTAGAAAGTTGTTGTTCTTTTCTCTCTAAAGAATATTGTATTCATGGATAATGTAAATTGTAAAAATTCTTCCATTTGCTGCATGTCTCCTTAAATTGTCCAAATCAGTTATATAATTATCAGACACTAATGATTTGAATTTAAAGGTTGTTATCAACAAAATAGTATAACTGTTAATTCATAGCATCTATTCTCAGAGGTATCAGGAACCATATGATTGGTCAATGGAAACAGTTTTTTTAAACATTAATTAATGTATACAAAAATATTAGTAATAGAAAAATCACCTTTCTTTCTAAAGCATATCTCTTCAACATTTTCTCTTCTAAAGAAATAGTTTGATCTTTCTCACCAATTCTTTTATCAATCACTTTGTTGACTTTATTTCTATTTTCATATTCTTTTAGTAGGGTGGTTGTACGCTGAATTCAACATAAAATCATTACTGTTCATCAGAGCACAATGTTACACTTTTAAATAGCTGGCATTAAAGCCTGACAAATGTGAAAGAATTGGATATAGGTTTAGATTTGTCAAGCTCTAAGAAATAGTGACCAGAGTAGGCTATATAATTTCAGATTGGAATTTTCAAAAAAAGAAGTCAATGAAAGAAGTCAAAAGTATAAAATTTGACATTTGATGCACACTTATTGATAAACTTGGAGGACATGGAATGGCACCCAGTCTGTAGAATGACCCATATGAGTCATGACACATTCGACATGAAACTGATGAAATAGAAGATACTGAGTTTCCAAGGCTGATAACTCACATTTTTCATTGCCTTTGATCTTGACACACCAGGCAACCCATGCTCTGATTTCGTTCTTTTCTTTCCCAGAACATGATGTTTCTGTTTGTTGATTTTTACTTCAAATGGGTTGGTTTTCTTGAATTTTCCATGGTCTTTTCTCTTTCCTCGAGTTTTATCTGACAAATTCCTCTTTTTCTTTGCCATATTTGCTACTTAAAGGCTATCTGAAATACGGTACAAAAAAGTGCTAGAGAAATTGAAAACAAGGTGCATTCAAAAATATCTTTCGACCTACTAAGTTTTAGAGTTGATTAAAAACCAAATCCATTGCATCAAGTTCTGAATAACTTTTTTTCATGAAATGAAATATTGACCTCAAATTGTCTTTGGGTTAATGAAAAAGCTGACTATAAAAAAAACATTATTTGGATTTTACAGAGGGGAATTCCAGTCTTAAATGTGGGTAATTTCACTGAAAATTTCAAGGTTAGAAATGCGTTAATTTCCAGTCTAATTAAAATCAGACCCTAATTTCGTTTCGTTTGTTTTTTTTTTAAATCCGTTTTTTTAACCACTACATTAGGGTCTGAGAACGAGACGCGGTAACAAATGTTCACGTTAACTTTGACCAAACCTTGATAAAAATGACCTAATAAACTAGTCTTCAGCACTTAGGAATCCTAGAATGCACCTATTGTTCGAGAACAAAATCCCAGCGCAGGAGAGGGCAAAGATTTGATAGGTTAAAACAAAGGTCATTACGGTTAGGTCAAAGTTAACATGAACAAATGTAGTGGTTAAAAAAACAGATTTAAAAAAAACCGAACGAAACGAAATTAGGGTCTGATTTTAATTAGACTGGTTAATTTCAACTTGAAAATTTTCAAAACTTATATTTTCATAGACCCAAAGGCATTCTTATAACCATATAAATCATTCATTAAAGTCACACTCTCTCATACTATAACACACATGGCATGCAATTATATTTTGTATTTGTGACCAGTCAAGGCCTGGAATCTGGAGTTCAGCTAAGATCAGAATAGGTAGTCACTGTGACAGCCAAACAAAGTCCTTTGCATATATGGTAGACTATGCGTGAAGTGCAAAAACAGCTGATTTCAAAGCACAGTTGTACACAATTTGACTAGAGAGTATAACATATTGCAGACAAGTTCAGAAGACCAGCGCCAGAAGACGTGACTGGTGATGCTTTACTACTACCGTTGGCCAGTCTAATTAAAATCAGATCCTAATTTCGTTTCGTTCATTTTTTTTTTAATCCGTTTTTTTAACCACTACATTAGGGTCTGAGAATGAGACGCTGTAACAGCCTTTCACGTTAACTTTGACCTAACCTTGATGACCTTTGTTTTAACCAATCAGATCTTTGCCCTCTCCTGCGCTGGGATTTTGTTCTCGAACAATAGGTGCATTCTAGGATTCCTAAGTGCTGTAGACTAGTTTATTAGGTCATTTTTATCAAGGTTAGGTCAAAGTTAACGTGAACGGCTGTTACAGCGTCTCCTTCTCAGACCCTAATGTAGTGGTTAAAAAATCAGATTTAAAAAAAAAAACCAACGAAACGAAATTAGGGTCTGATTTTAATTAGACTGTACCGTTGGCGTTACATATTTATTTGTCATTTCACTAATTTTTGTGACATGAGAAAATAATACAATTCATTATTCTGTTTCTTTAGTACATGTTCTGGAGAAATAGGTCTGAATTATGAATTGGTTTGTTAGAAAACATTACACTTGATAGAAATTAAAGTTAAAATTCGTCATCTTATAATATTATGATCCGCGCTGTTCTCATCGGCTGTAAAAAGACGCATGGTAGATTTGTAAACAATCAAGAAAGAAAGAAAGAAAGAAACATCTATATTTTACAAGGATAACAACTTAGGTTCCGTGCGGATCCTATCTCCCAGCTGGTCCTTGGCCAAACCTCTTGGCATTGATCTTTCCCGGATTATCCGTACCCATTTACAGCTGGGTGGACTGGAATTATGAGTGAAGATGACTTATTCAAGGTCATCAGACTTTCACACCCTAGTCAGGGACCGAACTCTCAAACATAACAACCAAAAGCAAAATTTATTCCATATGCCACATAAGTGAAGATAGACTTGTGACAAAGAATAGAAATTTGGGATTTAAGTGTGCCTTACATGCTTCAGTTTTTTTAATTGCCTAATGTCATTAAATTACACTAATTACTTTAAAATTCAAGAAAATATTCTCAAAACACGTTTTTACTCTCTGGAGTCAGCCATGTTTACAATTTTAGTGTAGCGTAAATGTGTATATGGAAAAATATGATGCAATAGGCAGCTTCAGATTTTAGATGCAATAATATATGTTTTTCAACTTTAATTCTTTTTTAATAATAACAAATAAGATTTAAAGAAAAAAACAATTTGAGAGAATTTGGAATATTATAAATCCAATTTCAATTTTTAGACAAAATATTCTTAATGTGGCGATCACGTGATTTGCACGTGGTTAAACAATCGGATCGCCGCGTCCGGATTTCACCATCGAGATAATCTTCCCACACGATACGAAATAAAAATGAACAAACTAAAAATGTCAGCGCCGGAGAAGGTTGTGCTGTTAGCTTGTGGATCGTTTAATCCAATCACAAACATGCACTTGCGATTGTTTGGTGAGTTATGATCTTTTAATGATAATTGAGAATGGTCATGGTCATGCCTTTGGTCAATGACATTGATTTGGATGCCAAAAATCATCAACAACAAGGAAGATTGAATAATAATAATACCAGGCTTAGTACTAGTAGGACCTGTGTAAGTTGTTGGTGAAGAATATAGGGTTATAGACATGGTTCTTAATGTAATTGATGTATATATATATATATATAGGCTATATTTAAACAGATTATACAGAGGTTCTCTAAATTTTGTATGTGTTTCGGTGACACATAGTGATACAGAGATAGCATCAATTTGCGACATTGCCATTACCATTGCAATTTGTCAGTGGTCTGTGGTTCCAGCAATTCCATCAGGTCATGGCTTAAAGGCTAGATGTAGGAAGATTTTGATGAGATCAAACATAGAAAATGACGTCATCAAACACTTAATTGTGGTGAAATTGCTTTAAATCACAGATGTCTGATTGAAAATTATACAATACAATACACGTACGAAATTATATTTGCTGTAGTGAATTCATGTAAATCATTATTTTCAAAAATTTTATTTTTCAAAGTAAAACTCATTTCCCGGGAAATGATACTGATAACCAAGTTTAAAGGCTGGGTCCTAACAAGTTCACTCAATTTCAGATGGAGATATTTGAGTTTTCAAAGTTAGATAGGGAAATAATTGTGAAATAATTATTTGATCTATACAAATTACAATCTTTGCTAAACTTATAATAACTTAATAATAAATCTTTTGCTGAATAGACATTAACAAATTAGGTATAATAGGATAGAACACAATTTATAGATTACAATTGATACTGCATTTTAACAAGATTACAATAATCATAAATCAATTAATAAACTTATGTTATATTTCTGATTTCTCTATATTACAGAATTAGCTAGAGATTCATTAAATAAAACCGGATTATATAATGTAATAGGAGGAATTATATCTCCGGTCAATGATAAATATAACAAGGAAGTAAGTATTTACTTTATACTGGTATTCAGTTATTATTAGCTTGAAACATCATTATCTTGGTATTTATTAAATGGTGTGTAACAAGATTCTCTAACAAAATTCATTGAAACATCTTCCCTTCTTTACTATGTGTACATAGAGAGGCCATAGAGGGAACAATGAAAAGTTGTTTTATTAAACTTTATATAGCCATGCTTTTTTAATTGCTCCATAATGTACAGTATATATATATGTTATTTGTTAAGAATGATTAGTGCTAATTAGCTTTTTTGATGTAGAAAAAGCTGATTCAGAAATTAACATAATCCCTTAAAATCATTAAAAAATTCTGAGATCAGAAACAATATATTTAGCCTAAACAGTTTATGACAAATGATTATGATCTCTCTGTTTTTCTGACAAAAATCTTTAGTAATAATTCACTGAGCATTGTTTGATTGTTTTAGGATTTAGAGTCAGCTAAACATCGATGTGGTATGGTAGAACAAGCTTTAAAAACTTCCAGCTGGATCAAGTAAGTAGAGAATTTGGATCAAATTATGAATGGGTATAGTTCCAAAATATTGTCAATTGGTATAGTTCCAAAATATTGTCAATGGATATACTTTCAAAATATTGTCAATGGATATAGTTTCAAAATATTGTCAATGGATATACTTCCAAAATATTGTCAATGGATATAGTTCCAAAATATTGTCAATGGATATAGTTCCAAAATATTGTCAATGGGTATAGTTTCAAAATATTGTCAATGGATATACTTCCAAAATATAGTCAATGGGTATAGTTCCAAAATATTGTCAATGGGTATAGTTCCAAAATATTGTCAATGGGTATAGTTCCAAAATATTGTCAATGGGTATAGTTCCAAAATATTGTCAATGGGTATAGTTCCTAAAAATTTAGTCAATGGGTATAGTTCCAAAATATTGTCAATGGATATAGTTCCCAACAAAATAGGCGTAGGAATTTAACATTAAAGGTCAATAAAATTGGCTATCATGTAGATGTGGAGGTTATTTTATCAAAATCGCATCCAAAAACATAGCAAAATTGAGAACAATAGTTATATAGTAGTGGACTACTCCAAAGAGAAGTACCATCATGTGTTTCGAAAAGAGTAAGCATGGTCTGCTTCATGCACGACACCTGCCAGTAACATACAATAAATATCTAGAAAAAAAAATGGTAACCTAAATCCTAAGTTCAATCCCTTTAAATATTTTTTTGTGTGTGAACAGATTAGATAGATGGGAATGTCAACAAGAGGAGTGGTTAGTGACAGCTAAAGTGTTAGCACATCATAGAGAGAAATTAGATAATGAATATTTATCTCAGTATAATCATTCTCCCAGAAAAAAGAAAAAACGGAGAGGCAATGAAGGTAAGCATATATTGTTACAAAACTTTTCTAATTTTTTGGTTACGTAATTTGATATCTGATACATTTATGCAGAAATTTAAGAAAGAAAGAAACATAGATCCACTTGTGTTTGTAACTTCCAGTGAATTTTCATTCTAATTTGCATAACTTTTGAAATAATCTAATTTGAAATAATAATTTTCTGAATGTCACAAGACAGTGACTCTATCTAGGATAGCTTTTGTAGCCATACTATCACATGTTGACTCTATCTGGGATAGATCTTGTAGTCATACTATCACATGTTGACTCTCTCTAGGATAGATCTTGTATCCAGACTATCACATGTTAACTCTATCTAAGATAGATCTTGTAGCGATACTATCACATGTTGACTCTATCTAAGATAGATCTTGTAGCCAGACTATCACATGTTGACTCTATCTAGGATAGATCTTGTAGCCAGACTATCACATGTTGACTCTATCTAGGATAGATCTTGTAGTCAGACTATTACATATTGACTCTATCTAAGATAGATCTTGTAGCCCTATCACATGTTGACTCTATCTAAGATAGATCTTGTATCCAGACTATTACATGTTGACTCTATCTAGAATAGATCTTGTATCCAGACTATTACATGTTGACTCTATCTGGGATAGATCTTGTAGCCAGACTATCACATGCTGACTCTATCTAGGATAGATCTTGTAGCTAGACTATCACATGTTGACTCTATTTAAGATAGATCTTGTAGCCCTATCACATGCTGACTCTATCTAAGATAGATCTTGTCGCCAGACCATTACATGTTGACTCTATCTAAGATAGATCTTGTACCCAGACTATCACAAGTTGACTCTATCTAGAATAGATCTTGTAGCCAGACTATCACATGTGGACTGTATCTAGAATAGATCTTGTAGCCATACTATCACATGTTGACTCTATCTAGGATAGATCTTGTATCCAGACTATCACATGTTAACTCTATCTAAGATAGATCTTGTAGCGATACTATCACATGTTGACTCTATCTAAGATAGATCTTGTAGCCAGACTATCACATGTTGACTCTATCTAGAATAGATCTTGTAGCCAGACTATCACATGTGGACTGTATCTAGAATAGATCTTGTAGCCATACTATCACATGTTGACTCTATCTAGAATAGATCTTGTAGCCAGACTATCACATGTGGAATCTATCTAGAATAGATCTTGTAGCCATACTATCACATGTTGACTGTATCTAGAATAGATCTTGTAGCCAGACTATCACATGTTGACTCTATCAAGAATAGATCTTGTATCCAGACTATCACATGTTGACTCTATCTAAGATAGATCTTGTAGCCAGACTATCACATGTGGACTGTATCTAGGATAGATCTTGTAGCCAGACTATCACATGTGGACTGTATCTAGAATAGATCTTGTAGCCATACTATCACATGTTGACTCTATCTAGAATAGATCTTGTAGCCAGACTATCACATGTGGAATCTATCTGGGATAGATCTTGTAGCGATACTATGACATGTGGACTGTATCTAGGATAGATCTTGTATCCAGACTATTACATGTTGACTCTATCTAGAATAGATCTTGTATCCAGACTATCACATGTTGACTCTATCTAGGATAGATCTTGTAGCCAGACTATTACACGTTGACTCTATCTGGGATAGATCTTGTAGTCAGACTATTATCATGAAAAAAGTATTATTGTTTTGATTAAAAAAAGGTCTAAATACAGACATTTTTAATAAGTATAGTTTAATATTGATGAATGTGTATTTGATGATTTTGGTTCAGCTGTATGAGTATTTAATTATCCATCTGGTAAAGTCTGTGTTTTTAATTCTGGTGTATTTCTGGCAATCTGCCATCTATAGAAGATACTGTTTATAATTAAAGATGTTATGGAATTGGAGTCGAGACCTCTTGACCTTGCTAAAAATTGATATTTAAAACAATTTTGATAATTGATTGAATTGGTTTTGAAACGTATGGTTTTCAAGGAGTTATTTGTGATATTTATGCTATGGAAAATACATGTAATCAGAAGAAAAATTGCAATAGTATGCTTTGTGGAAAGTATTTTTAGACTTTTATGGTTTTTGAATTTGACACTTTGACAATACATAGTTCAATGTTTAGACACGTTGTTGACATTAATGAATAATTATGTCTTTATCTGCCAACTTAGATGTTCAGGTACATTTTCTATACAATCGAAAATATCAATGTTATTCTATAAGAAAGTATTGGTCAGATATTTTATATCCTGTTGACTAGTATTATTATAAATACACTGTAAGGTTATAATGTAAAGATTATTGTTTATGTATGATTATATATGGTCTATTGTTTAGGTATGATATTATATGGACTATATATAAAGTGATTATTTCCAGTCGATTGTTTTCTATTGTATGTATATGTCAGATTATTGAATTAACTGGTACCGGTAGAGATTATTATTGTCATTATCTGTTAATACATTATTAATAATTGATAAACTCAGGTTCATGACTTAATGACAGATTTCATACTATTTTGTTGACAGTATTAAAGGGATTTTAAAGAGGTTTTCTAAACTTTGTATGTGTATCAGGGACACTGATAGCATCAACTTGTGCCATTCCAATTTCCATTCTGACTGTGGTTCTTGCAATTTCACTTAAACTAGTGTGTTTTATGACGTCACTCCCACTGATCTACATAGATATCAATAGTAGCTTCAGGTAGATCAGTGGGGGTGACGTCATTAAACACGTTAGTTTAAGCGGAATTGCAGTGTCCCCAATACACATACATAAGTTTACAAAACCTCTTTACAATCCCTTTAATGATATTGCCTTTGAGTCCCAATTTTTTACAAACCTTGCCTTTAATTTTATTCCATGACCCTCCATTGAATACCACTTAAAATATGTATTGTTTCATTCCTAAGGCCATATATTTTGAGTTATTAGAATTCATCAGTATATGACAGTTCATTAGCTAATAAATCTCCAGATCTTAATGAGAATAAATAATAAATATGATGGTCATTGCAGAAATATAAACGGCAAATATCACTCTGGTTGCTCATATAACGCTATTATTGAAACCATTATTAATTGGTAATTGACTTGATAAAATATTTAATATCTGAATTGGAGAATATCAGAATGCATGTGCCTTCATATGAACATATAATCCTTTAAAATTAGGTGTCTCTTTTAATTTTGAAAACATCACAGAGGTCACAAATGAAATTGATGTTCAAAAAAATTTCTCAAGAAAATTAGATCATTATCACCAAATTACTGTCTGATTGACTAAATCTGAAGTTGACTGATGAAAAATAAGAAATGAAATATCAGATATATGTACTTAAGAATTGTCTACTTAGAAGTTGTAAACTGTTAACATACTGAAGTTAAGATTTAAGCGGAGAAAGTGACCTATATTAATGATTTTGTGTTGTTGAGGTCAAATCTTATTGATTGACCAGTGAGAGGAAATCGTTAATGATTTTGTTAATTGTTATTAAAGATAAGGAAAATTAGCATCCTTTCTTATAAATACCTACTTATCTTTATTGAAGACTGTACTAAATTGATATTAATGCGGAAAGACAGATAGTCTTTTGGTTGAGACATGTACCAAAGTTCTCTGCACTTAAATATTTAATAATAAAAATCCGTACAAGCAAAACAATTCCGTTAATCAAAAATCTCGTCCAGAGCATGACAAAATCGAGTGCAATAATTATATAGTAGTGGACTTCCCATACGAGAAGTACCATCAGGTGTTTCGAAAAGAGTAAGCATGGTCTGTTTCGCGCGCGACACCCGCCACTACTATAAAGGTCAAAATCATGAGGTGCATTTTCATGAGAAAATGATACATTATTGAAATACAGCTGTTTCAAAATGCCGTCATTGCAAACAATAACATGTGTATACAATGTGAACTTCACTTTGAGCCCTTTGAATTTCAAACCCTTGATGTTCTGCATTGATCTTATTTCAAATAAAACAGAGCCAAAAAGAGTTGCAATGTTGCCATGTGAAACAAGCATTCAACATTCACAAGAAGAACAAGTTGATTTGGATTGTTGACTGGCCTAGCCATTTATAATTACTGTTGGTTGACTACAAGAGTCTGTGGTACTGAACTAAACGTATCGATTTGATTAAATAATTGGCACCATGGTAAAAGCTCAGCCTTCTAACTTTATTTCTAAATTGTTTTGTTGATTACATGTGCCTTGTAGACCTAATCAACAATCAAAAACAAGATTTTTTGATCTGAGTACATTCTACCTTCTTGTAACCAGATACAGTGGTAAAGGGTTGAACTGAACTGTTCTTATTGATTGATTCTATGATTGATATATTTGTAATAGCTCAGCCCATAATTTTGTTCATTTCCTATGCCAACTAAATCTACCGGTAATTAACAATCAAGAACAAGATTTGATTATTTTGACCAGAGACATGGAAGAGACAAGTGTCTGTTGAATTGAAGTGAACTGCACTTGTTGGTAGTCAAAAACTAGATTTTTAATCATGATCTATGTTAATTTATTTTGACCATACACTTGTGGAAGGGACTAGGGGTGAGCGGTATTGCCAATTTCAAATACCTCGGTATTTTATATACTGGGTATAGTCACGGTATTTTGGGAACATTTGCATTTTTAACAAAATGGTTCTCAGACCTTTTTATTTGTGCATGACAGAATTTTCTATTATCAAAAGAAGGGGTAAGGGGTGATTTTGTGTGAAAAAAGTCACATTTCCACTGAAATATCAACTCTCTAATAGAGTTGGCTGACAGTTTATGTTTCTTATCTTGATGTGGAAATATTTCGAAATCGTATTTAAGAGGTGACTGGTGGTAATTTATTTATTTTTTCAATAGAATGAAACAATGTTTTGATTTTCTTAACTGCTGTCAACAGTACTATATTTTTAATATTCTGGTATGTTAAAGACTATTCACTTGGTATTACTACCGGTATTTTTTTAGAACCAGTATTTTTCGGTCATACCAGAATACCGCCCAGCCCACCCCTAGAAGGGACAAGATTTTGTGGAACTGAATCAAACTTATTGATTGAACTCTCTGATTGGTATTAGTAACAACTCACATTATTTTCTTCATTTCCTGTACCAACTAGGCATAATTAACAGTCAAAAACTAGATGGTGGAAAAAACAAGGTCTGTTGAACTGAAATGAACTGAACTTATTGATCTGACTTTAATTAATACTGGAAATTGCTCAGCACATTATTTTGTTCATTTCCTGTACCAACTAGGCCTAATTAACAGTCAAAAACTAGATGGTTTATCAGGGTCTGCGTTAATTTATTTTGACCAGATAGAAACAAGAGTCTGTTGAACTGAAATGAACTAAACTTGTTGATTTGACTTTGATTGGTACTAATAAAGGCAGATTATTTTGTTCATTTCCTGTACCAAGGAGACAAGATTTAATTATTGTGACCAGATATTATAGCTGGTAGAGACAAGGGTCTGTTGAACTGATCTGATTGATTAGATAGTGATTGTTAATAGTAATAGTCCAGTTAATTGGTAGTTGGTTAACGAACCTGTAGTCCCTTACTGAGTTCTGCCTAATAAACTTCTGATAGTAAATTGGTTGTAATAGAAATCAATGGTTAATGATGGTACAGTTTACCTTGACTATATTTTAATGACTGTCGAAGGGTTTGGGTGATTGATTGTGTATTTTACTAGAATTATAAAACACTCTAACATCAGGATATTGACGTAGTCAGAATCAGTACTGTAACTAAAAAGATATTTCGTTCTTATGACTTTTACTCAGTGTGACTTCAAAATCATGGTACAGTTTTAATGACTGTTGAAGGGTTTGTGTGATTGATTGTGTATTTTACTAGAATTTTAAAACACTCTAACATCAGGATATTGGTATTGTTGGTATCAGTAGTGAAAATTGTTCTAAATTATTTTGCACTCAATTACTGCAACCAGTGTGGCTGCAAAGTCATGCTATTTAAGAATAAATTTACCTGGAAAACAATTCCGTCAAGTTAAAATCTTGTCTAAAGCATAAAAATATCGGGGGGATTAACTGAATAAAGAATTATCATTGATTACCATAGGAGTTGGCATGATCTGCTTTGAGCTCACATATCTACCAACTTCGATTATAGTTCTTTTAATGTCTCAAAATGGAAATATAATCCTTTTGATCTAGCATGTTTTGCGAAACTAATAAATTGTATGTATGAAAGATGAAATTTTGTGTTTCCATGGAAATGAAATGGTGTTTATTTCCTGTAATTATTGTAATAATGATATTACAGAGAAGATTGTTTAAAGAGACATATAATAATCATAATTATTTTTTTTGAAAAAAGATGTAAAATTTCTGGTTATTTTCCTGCTTCATCCCTATTTTATTTTTGCTAAAAAAATCGTATTTTAAGGGTACATATTGTATTTCTGCTTCAAAAAAAACAAAAGGATATAAGCTATTTTCCATATTTATCCCTAGATTTCTTTTTGCTCTAATAAACTATGGACTCATATTTTGAAGCTGATGTCCCAATTCACTTACAAATTATCTGTACAATTCGGTAAAATATAAAGATAGTAGCTTCAAGACATTAGGATGTAAAACTGCATTTCTTATTAGGTATTGCGACATGTTATCTCAAGAAGTAAAGTAATTTCAAGATAAAAATTGTTTTAACAATAAATATGGTAGTGCGTAAACAGAATTATACCACAAAAACTGTATTTTAACAGGAAATTGGTGGTAATTTATAAAAGCCTAGAGGATGTAAATGTAATTATATGGAGAATAATAAAGTTAAGGTTAAGAGATTGGTAATATATAGAGAGTGGTTGACTAGGTTACTAGACACATATTGAGATTATAAATCAAGTTACCTTCTGTCTATAGGAGACAGTTCACAGTTCTTGTTTTAGAACCTGAATTCTGATAGTAAAAGAGTGGTTGACTAGGTTACTAGACACATATTGAGATTGTAAATCAAGTTACCTTCTGTCTATAGGTGACTGTTCACAGTTCTTGTCTTAGAATCTGAAATCCTGATAGTAAAAGAGTAGTTGACTAGGTTACTAGAACCCCAAGTCCTAATACAGATTAACTACCTAGGTTATCAGAGAATAAAATGTAACAGTAGGAGTTCGAGGTGGGGGAGCGGAGGCAGTTTTCCATGCTACTAGAATAGTTCTTATCCAGTCTATTTTGGTGATGGATGATCTGGAAAATGCTATTAGGACCAGCAAATAGACATGTTCCTCCTGAACCAAAATTGATTTGTTAAAAATGATTACTCATATAATTCTAGAACCCTTTTAATCAAGGAATGAAGTTCTATAAGCACTAATGAAATTAGTCTCTGAACTAGACAAGAAAGTGGACTAGAAATTGTGGTCAGTTTGCTCTACTAGCTGGGCATTGATTGACCACGGTACAGCTCTATATAAAGGTGACATACAAGTCGTGGAGATGATAAGATATAAAGAGTATTAAAGATAAGTGAGAAAAGAAAGATGTGATTTTATTGATTGATTTTCTTCTGAATGTCAACGACAATCAAATCAGATAGATCCAGTGTTATCAGAACACTTTATTATCCATAACAAATCATATAAACTTTATCTTCCCTGACAAATAAATACTCTTCTCACTTCTCAGTCTTATATGTTTGATTTAAAGCAAACTTTGATTTGGAATTCACATTAATCTTTCTCAAAACTCATAATCATAGTCAGTGTGTTACATGTTGAAAAAACAAACTCTTGTAATTTTGCTTGCAAAAGTTAATAATGTAAAAATCATAAATTGAACAAGCCCTGAGCCTGGCCTAGTGGATGAGCTGTGAAACATACACGCAATAAGCTGGTGATTGAGGTTTGTTACTGCATATGGAGGGCTGAATCTGTATTTATAAGTAAATAAGAAAAGAGTCTTTTGGTAATAATATGATGGTAGTATCATTCTGTAATATGTGCAATTTTCATGACGTTGGGGCAGGTCAATCACTAAAATCAATCTTGAATTTTCTTAGAACTTCGATTCTTATGCAGTTTAAAAAAACATATTTCAAGCTGTGTCAAAATATATTGATTCCAAAAATGCAGTTCTAGGAAAAATTTTTTGAATCGAAATTGGATTTTGTATGAATGGCCTGTCAAATTCCAAATATTAAATCAAGGGTTGAAATGACATGAATGGTTATAAAGTGAAATGTGACAGAAAATGATAGCAGCTTTAATAATGGACAGGAAATGTCTAAGAGAAGATAGAATTACTCTTCAATGGCATATTGATTTCTGTTGATTTCTACAGAACCATTTAGAATTCAGATCATATAACACAATAAATAACACAGTTCTACATGTTATCTTTAGTGTCCATATAAAGTATTTTGTAGTCACTGGTATTGTAGTTTATTACTTCATTCTGGATAGCCTGGTCTAACTCGGAATTAGTCCATACTCTCTAGAAAATTCAGCTTAAATTTCTCAGTTAAATGAATCTACCCCAAGGCCTTACACCCGGCTCAAGCCTCCCCTATTTTTGGCCAACTGAATTTGCCGTTGAATTTGAACCATGTTATATTTCAGAGCCCCATCTTTCTCTAAATCCTGGATCCGCCTCTGAAGTTGGACATTGGCATTATCGACTTGGCTGAGATCTAACTGTTGCTAAAGGAACAATTCTCCCAATATTTTTACTCTTTATAACTGGACTTTGAATATTGTGTTAATTTGTTACTTTATAACTGGACTTTGAATATTGTAATTGTTAATTTGTAACCTTACTCTAGCTTGACAATAGAATGTTGAATTTTCATGAAATATTATCGTAAAAATTGATATTTAATATTAAACATCATTATTGTGAAATATAAATTGTGTTTTAGGACAAACCTTGTGGTTTTAACAATCGGTCTATCGCCATCAATTGTTTTATACATCTCTTAAAACTGAACGCATCATTTGAAAATGTAGTAATAATAATAATAATAGTATAGTTCTTATCAGATCAGATAGGGCTTGCTGTTAATGTTTAATGTCTGGTACCATTGCATTAACATAACATTTTGGTTTTGTAACACTTAAACCTGGGCAGATACATGTATTGGACACATCATTTTTATACGCCCACATGAAATGTGGAGCGTATATTGCCGTCACCCATGTCCGTCGGTCCTTCCGTCCGTCGGTCCGTCCACAATTGCTTGTTAACACTCTACAAGTCACAATTCTTTACGGAATTTGATTAAACTTGCTGAAATTGTTTATTATCACTCAAGGATGAACCCTATTGAAAATCAAAAGAATCGTAAAATATTTAACATGAATTATTGCCCTTGTTCTTTAAAACGCGTTTGATTTTTAGCTTGTTAACACTCTACAAGTTACAATTCTTTACGGATTTTGGCTAAACTTATTGAAATTGTTTATTATCACCCAAGGATGAACCCTATTGAAAATCAAAAGAATCGTAAAATATTTAACATGAATTATTTCCCTTGTTCTTTAAAACGCGTTCGATTTTTAGCTTGTTAACACTCTACAAGTCACAATTCTTTACGGATTTTGACGAAACTTACTGAAATTGTTTATTATCTCTCAAGGATGAACCCTATTGAAAATCAAAAGAATCGTAAAATATTTAACATGAATTATTGACCTTGTTCTCTAAAACGCGTCCGATTTTTAGCTTGTTAACACTCTACAAGTCACAATTCTTTACGGATTTTTATACGCCCACATGAAATGTGGAGCGTATATTGTCGTCACCCATGTCCGTCAGTCCGGCGGTCCGTCCGTCCGTCCACAATTGCTTGTTAACACTCTACAAGCCACAATTATTTACGGATTTTGACGAAATTTGCTGAAATTGTTTATTATCACCCAAGGATGAACCCTATTTAAAATCAAAAGAATCAGAAAATATTTAATATGAATTATTGCCCTTGTTCTTTAAAACACGTTCAATTTTTAGCTTGTTAACACTCTACAAGTCACAATTCTTTACGGATTTTGACGAAACTTGCTGAAATTGTTTATTATCACCCAAGGATGAACCCTATTGAAAAGCAAAAGAATCGAAAAATATTTAATATGAATGATTGCCCTTGTTCTTTAAAACGCGTTCGATTTTTAGCTTGTTAACACTCTACAAGTTACAATTCTTTACGGATTTTGATGAAACTTACTGAAATTGTTTATTATTACCCAAGGATGAACCCTATTGAAAATCAAAAGAATCGAAAAATATTTAATATGAATTATTGCCCTTGTTCTTTAAAACGCGTTTGATGGATAGCTCGTTAACACTCTACGGGTCACAATTCTTTATGGATTTGGACGAAACTTGTAAATACTCTAGTAGGCACAAACCTTTTTGATTAGAGTTTAATGAAACCTATTGAAATAGTTTATTATCACAAACTCTATCGAAAATCAAAAAATATTTGATGACTTATTGCCCTTCTTGTTCAAAATAGGTTTTAGTTTTTAGCTCATAAACAGAGAAGGATTTTGACTAAACTTGATGAATGCTTAACCCTTGATGAAATCGAGAAAGAAAATGTTTGGACGACATTTCATTTAAGTTCTGAACGAAATGTAGGCCTATGACTACAGGTTGAATATTTGATGGTTGCTGTTTTCTGCCAAATGTTCTTTCTCAAACAAAGCTGTCAGTGGGCGTATATTACCTTGCTTGGCAAGCTATCTTGATTAAACTTGCTGAAATTGTTTATTATCACTCAAGGATGAACCCTATAGAAAATCAAAAGAATCGTAAAATATTTAACATGAATTATTGCCCTTGTTCTTTAAAACGCGTTCGATTTTTAGCTTGTTAACACTCTACAAGTTACAATTCTTTACGGATTTTGGCGAAACTTACTGAAATAGTTTATTATCACCCAAGGATGAACCCTATTGAAAATCAAAAGAATCGTAAAATATTTAACATGAATTATTGTTTTTTAAAACGCGTTCGATTTTTAGCTTGTTAACACTCTACAAGTCACAATTCTTTACGGATTTTGACGAAAATCAAAAGAATCGTAAAATATTTAACATGAATTATTGCCCTTGTTCTTTAAAACGCGTTCGATTTTTAGCTTGTTAACACTCTACAAGTTACAATTCTTTACGGATTTTGGCGAAACTTACTGAAATAGTTTATTATCACCCAAGGATGAACCCTATTGAAAATCAAAAGAATCGTAAAATATTTAACATGAATTATTGTTTTTTAAAACGCGTTCGATTTTTAGCTTGTTAACACTCTACAAGTCACAATTCTTTACGGATTTTGACGAAACTTACTGAAATTGTTTATTATCTCTCAAGGATGAACCCTATTGAAAATCAAAAGAATCGAAAATTTTTTAATATGAATTATTGCCCTTGTTCTTTAAAACGCGTTCGATTTTTAGCTTGTTAACACTCTACAGCTCACAGTTCTTGACAGATTTTGACGAAACTTACTGATAATGTTTATTATCACCTAAGGATAAACTTTATTCAAGATCAAAAGAATCAAAAAATATTTAATATGAATTATTGCCCTTGTTCTTCAAAATGCGTTTGATGTTTAGCTCGTTAACACTCGTCACAATTCTTTATGGATTTTAAAAAAACTTACTGAAATTGTTTATTATCACCCGATACTGAACCCTATTGAAAATCAAAAGAATCAAAAAATATTTAAAGGGGCACAGGCTTCATTTTCGTGGGTCGATTTTTCCAAGTCTCAGAAACGGGGACTTTTTTAGCTCAGCAATTTAGTACTGGTTATCACAACTCACCATTGAAATTTGAGTCTTCAAATCCATGTGCATCCATAATTATTAGCATTTGAAAGTTATAATGCCCTACTACACATTATCGATACTATGCAATATATAGAAAAGTCATCTATAGAAATAGAAGGAGAAATGTCTAATTTAAGATATATTTGAAGGAAATATGCAATTTTCGTACATTTTTAGTGCTTCTGAAGGATACTTAAGTATATTCAAGACCCAAATCAACCAATGAAAATGAAGACTGGTCCCCTTTAATATGAATTATTGCCCTTCTTGTTCAAAATAGGTTTTAGTTTTTAGCTCATAAACGGAGAATGATTTTGACTAAACTTGATGAATGCTTAACCCTTGATGAAATCGAGAGAAAAAATGTTTGGACACTTAATTTAAGTTCCGAACGAAATGTAGGCCTATGACTACAGGTTGAATATAATGGTTGCTGTTTTCTGCCAAATGTTCTTTTTCAAACAAAGCTGCCAGTGGGCGTATATTACCTTGCCTGGCAAGCTACAAGCTATCTTACATCATTGAATGAAGAGAGATTAATTTAATTTCTGTTTTTTACAATATTTGAATCTTAGCTTGTAAGCTTGTAATTTAAATTCGTAATTTGACTTCTTCATAATAAAGTGGTTTAAATAAATAATCATAAGTTAGATAATTTGTTTGAATAACATATTGACTGCTATATGATCAATAGGAGAAGTGAGGCTGTAAACATAGTTTATTTTCAATGTTTAGTTTGTTTTCAATCTATTCTATTGACAAATGTCATTGATTTGGAATTGAGACAGAGAACAATTGATAACTTTATCTGTTAAAAGTATACTCGTGTCTGCAAGTGTGTCTCAATTTTCTTTAGAGATCTGAACAGACGTAAATAATTGTCCAATTTCAATCATTTTCGTATCTTTTTCTATACACATGAAAAAAGCAAATAAAGTTTAATCTTATTACATTTTATTGTTTCAAGATAAATTTTGCCGTTTTTACTTGAACAGGTAGACACATTGAACTTATCTTCACAATATCAAGAGATATAATAACAACAGTGTGAATCTTTTATTGCTTTTTTACTCAAATTTCCTTTTAGAGTAAGGATTTAATTTGTTTACTGTTGTTTCAATTGTCTTTAAATTCAATCATTCAGACTGATTGGATGCTATTTAACACACAGATGATAGGGAATTACAAGTGGAGATACGTATGTCCCTGGGCCCTGTTCCAAGAAAGATAAGACACATCGTTTTAGTAAAATTTCTAGAAGTTTACATTGAGGAATATCATACTTACAACAAAATTGATTGCGGGAGATTTTGTGGAATTGCAGATCAGAAGTCTACTTTTGCACTTTCCTTTACTTGAGTTCCTTTGGTTACTAAATTTGGATTCAGCTCCTGGTAAAATGATTTATGTAAACATCTAGTACAATAATGTGCTAGAGATAAACTCAAATTAGTAGGAGATTATACATTATAATTTCAAATGTCAATCATGGAAAGAGAGTAACACTATTATTATATCAATTATTGACGGGGTAATGAAATACCAGTGCCATTGACTTTACTCAAAACTGCTTAGTTAGTGGCATTTTCCTCTAAGGTTTGAGGGTTTAAGTCACTTTTTACGTTTGATCACAACACTTCTAGTGGCTTGTCTTTTATGATTTTATCGTTCCACTGTTAAAAGATAAGAATAAAACGTGATAGCAGATTTGTTAATGGACAGTAATGTCCTCCTGAAAATTTTATCTATTCCACCAATGAATCGCCTAACTCTTATCGAAGCTAATCACATTTTTTTTTTAAGATTTTCTCAGTAGTGAAGTCTTGAAGGAATTACTTGATTCAGATAAGATTTCTGGTTGAATACCGTCTCTATAGCTTATTGATGTGATTATTACCATTAACTTTCAGCCTAGAGGTTTTATCATCGCTAGTTACTCTTCTGGAACACTAATATCTTGATGACATTTCATTCTATACAAACATTCTTATCTTAAATATGAAGTCTGTTACTTGTAGTGAAGTTCTGTTGCAATGGATTTGAGATTTACATACAAATAGTAAAAAGCGAAAAGTCAACATATTCAGGGATACATTCTGGTCTTGAATATCTGTACAAGTAACAGGTACTTGAAGTGCAATACTTTAAAATATATATATCTTGTATATATTTTGCATAGTATAACTAATAAATGAGTTGTGTTTGTTAATTTTTGAACAAGGATAATTACATTACATTACAATGACTGTTGAAAAAGATCGTGACTTGACTATAAGATTTTATTCCATGTTTCTGGCTGTTCTCCAAGAATTTTCAATGGTAGTATTTTGATTGAGTTTCTATGTTACACAACATGTTGATCTGTTGTTTGACAATTATATGTTGGTAAATAAGTTGTACTTCCTTAGTATCAGGGCTTTAGATTAATGCTGTGTCCAATATGAGCAGCACCTGATTTAAAAGATATCTTGAATAAGATGCTACTAAAGCACAGTAGAGCCAAAGATGCCAACAACTTTGAAAGGATGATCATAACAGTAGTCACACCTGACACCTCCATAAATGAAATCATAAAACCCATAGAGAGGTCTTAATTAGTGAAAATGCTTCTGTAGCCTTCTCTGGAACTCTTGGTGACTATGTTTTCCCCATCCGCTTCACGAATACATAGGGTCCCTAAATTAATGTTAAATGTGCCGATAACTACTTTACCAGTAAGAAAGTCTGTTGATATGTTTGTAAGAAAATATATAACCCCTAGAGAGGTCTAAATTAGTGAAAATGCTTCTGAAGCCTTTTCTGGGGCTCTTGGTGCCTGCCTATATTTTTCCCATCTGATCCATTCAAGGTGTGCCCAAATTAATATAAGATGTATTTGCAATGGAGTTTTACTTTTATGTGGTAGATAAGGAAGATTATGTATAGGATAAACTCCGAAAACGCGCCAATAGTTTTGACCTATATGAAGTCGGAGGCCGATAGGCCGACGACTTTATATAGGTCAAAACTATTGGCGTGTTTGAGGAGTTTATCATACTTAAACCTAAATTTGGTTATTGGCGCCCTATTTAGTTACAGTACATTGAGCACGTATCATACCTATTGGCGCCCTAGATAGCTTTATCACGTGCATTTTACTATTGACGTCATATTATTAAAGCTCACATACGCATTCGAATTTTAGTCGAGTGATAACAACGAAACCATTCTGATGTATTGTTCAATTTTATGAAAATCATATCTGTCTAAGGTGAGTCCTGTTAATAGTTAATAACAATTTTAAACATAAAAGTGTGTAAATAAATTGAGAAATGAAATGAAATGTGGTTTTTATGTACCATGCGGTGTACAATAAGAGAAATTTTGCCAGAACGGCAGCATTATTTGATTATTTTCGATTTTCATGTGTCGATGGATCTAAACGTGCGCAACTTGTAGCACACGGTGCATCGATTTATTGTCCCGTTACAACTATACACTAGACGCTTTTTCCATGTCCGCCCTCCGTCCTGCATTACCGACAGGGAACCGGTTGAATAGCGAAATTTTGCATTTGATTAAGTGTATTTTTTGACTGTGGGTAAAAAAAAAAGTAATCAGCTGTGCGCCAAAAAATAGGTTTGTAGATCAAGTTCCATTCAATCTTTCGTTGTGCAATACGTTAAACATTTAAATATGTTTATGATTTAATTAATTTTCAGACCGAAAACCTACAAAGCCCAATGAGGTATTCTGAACAAGACGATCTCTTAGTGCCACTAGACAGTGTGATTATGGAATAGAGGGACAGTTATCAGCCGAAAGAACAGACCACAGATCGACTGCCATACCTTGGTAAATATTCTTTTGTTAAGGGGGGTGCACACATGCATGTCGTTAGTCAAACAATTCCATAAGCCTATCAACCGTAAATCTTAAATTTGAATGAAAAAAGGGTTTTCTAAATTTTGTATGTGTATTGGGGACACTTTGAACTATTTCTATTCAGTCTGACGTTAGTGGTACCAGTAATTCTACTTGATTACGTCATCAAACGCTAATTGCTGGAACCAAAATTGGAATGGTTCAAACTGGTGCTATCAGTGTCAATATTAGTAACAAATGCCCTGGGATGTGTTCTTGTCACTATAATAGCACTTGGTAATCGAAGAGTTCGGACAATTTATGTCTGAAAAAACACGCCAAATTTCCTTTTTGTCATCTTATTAATATCTGTTTTGCATGCATTCCATTTCAGATATAATAGGACCATTGCTAGACTATTGAAAGTCGTAGATGAGTATTCAGGGGTAAAATGCTAAACAATCCGAAGGATAGGCGATTATGAAGAAGAACTGCAAATTGATAAAACTGAACCCGTGAAACTGACTATTATTGACCGCAATTATATATATATTGTTTTGAGAATAAAAGTGTTGTTTGGTACAGGGTTGTGTTGCACTATTGGAGTCCTAATTACACTATTGGAGCCCTAATTTTACTATTGGCGTCCAAATGTAACTATTGGAGTGCTAATTGAACTATTGGCGTCTAAAGTATGATCACCACTCATACTATTGGAGAGCAATTTTGGTTTAAGTCTACTTATGCCAGGCTTATACTGGGTTTATCATACCTATGCAGCATTTGACACTTTTTTGAATGAAATGAAATCATAAAACCCATAGAGAGGTCTTAATTAGTGAAAATGCTTCTGTAGCCTTCTCTGGAACTCTTGGTGACTATGTTTTCCCCATCCGCTTCACGAATACATAGGGTCCCTAAATTAATGTTAAATGTGCCGATAACTACTTTACCAGTAAGAAAGTCTGTTGATATGTTTGTAAGAAAATATATAACCCCTAGAGAGGTCTAAATTAGTGAAAATGCTTCTGAAGCCTTTTCTGGGGCTCTTGGTGCCTGCCTATATTTTTCCCATCTGATCCATTCAAGGTGTGCCCAAATTAATATAAGATGTATTTGCAATGGAGTTTTACTTTTATGTGGTAGATAAGGAAGATTATGTATAGGATAAACTCCGAAAACGCGCCAATAGTTTTGACCTATATGAAGTCGGAGGCCGATAGGCCGACGACTTTATATAGGTCAAAACTATTGGCGTGTTTGAGGAGTTTATCATACTTAAACCTAAATTTGGTTATTGGCGCCCTATTTAGTTACAGTACATTGAGCACGTATCATACCTATTGGCGCCCTAGATAGCTTTATCACGTGCATTTTACTATTGACGTCATATTATTAAAGCTCACATACGCATTCGAATTTTAGTCGAGTGATAACAACGAAACCATTCTGATGTATTGTTCAATTTTATGAAAATCATATCTGTCTAAGGTGAGTCCTGTTAATAGTTAATAACAATTTTAAACATAAAAGTGTGTAAATAAATTGAGAAATGAAATGAAATGTGGTTTTTATGTACCATGCGGTGTACAATAAGAGAAATTTTGCCAGAACGGCAGCATTATTTGATTATTTTCGATTTTCATGTGTCGATGGATCTAAACGTGCGCAACTTGTAGCACACGGTGCATCGATTTATTGTCCCGTTACAACTATACACTAGACGCTTTTTCCATGTCCGCCCTCCGTCCTGCATTACCGACAGGGAACCGGTTGAATAGCGAAATTTTGCATTTGATTAAGTGTATTTTTTGACTGTGGGTAAAAAAAAAAGTAATCAGCTGTGCGCCAAAAAATAGGTTTGTAGATCAAGTTCCATTCAATCTTTCGTTGTGCAATACGTTAAACATTTAAATATGTTTATGATTTAATTAATTTTCAGACCGAAAACCTACAAAGCCCAATGAGGTATTCTGAACAAGACGATCTCTTAGTGCCACTAGACAGTGTGATTATGGAATAGAGGGACAGTTATCAGCCGAAAGAACAGACCACAGATCGACTGCCATACCTTGGTAAATATTCTTTTGTTAAGGGGGGTGCACACATGCATGTCGTTAGTCAAACAATTCCATAAGCCTATCAACCGTAAATCTTAAATTTGAATGAAAAAAGGGTTTTCTAAATTTTGTATGTGTATTGGGGACACTTTGAACTATTTCTATTCAGTCTGACGTTAGTGGTACCAGTAATTCTACTTGATTACGTCATCAAATGCTAATTGCTGGAACCAAAATTGGAATGGTTCAAACTGGTGCTATCAGTGTCAATATTAGTAACAAATGCCCTGGGATGTGTTCTTGTCACTATAATAGCACTTGGTAATCGAAGAGTTCGGACAATTTATGTCTGAAAAAACACGCCAAATTTCCTTTTTGTCATCTTATTAATATCTGTTTTGCATGCATTCCATTTCAGATATAATAGGACCATTGCTAGACTATTGAAAGTCGTAGATGAGTATTCAGGGGTAAAATGCTAAACAATCCGAAGGATAGGCGATTATGAAGAAGAACTGCAAATTGATAAAACTGAACCCGTGAAACTGACTATTATTGACCGCAATTATATATATATTGTTTTGAGAATAAAAGTGTTGTTTGGTACAGGGTTGTGTTGCACTATTGGAGTCCTAATTACACTATTGGAGCCCTAATTTTACTATTGGCGTCCAAATGTAACTATTGGAGTGCTAATTGAACTATTGGCGTCTAAAGTATGATCACCACTCATACTATTGGAGAGCAATTTTGGTTTAAGTCTACTTATGCCAGGCTTATACTGGGTTTATCATACCTATGCAGCATTTGACACTTTTTTGAATGAAATGAAATCATAAAACCCATAGAGAGGTCTTAATTAGTGAAAATGCTTCTGTAGCCTTCTCTGGAACTCTTGGTGACTATGTTTTCCCCATCCGCTTCACGAATACATAGGGTCCCTAAATTAATGTTAAATGTGCCGATAACTACTTTACCAGTAAGAAAGTCTGTTGATATGTTTGTAAGAAAATATATAACCCCTAGAGAGGTCTAAATTAGTGAAAATGCTTCTGAAGCCTTTTCTGGGGCTCTTGGTGCCTGCCTATATTTTTCCCATCTGATCCATTCAAGGTGTGCCCAAATTAATATAAGATGTATTTGCAATGGAGTTTTACTTTTATGTGGTAGATAAGGAAGATTATGTATAGGATAAACTCCGAAAACGCGCCAATAGTTTTGACCTATATGAAGTCGGAGGCCGATAGGCCGACGACTTTATATAGGTCAAAACTATTGGCGTGTTTGAGGAGTTTATCATACTTAAACCTAAATTTGGTTATTGGCGCCCTATTTAGTTACAGTACATTGAGCACGTATCATACCTATTGGCGCCCTAGATAGCTTTATCACGTGCATTTTACTATTGACGTCATATTATTAAAGCTCACATACGCATTCGAATTTTAGTCGAGTGATAACAACGAAACCATTCTGATGTATTGTTCAATTTTATGAAAATCATATCTGTCTAAGGTGAGTCCTGTTAATAGTTAATAACAATTTTAAACATAAAAGTGTGTAAATAAATTGAGAAATGAAATGAAATGTGGTTTTTATGTACCATGCGGTGTACAATAAGAGAAATTTTGCCAGAACGGCAGCATTATTTGATTATTTTCGATTTTCATGTGTCGATGGATCTAAACGTGCGCAACTTGTAGCACACGGTGCATCGATTTATTGTCCCGTTACAACTATACACTAGACGCTTTTTCCATGTCCGCCCTCCGTCCTGCATTACCGACAGGGAACCGGTTGAATAGCGAAATTTTGCATTTGATTAAGTGTATTTTTTGACTGTGGGTAAAAAAAAAAGTAATCAGCTGTGCGCCAAAAAATAGGTTTGTAGATCAAGTTCCATTCAATCTTTCGTTGTGCAATACGTTAAACATTTAAATATGTTTATGATTTAATTAATTTTCAGACCGAAAACCTACAAAGCCCAATGAGGTATTCTGAACAAGACGATCTCTTAGTGCCACTAGACAGTGTGATTATGGAATAGAGGGACAGTTATCAGCCGAAAGAACAGACCACAGATCGACTGCCATACCTTGGTAAATATTCTTTTGTTAAGGGGGGTGCACACATGCATGTCGTTAGTCAAACAATTCCATAAGCCTATCAACCGTAAATCTTAAATTTGAATGAAAAAAGGGTTTTCTAAATTTTGTATGTGTATTGGGGACACTTTGAACTATTTCTATTCAGTCTGACGTTAGTGGTACCAGTAATTCTACTTGATTACGTCATCAAACGCTAATTGCTGGAACCAAAATTGGAATGGTTCAAACTGGTGCTATCAGTGTCAATATTAGTAACAAATGCCCTGGGATGTGTTCTTGTCACTATAATAGCACTTGGTAATCGAAAAGTTCGGACAATTTATGTCTGAAAAAACACGCCAAATTTCCTTTTTGTCATCTTATTAATATCTGTTTTGCATGCATTCCATTTCAGATATAATAGGACCATTGCTAGACTATTGAAAGTCGTAGATGAGTATTCAGGGGTAAAATGCTAAACAATCCGAAGGATAGGCGATTATGAAGAAGAACTGCAAATTGATAAAACTGAACCCGTGAAACTGACTATTATTGACCGCAATTATATATATATTGTTTTGAGAATAAAAGTGTTGTTTGGTACAGGGTTGTGTTGCACTATTGGAGTCCTAATTACACTATTGGAGCCCTAATTTTACTATTGGCGTCCAAATGTAACTATTGGAGTGCTAATTGAACTATTGGCGTCTAAAGTATGATCACCACTCATACTATTGGAGAGCAATTTTGGTTTAAGTCTACTTATGCCAGGCTTATACTGGGTTTATCATACCTATGCAGCATTTGACACTTTTTTGAATGAAATGAAATCATAAAACCCATAGAGAGGTCTTAATTAGTGAAAATGCTTCTGTAGCCTTCTCTGGAACTCTTGGTGACTATGTTTGCCCCATCCGCTTCACGAATACATAGGGTCCCTAAATTAATGTTAAATGTGCCGATAACTACTTTACCAGTAAGAAAGTCTGTTGATATGTTTGTAAGAAAATATATAACCCCTAGAGAGGTCTAAATTAGTGAAAATGCTTCTGAAGCCTTTTCTGGGGCTCTTGGTGCCTGCCTATATTTTTCCCATCTGATCCATTCAAGGTGTGCCCAAATTAATATAAGATGTATTTGCAATGGAGTTTTACTTTTATGTGGTAGATAAGGAAGATTATGTATAGGATAAACTCCGAAAACGCGCCAATAGTTTTGACCTATATGAAGTCGGAGGCCGATAGGCCGACGACTTTATATAGGTCAAAACTATTGGCGTGTTTGAGGAGTTTATCATACTTAAACCTAAATTTGGTTATTGGCGCCCTATTTAGTTACAGTACATTGAGCACGTATCATACCTATTGGCGCCCTAGATAGCTTTATCACGTGCATTTTACTATTGACGTCATATTATTAAAGCTCACATACGCATTCGAATTTTAGTCGAGTGATAACAACGAAACCATTCTGATGTATTGTTCAATTTTATGAAAATCATATCTGTCTAAGGTGAGTCCTGTTAATAGTTAATAACAATTTTAAACATAAAAGTGTGTAAATAAATTGAGAAATGAAATGAAATGTGGTTTTTATGTACCATGCGGTGTACAATAAGAGAAATTTTGCCAGAACGGCAGCATTATTTGATTATTTTCGATTTTCATGTGTCGATGGATCTAAACGTGCGCAACTTGTAGCACACGGTGCATCGATTTATTGTCCCGTTACAACTATACACTAGACGCTTTTTCCATGTCCGCCCTCCGTCCTGCATTACCGACAGGGAACCGGTTGAATAGCGAAATTTTGCATTTGATTAAGTGTATTTTTTGACTGTGGGTAAAAAAAAAAGTAATCAGCTGTGCGCCAAAAAATAGGTTTGTAGATCAAGTTCCATTCAATCTTTCGTTGTGCAATACGTTAAACATTTAAATATGTTTATGATTTAATTAATTTTCAGACCGAAAACCTACAAAGCCCAATGAGGTATTCTGAACAAGACGATCTCTTAGTGCCACTAGACAGTGTGATTATGGAATAGAGGGACAGTTATCAGCCGAAAGAACAGACCACAGATCGACTGCCATACCTTGGTAAATATTCTTTTGTTAAGGGGGGTGCACACATGCATGTCGTTAGTCAAACAATTCCATAAGCCTATCAACCGTAAATCTTAAATTTGAATGAAAAAAGGGTTTTCTAAATTTTGTATGTGTATTGGGGACACTTTGAACTATTTCTATTCAGTCTGACGTTAGTGGTACCAGTAATTCTACTTGATTACGTCATCAAACGCTAATTGCTGGAACCAAAATTGGAATGGTTCAAACTGGTGCTATCAGTGTCAATATTAGTAACAAATGCCCTGGGATGTGTTCTTGTCACTATAATAGCACTTGGTAATCGAAGAGTTCGGACAATTTATGTCTGAAAAAACACGCCAAATTTCCTTTTTGTCATCTTATTAATATCTGTTTTGCATGCATTCCATTTCAGATATAATAGGACCATTGCTAGACTATTGAAAGTCGTAGATGAGTATTCAGGGGTAAAATGCTAAACAATCCGAAGGATAGGCGATTATGAAGAAGAACTGCAAATTGATAAAACTGAACCCGTGAAACTGACTATTATTGACCGCAATTATATATATATTGTTTTGAGAATAAAAGTGTTGTTTGGTACAGGGTTGTGTTGCACTATTGGAGTCCTAATTACACTATTGGAGCCCTAATTTTACTATTGGCGTCCAAATGTAACTATTGGAGTGCTAATTGAACTATTGGCGTCTAAAGTATGATCACCACTCATACTATTGGAGAGCAATTTTGGTTTAAGTCTACTTATGCCAGGCTTATACTGGGTTTATCATACCTATGCAGCATTTGACACTTTTTTGGCAAATCAAATATTTACCTGTTCTAAGGCTTTGAGTTCTGTTAAGGTTCCAAGCAATATTTGAATAAATGTTGTATTTTTAATTTCCTGCCAAATAATATTGAGACTTGCAAACTTAATGGTTGACAGAGAATATTTCTGTGACATTGTGTTATTTCTGTGAGATTGCTTGACTGTTAATAACTAAATGGCTGATAGTGGGCCAAAGAGTATTTCTATGACATTGCCTGATGTGACTGTAAGCTAGTGAATATTTCTATGACATCGCCTGACTGTTAACTAAATTGCTGATAGTGTGATATTTACTGTAGAATTATGAAATGTTTTAATAAAGATATTGGTGTTTATTTAGGTAAATACTATATTGATTTCTAGTTGTTAGTCTAATTATAAGTTGTAGGATTTATCATGATAAATATACCCTAGGGATTGTCCAGCCTCCGATTATTCCTGTCATTTAATCAGACAAACATGACATATACCATAATTTTCAGAAAAACATGACATTTACAATCATTATCAAATTATTTTAATCTTGTGTATAGCAGGTCAGAAATGGGAAGACAGATGCTTGAGGGGGAACATTCAGCATTGTTGAGATTGGATATGGGTCCTGAATTCATGTAAATAGCCTTCAGAAGTACTAAAACTGCACAGAAATCTCAAATATACCTCTTATACAAGGCATTTATCTTCCAATTCTGTAGCAGTGTGTTTCTATATAAGGCATAGTTGTATTTTTTACTTTTTTAAAGGCTGATAATTATGGATTCACATAGATTTGAAGGATTTAATTTTGAGGAAAAGTCGTGAAATGTATTACTGAAAAGCTTTGCTAAAAATTTACGTTTCTGAGACCATGATAACCCAACATAGCATTTGTTAACATTCTTCTTTAAATGAAATTATCCGAGTTTATTTAGCTAAAGCTATCAGACATTTAGATCTAGTATATTAGACAATATTATCTACTAAAGTAGAAATATATGGATGATATTCAAGTCTACCGTTTAAAATGTCATGCCATAATATTCCATTACAATTGCTATATGTCACGTTGTTTTATTAAATTTATAGTAATGGATGGCACTTTAACTCCCACTAGATTTCAGAAATATTATGATATTAAAATATCATGTGTGTCGTACTGTTCTAATGTCTGTGTCAATGTAAAGACACCAGAGCAAGTTCACATGGTCCTTTGTTTTCTGGTCCCACTGGAAATTTGACTTTGACTCTGAATGCTAAATGCATTGTTCATCATATTTATGTGAAAACCCTAACTTGACTAGTAACTTATTTCTCTTCACCTACCACAATTTCTGAAATATATTGTTAATGTCTTAGGATTTATCCTTTGGTTGATAAAGATTCATTTAAAGAAAATATTCATGGTTTATTTTAAATGTAAATTATCAAATGAAATAGTGTACAACTTATGGCATGCAATTAAAGTTTAATTTAAATTTGAATACTGGTATTTGTGAAAAATATTTGTGGATGTGTACTTGTATCTTATTCACTATCTCTTGGACAAAGTCTCTTACTATATTTTGTTGATTTCAGTTGTACCAGAAGACAATGTACCTAGAATAAATTATGAAGATGAAACAGGAGTAAGATTAAAATTATTATGTGGTGCTGACTTATTAGAATCTTTTGGTAAACCTGGACTATGGTCTCCACGTGATGTAAGTTTTATTACTTTCATTCCATACCAGTGCTGTAAAGAGATTTCCAAAAGTTTTATGTTTTGGAGACACTGATAGCATCAATTTCCACCATTCCAATTTTTATTTTAACATCTGGTTATTGCATTGTTTATTTATGTCACTGGGGAAAAAAGTTACTATTGTAGCGTGAAACTGGAATTATATTTCTGGGGATGGGGTTTTGCTTTGCAACCCCAGAACCACCACGCAAAATCTCTTCGTTAACGTAAGTAAGTGTCAGCTCAACAGTGACTAAATGATCTACCCCAAATGTAAGAACACCCAAAGACTCGAATGAACAAAAAGGGCGAAGTTGTTCTACTGCCAAGAACACACGAAAACCAATATCTCAATTCAAACAAACAAATGTTTTATAAACAAAACTTTATATATCAAAAATATCAATAATACACAATACACTATATACACTAATTGTTAAAAAGGGTGAAAAATAAATAGGCGCTGCTACGAGTCACAACGATATATTGAGCCCCAAAAAATGAAAATACGATATCGGGCCCCAAAACTGGACACACACTAAAATGGATAAAACGAATCAGAGCACAGTCCTATACACAAATTGATTATCACTTTTTAACACAAACCAGGGCACTGTCCTATACACAAAAGGCACAAATGATTTTCACACGTATAATTATAACATGCACAATAGCCCAAAATATTTGGGGCGGCACACACGTGGACAAATAAAACTCGATAGCCCCAAAATATTTGGGGCGGCACACACGAATCACAATAAAGCACTGAAACACTAATAGTATAATATGCACAACACCGGTAACAAAAATCACTGAGGATCGCCCGATTGAAAAAGGGTAATGAGGTACCACCGACAACACTAGTCACATAGGACCTTCGGGGTAGAGCTCACACTTGCTAAAAAGCACACAATCTTTCTGGTCATCACACAAGATGCCTAGATGAGATACCACTGGTAACACTAGTCACAGAGGACCTCCAGGGTAGAGCTCACCGAGAAGAGTTCCAACTTCACAGTTGGAGTGCAGTGCTCATTCTGAAGAAAATGTGGTCTGCATGCCCTTATAAACAAATCAACTCTCACAGAATCTCATGAGAAATAACGGCATATACATATGCTAAATATTAAGGATTGAATAAGGAATATGAATATGATGGATTGACTTATGATTATGGACAGAATGAAAACTTATAAACTTAAAATATACATCTAGATAAAAAATTATACAATATTAAATAAAACCGTCACACTATATTTAAGTAGCATAGTGATAGTTTTTTTTTATCTTGTAAACATAGTGATATTATAAAACACTGGTGAAAGTGAAATTGCAAGTACCACAGGTGTCTAACTGAAAATTGGACAAGGACTTTTATTTGTCACTTGTCATTCTCCATACATTTCATCTAAGCTGTGATATCCATGGCATGGAAATGTTTACATTTTACATCAAGTAAAAAAAGAGCAAAACATTTTTACCCAAGAGGTATACCACTCGATGGTATATTATCTCACAATTACTCAAATGTTTTTGATGATAATGATTGGTTAATTGTCATTTCAGATAGAAGATATTCTACAGAATTATGGTTTAGTTTGTGTTTCAAGATGTGGATCTGATCCTTCTAAATTTATTTATGAATCTGATGTTTTAACTAAAAATCAGGTAAATTTGTAGAATACGAAAGATATAAAGACATCCACTTCTAGACTCCTTCAATCTTTAATCTTGGTTTCTACTCTTTACTTCTGGTAACAGTATTTTTGTACAGGAGACTTGTGTTTGCACCCTTGTCATTTTCTCAGCTTTAGAACCTCAGCTTCAGAACCTATCACATTCTTACTATTGGCTAAGTTTCAATTAATTTTCACCTATACACAGTCAGATAACAGATTGTTGAGCATATATCACTGTTTATGATTGGCAAGCCTCTTGAAATGCACTTTTATTTATCAAAATTGAATTAAATTTTTCAGAAACATATTCATCTGGTCACAGAATGGATATTTAATGATATAAGTGCTTCAAAAATAAGGTAAGTTATCGCGAACAACAAGAATTGTTATCTGAATATTAGAAATATAAGGCACGTTTCCAATTAATGTGGAAACCACTGTGTCTTAGTGTGTTTCACGTTTATCTGGAGGTCCAGTGTTCAATCCTGGCATGTTCACTTATCGCTACTCCAAAAGGGAGAGCCTAAATCATGAGGTCAGAATTCTTTCTGCCTTATCAAGTGAAACTAGTTGATCATGGGATTTGATTTTGTCCGATAATACCAAGTGACACTATCTCTAACCTGTTCTGTAGAGCAAAGCTTTCACTTGAATGGTGGAATGGTTTAGGTAATGAAGATTATGTATTGACCTATACCCTTAAATACATAATCTTGTTTTTTTTCAGACGTGCATTACGGAGAGGTGAAAGTGTAAAATATTTAGTACAAGATAATGTGATAGATTATTTAAAAAAACATCAGTTATATCATGTACCAGATAAGTAGGTAGATCTCCATCTTGTAATACTTGCTATGTTAAATGTTGTATCCAAACCCTTTAAGTTGATAGGAATATAGCTATGATAGATTTTTCTATCCTCCACATTTTAAACGGAAGGTTATTTGGTTTACATGAAAAAATGTTAACAATTCTACATGAAATATTTTCAAAAATAAAGAATTTGTTTAAGAGAGGATTATATACAATAATGAAGTTAGCTTAATTAATATGCAACAAATTTGGAATTGGGCATTAAAATTTTGATATTTTTAGTTGAAACATTCTCTCTACAATGGGTGTTATTTTGCTTGAATCTGTGCACTAGTTTATCAACCCCAACCAAAAATAGCAAATTCTTATATAAATTTATAAATATTAAATAGTTTTGGAGCGTTAAAATTAAAGTAATAATAATAAGCTCTTTATTTTACATGGGTCAGAATTAGGGTGATACATTTGCCTGGTTAATGGCAAAACTTTCGGATAATACAAGGGACACAATTCTTCCGATTTTTGTCTATTTCTCAGGCCTTCCCTTTAGGATTACATCTCAAATGATGAAATATTAATGTTAAGTTTTATTTTGGATTAGTACAAAGGTTGAAAAATGACTGACTTTATTATAGTTTTATGAATAATATCTGACTGGAAATTATTTGTTTCTAATTACAATCTCAGGGTTTAGTCAAATGATTGAAGTTGTATGTCTTTGAAAAGTTATTAGCTTTAAAAATTACGGTTTAGTTCAGAAAACATTCCTCAAAAAGACAACCTATCTTTGACCACATGTATTCAAATTAAAATGACTAAAGATCTTTTGGCATTTTCAAGCTGATGGAGATAAATCTCTAAATTGTTTTAAACATTTTGAATATCTGATATGAATTTGGGTGTTACCTAAAAGTATGTTAAGTCTTAATATATTATGTAAGAAAATATAATAACAGCTTTTAAGGCTTTTTTTTTAGGCTTTTGATAATAGATAATACATAAACTTAACAGATCTTATTGATAATATTTCATATAAATATCTTAATGCTTGATCCCTGTGATTTTTATTTAATATTACACATACATGTATTGTTAATTATTTAGTTACTGATTATTTTTTATGGGATTATGTAACATGTATATTAGAAATAAAAATATCTGGATTTTGTTTTTGGTTTAGAATACTATGCATGCCAATATTATTGCATGCTTTCATCTTATATTAGGTTTTACTAGTATAAATATCATAGAAGTAAGTTTAACCATAATAGGTGACAGTCAGTCTCAACATACTAAGCAATTTCACTGCCACAAAATACAATGTTGAAGAAAGGTATTGACACTCAAAAGTATGTAAGTTATAGTTATTAAAGGGATTGTAAAGAGGTTTTCTAGCGTTTTTAGGTGGACGAAGGACACTTCCAACATCTTTTTCGTACATACAAAATATTCATTGGGTGCCCGTGGTTCCTGTTATTCCAGAAAGAAAAACAGGAAGTTACGTCACAATCTTGGAAAAAATCGGACTGGATGATCAGGTACAGGGCATTATATAGGTTTTGTATGTACGAAATAGATGTTGGAAGTGTCCTTCGTCCACATAAAAAGGCTAGAAAACCTCTTTACAATCCCTTTAAGTATATATTTATACATAGCCAAGCATGGCATGGGTAGGTGAGCGGGGATGAAAGCTAATTGCCTAGTTTGTGTAATCAAATGGCATTAGTTAGTCTAAAGGCTCCATAAAACAAGTTTATAAAAGTCATGCAAATTATGTTAAAAGTTAGATTTGAATACATTTGTGTTAGTTATCAAAATTAAAAAATGGATATATTTTTTAATGTTTGTTGTTGTTTTGTTAACCAAAATGATTTTGTTTTGTGTATTTATATCCTTTGTTTTTAATGTAATAAAAGCATGCAATTTTTTTTTAACTTGTGGTCTTATTATTTATTTTCTGAAGTCAAATATAAGACTAGTAGAAGGTATATTTGTTTATTATTATAAGTGTGATGTTAAAGAACATTTCAAAACAATTAACACATTCTTATAAACGTTCTTTGACTTGAAAAAATCAAATTCCAATATGAAAACAACTTTTTGAGCATCAGTTGAACACATTACAGAGCAGAAGTTAGCCATACGGTATATCATCTGAACCAAAGGTTTTTGAAGTTCCATTAGTATAATTCAGGCCTTCTTAAGTAATTTTTGTAAAGGGCCAAATGCATTATGAAAAAAATATAAGGGCCAAATATAACTTAGCTAGCATAGCAAGCAGAGCATTTTAGCGGAAAGAGTCACTCTTGAGGGGCCATTCTCAAGGGCGTAGTGGGCCGGATTTGGCCTGGTATAATACAACTAGATAGCAAGATAGATACTCGACAAAAAGAACCTAGTCATGCAACTATCTGTTTATATCATTAATTTAACTATGAAATGCTTATACCAGATAGTTGTGCAACAGGTTTTTTTTGATTTTTTTGTTATTGACACTTCAAGTTCCTGTGTTTCTTCTAAGACTGATTATATTTCATTTGATATTTTTGGTTTACAGTCGACATATCAACCACATGATGCCATCACCAAATGATGAGGCTTTAACTGCTTCACCAGAAACTGAAGAAGATTCTCTATCTTCCATTGAAACCAACTCTGCCTCATCACCAGCCCAAAGACCTCGCTATTATGATATGGCTTACCAATCTCAACGCTTCCGCACCACTGATATTAGAAATTTACATTATAGCAATCATTATCAAACCTCTCAGAACACTGGTTGTATTAACGATATTAGTACTTTAGTTAGAAGAGTTAAAAATGTGAGAGTAGCCTATACTCCTGAAACTTGTGTTTGAAAATCATATTTCATATGGACATAGGTAATAACTGCTATAGACAAATAGTCAAAACTCTATTCTATAGACATACGTAAAAACTGCTAAACTAGCCAAACTCGACATTTAATTGCTGATTTCTTTATTAATTGTGCCAAGTAAATCTTATCTTAAAGAATACCAAAGACTCATGTTTTGCAATATCTGTAAATTTAAATGATAGCCAAAAGATTGAACTCCTAGAATTTATTTTTTCTATGCTCTGTACTTAATAGAGTATAAGTTTCAACTGTATTTAATCATTCGAGTAAAACATAGATTAAAATAATAGACTTGATGAGTGGAGAAATTAAAGATAAAAACTATTAGATTGCAATCATGGACATGGTCAAAATTTGAGACCACTACTATACAAGCAAAGCTTATAATCTGGAGACCATCTGGACTAGTGACTAAATTTTATGTCATATCCCAGGGGCAGATCCAGGGTTTAGAGAAGGGGGGGGGGGGGGCCTTGAAATAAAACATGCTTCAAATTCAATGGCACCGCAAGCGCCAAAGGCAAATTTTTTGATGGTTCTGACATTAGTCAGCCAAAAATAGGGGAGGCTTGAGCCGGGGGATCTGCCCCTGTATCCTTACAGACCAAGATAAAATGCATTTGAATAGCATGTATTTTGAGCAAACATCTAATGTATTAAAGTAAGGTACTAAAATCTACTCCATTAATTACTTTGAAGATTGCTGATATATAAACTATATTGCATGCTGAATTTTATACTAACAGAATATTTTACAATTTAACAATATGCTGAGAAATATATTACTTTTTATAATTAATTCAATTTGCTGAATTATTTTTAAAAATATATTATGATTATTTGAATTGATTAATGCAATTATGTGCATGAGAAAACCCTGCACAAAGTTGGATATATTAAAGACACTATCAGTTCAATTCAATGTGTATTATCTTCCTACTATTACATATATTTAATGGATATACATGTATCTACAATATACAATGTAACTCAAAGTCTAACAAATCTAACCTCACCGAGTTCCTCCTATATGATATAAAAAATAAAACGACGAGTCAACTTGTAATGTAGGGGAAAAAAAATCACACAATAACGTGCAAAGAGTAGGTAAAAAGTCAATATAATGAGAGTAAATGTAGCTACATGTTGGGACTAATCTCTTTATCAAGCAAAAAAATAAAATAGCGAGAAAGGTGCAGATTAGTGTTGTTTCTTTTAGGTAAAGGACCTTTCTTGCCTATTAATATTTTTTATTTTCTTGCTTGATAAAGGGATTAGTCACGAAACGTAGCTACATTTACTCTCATAACATCCTTTTTACCTACTGTTTGCACGTTATCGTGTGATTTATTTTTTTCTATGTGATATAAACACAGTTCTGATTTTGATTTCCTATTAGAGGGAATGGGTAGGCTAAGGCAAGATTTGTCAGTTCAGTCTCTGTTATGCTGATTCTTAAAAATCTTGCTATGTTTGGAAGAGAATTTAAGGCTTTACAATGTTGAATCTCAATAAGATTACTCTGTAATTATTTCTCCAATGTGCAAGCGTGGAACATGTATTATTATATACTTCAGGTAAACTATTATGTTTAAAGAATTACATATACTGTTATTTACCAGGGGCCTTCTCTTAAACTTAACTAAGATAAATTTCTAATTTTAAGAAATACAGTAGTCTGAAAATTAAAATTAGAATTAATTTTAGTCATTGACTTTCAGATTGCTAGAAAGTTAAGTTTGAGAATAGGGCTCCAGCAAATATTTATTATCTGTTACTTCTCTAGTCCCATTCAGTCCCATTATTACCTCAATCTTTCTTGTATACAAATGTATATATTGTATTAGTATCAATTTGATAGCAATGAATTATTTCTATAATATAGCCAAAAACTACATGCAAAAATGATTTTACAGTGCAATTTGACATCAGAATAAAGCCTAATACTCCAGTATGGAGTCATTCAACAAATAGTTCTGTATGAATTGAAATATCAACTCCAAAATATCAATCCAATGACTGAGATTTGAAAATTTGAACTCAAAGACATTCTAGAATTTATGACATCCAATAATATTACTTAATTTGAATATTTTGGAAATATCGGGAAAAATTCAATTCTGAGTTCACTGTATCTTCAGAATGTCAAGCTATTACAAATTTTGTCAAATACCCTTGACATTATTAGGTACATATTATATATAAAGCATGTTTGCAAATGCAACAATTTGGTTGTAGGCTAACATAAAGAGACGATCAAAGTCCTCGGATCTCATTTTGTTACCATACAATCTAATTAATACCCTTCTGCTTGAGAAAATTGTCCAATGATGTCAAGATATTAAGCAATTGTGAACTGCAGTTACAGAGTAAGAAGCTGTTTAAGCTGATTGATGAACTTAGGCTTTGTTTATAAATTGTTGTAAAGACTGTAAATTTATTGTAATAAATATATTAAGTTTGAGACATGGTTTTCTTTATTCTTAAGAGTCAAAGGGTTTAAATTACATGTAATCATAAATATCCATGTATGTACAGTCTGGTTAAACAAAATAAAACCCCAAAAAAACAAATTTTTGAACTTCTTTGATCGACTACTCGTCTGGAAATTCTCATCTTATTTAGCTCATTATGAGTTAATAATAACATGTAATACACATGAGACAAACTGATATTTTTCTAAGACATTAAAACACCTCAATTTTCTATTCATAAAGGAATAAGCATCCCATCTTCAAGGCAAATATAACTCAGTCCAAAGATAAAATATTTGTTGCAAACTATGAATATTCTATCCTTTCACCAAAACCTACATTGTAATATCAGCACATAAACATATGCTCAATTGCTGAAAAAAAAAAACTTTTATTGACAGCAAATTAATTATTTTATTCTCTAAATGATTTCACTCTATATCAACTAATATAACTAAATATGTTGGTACTTTTTCATTGGTATAAACTTGGTATAAATTATATTTCCTTCTGGACAACAGTTTTTAATTGCAGTGAAGTGTTACCTCCTACACACCTTTTACTCAGAAGAACACTTTCAGTTTTCAGTCCCATTTAGATGTCCTTGGTCTAGAAGATATTGTACCATCTAAATTAACAGTATTATAATGTGTTCCTTTTTTATCATCAGTAATGTTCATGTAGGCTATATAAGCTATACATCCTATAAACAACATAGCTCCAGCTGACATGGTAATTTTGTTCTGAAATATAGAAAATTACAATACCGGTAATTATGTTACTTGCGATTAGGGAGAGCAAATTTTACCATCCACAGCTCATGTCAACACATCTGAAATATGAACATTTTTATTGAATTGAGTGCAGCTGGTCTTTGTTAGGGTTCAAGCAAGGGTTGTGACAGTCCTTTATTGTATAAAACAACAGATGTGTGGACTGCACTTTGCAGAATGTGGAGATGACTGATGGGTTCTCCTTAATACTGCATACATGGGGAACTCGCCGAGACAAGGGAATTTCAAATGGAATATACTTCTACAGTCCTAGCCTATCGTTATGTGATAGTCATCTCCAACTGGACTTTGCAGGTACGCCTTACTTTTTTATTTAGTTAGCAATGAGTTTTAAAAAAAATTTGCAATGTTTTGTCATTTCACAGATGAAAGTGAAAGTTGAATGAATGATGTAACAGACAACGTACAGGACGGCTATATAATTCGAAATTGACTGCTCTAAAGACTGATGTAGATTTTGCTTGAGAAACACCAGGTTCTCGTATCTCGAAAATGCCACCCCATGACCTCTTTGTGGACTTTACATCAGTCTTTTTCGGTTGTTGATCTTCTAAATTTTTCATTTTTGACTTTCAGCGGCCATGACAGGGGGAGAAATAATTATTGCAAAATAGCTTTAAATACTTTTCTTGGAAGTAAACTAATTTATCATTTGTCATGAAAAATTAAAGAAGTCTGGGTTTATAAAATAATTGTAAACGTAATTTTGATAACCTAATTAGTTTGAAAGGGGCATCTTTTTTTATAAAGCATACAGCTTCTTAAATATTTCATGTATTTCTCCCTAAAATTATTTTGTTCATATTTTATCCTAAGAGATAAACTGGAACAATGTATTTTCTCCAGTTACATTTTCACAATATATTTGCTTCCATATCTAAATAATGCTTTGACAATAATCGATCAAATTATAATAAAATAATGTCTAGATGATTTACATGATATATGACGTAATTGCCACACAAATATTTATTTCGTTTTTTTATTTTTATAGGATTGAAATTTTAAACCATTATGGCGGCCTTTAGAAAGTTGATTTGGTGACAAACAAACACTGATATTGAAACATCCCACTGCTACATTAAAATGGCATCAAAGGGGAAAAGAGATCTTTACAAGCCAGCCCAAAAGTCTGTACCTAAACGAAATAGGTAAATAACACATAGAGACTGTTGTTATGAAGATGTCAATGTCATGGATGATTTTCTTCACGGGTTTTGGACTTGACTGATTGTGTTATTATTTACCAAAGCCAAGCAGGTTAAGTCAGTGATGTAGGGTTGAGGCCGAGGGTCTTACATGGAAAACTAGTGTCTTAACATTTGGATGAGACAACAAATATTGTTCACTTGTTCTACTGGCTATGTATTTAAAAGATCCATGGATAAAAAGAAATGATTCAAAATCAAAGTAATCCATCCAAGGCATAGGATAGTCAATGTCATCATTGTACACTGCATGGCACTGCTCGATCTCATTAGCCCCGAACATGTACCAATTTAAAGTAAAACTTAAAACTCCATCTCATTTCCTATTAACATGGTACTATATTATATAAGTTTTTACTGAATTTCAGGAAGCCACTGGCTCAAGGAAGATTAGTAACTGAACCAGTTTGTAATATAGCAAAGAAGACATTATCTGGTGCACAAGGTAAAGAGTGAAATGTTTGCTGAGGAAAACTGAAAACTAAATTTGTTATATTAAATTTTTAATGAAGGGTGCAAATTAATTTTGAGAAAAAGATTTTTTATAATCTTATAAACATTTGATCATGTAAAAATATTTAATGAGGATAGACTAATCTCAGATTAAGTCAACTTTGACAATCAGCTATTTGTGATCGATCAGGTTTTAAAAATTATATATTTCAGTGAGTGATATTATAGAAGATCATGATACAGATACCTTGACAGTTACACCAAGCAAGTAAGCTATAATTGTTACTTGGTAGTCGGTACTCTTTATTATTATACAGCCTTTGCATATTATACATATATTTGTATGATGATCTTATACAGTTTGAAATTCGAAACATCTTGATATATCCTCAGACGTAAATTATAATCAAGATCATGAACAAAATATCAGTTGCATTGATAGAATTAGCTCAATGGTTGTAATACTAGTGATAGTGAAATAGAAACCCTTCCTTGTTCTTGAAGTGTTGTTTGATTTTGTTCATTTTACAAATTTTGATTTGTCTTTTCAGACTGAAACCGTCCTATAATGATCAGGTCTCGCCTCAACCGACATCTACATTAGATCTATCTGATATAGATACAGAGGTTTTTGATGATATCAATAAGGTAAGTTTTAGCCCTTGTAATATCTTGTAACGTTACTTGGATATTAATGTTTATATTAATAATCCTTAAGCAACATTTAGGGGTAGATATCACATTAAATAATGGAACACAACTTTATGGTATACTACTCCTAAGTTACTTCACCTGACGATGACAATGTAGATTGTTCAAACGTCTTGTGTAATAAAACTAAGGAGTAGTATACCATAAAATTGTGTTCCGTTATTTAATGATTATATTAATGTCAGTGACGTAATTGTGGTCTGAAAAAAAGTGCAGAGTGTCTCGTCATTCATAAACTACTATATACATATATTTTTTCAGTGGTTTTAAGAATATATATGATCTTATTGAATTTGCCTAGTACATTTCTAAAGAGTTGGATTAAAATACTTTTTCAGTCAGTAATAGTAATGGATGCAACAGAGAATTTATTAAATCCTGAGAATTCAGCTGAAGTTAGTGTGAATATTGGAGTGAAGAAATCACCTGTTAGAGTTGTTTGTCATGTTGATACTGATGCCTTGAGGTATATATCGGGTGGGCCTAAAAAAGTGGCAACACACTTTAATATGATATTATGGAAAATGTATGGGAGCTATAATTTTGATATTACACACCCATCACAATATAGTAATTTGACATCTTCACTAGAAATTTCAGACCAAAAGACCAAATAGTGTTAATTTGCCAGCAATTTTAAAATTAGAGGTCAAAAAGAAAAATATCGAAGAATGTCAAATGTTATCTATCCGAACAATGACTATGTGTTTCAGCAGGATGGTGCAACTTCCCATACCAGCAATGCAACACAAAGTTACCCAAATGACGCGACCCCAAAGTTCATTAAAAAAGATGAGTGGCCCCCGCAGTCCCCTGATTGCAATCCCATGGACTTCACTGTGTGGGACTCTCTCTCAGAAAAAGTCTATGCAGATCGAACAAAGGTGTTCACGGAAAATGAACTAAAAGATCGAATTCGTGAAAAATGGAACGAAATCCCACAGGCAGAGATCAGAAAGTGTATTTCTTCATGGAAAAAACGATTGAGGGCTGTCTGCAATCAAGACGGTGGACACATTGATCACCTTTTCAAGTGAAACAAAGTTTAGATAACATTTGACATTCTTCGATATTTTTCTTTTTGATATATATTCATATTTGTTTAAATAATTCTGGAAAGCATTGATCTGATTGACATTCAATTCTTGTTGTCCCATTCTTGTTAGATCAGATCAATACCAATAAATCAGTGTTTATATTCCAATGACGATGAAAAAATCCACATAACTTTCCTGAAATGAATCCATGTTCAATGATTTTTAAGAATTTCCCAGTTCAGACATTGCTTTAGTCTAAAAAACATAATTATTTTAATCCTTTGAACCCTGAATGAATTTAGATAAAGCATCATATACCCTTAACTCCCAGCAATATTATATAGATGTTGTTCACATTTTATGAAGTCATATGACAACGGCCGCTCTGGTATATACAACATAAGGATGGGCCAGTATACCGGCCGCTCGGGTTGAAAGGGTTAACCTGTTTTGGTTGTATTATAGAGAAAGAGATAATAACATAGTGGTAGAAGGTAAAAGTAGATCAGTAACTAAAGTTAAACAATCATCAACATTACAAGCTATTTCACCTTTACATAGAGGTTAGTTTATTTATTTCTCTTATCTTATATTACTTTATATAACCATAGATTTCCCTTTATCTGATCCAGCATTTATTAATTGTTTAATTGAACTATAAATTGAATACTGTTAGTGTCACACTACAGGCAGAGCAGGGTGGAGCACCACAGCACAGAACAGCGTATTGCTTTGCTCTTCTCTCCTCTTTGCTGTGTTATTCCGTTTGTGATGTCTGTACATTCAAAACCAATGCTGCTACTAACCGCTATGCTCCGTGCCACCTTGCTTTGCCTGTAATGTGATCAAACCCTTAGTGCTGCAATAAAAGATAAAAAAAATTGAATTCAAAATGATTATTTCTGTAATTTCAGACCGTCCGAAATCAGCTAGTAAAGGAAGAACACCAGTAAGAAAGATAGCTGGTAGTGGTACACCATCTAAAATAAAACCTAGTAGTGATACACCATCTAAAATAAAACCTAACTATCCTCAACCTAATTTTAACGACAGTGATGAATGTGGTTCTATAAAAGAAGATATAGATGATGATTTACAATCTATTATTAGTGAAACTGATACTGTTTGTTCTATAGATGAATATATACCAGTTATTAAATCTAAGTAAGCATTTAATATTTAAGTTTTAATAGAGCTGGGGCCTTATTCTCGAAAACTTAACTAACTTAAGATGATTTTAGTGTTCCAGTAATCTGATTTGTCAATTACTAAAATCGATTTTAAATAAAGTATTACTATCCAATCAGATTGCTGTATTTCTAAAATTTTGATTTTATCTAAGTTAAGTTTTTGAGAATAAGGCCCCTGAGTGTTCAAATATTTTTAAATTGCATGATATCAAGCGAATGACTTGTGTGACATTGTGTGATATTTGTAATTTTGTCATTGTCATTTGTAAGTGGAGCAATTGTAGTCTGATAAGAAGTATCTAGATTTACTGGTATGTATAAGAGAATAAAAGTTAATTTTTTAAGTCCTGTGTTTTTTTTTTCAGTCACTTATTGTCTGAAAACCAGAAGTGATATTTTGTGTTCTGATAGGTTAATGATCCTTTTTTTCAAAATATGACGTAATGATATATTGTTTATTTCTTATAGGGGATCACAGAATCAAAAAACATCTTCAAAGGGTCCAAAGATGAAAATGAAAGCAGGTAAATTATTTGTGATATTTCACATTTTTACACTTAAGCCCTACAATATTACAAGAAATCCAAAACTGGTTTGGTACATCAGGTTTGTGTTGGGAACAAGTGTGAATTTGCAAGAAATCTGAAACCGGTTTGGTATACCAGATTAGTTTTTTAAACAAATGGCATTATGTCCTTGTCAAAGTGCAAATTTCAACATATAACACGTTTCTGCTGAATGGCTCCATATTGAATCAACCAATCTGCCCTAAGAGACGATTCAGATTCCGAGCAAACCGTTGTAATTGAGTGACACAGTTTCGGAATCCAGTTTCAGATTGTGTGTGTTGGGTAGGTTAAGTTGTTTAAGATTATTACTAGTGATAGATAATTCATACATATGCATTGGTATGATAGTTTGTATTGTGTTAATCATTTATGTGCATCAACTATTGATCACTCTGTAGTCAATGTATTCAAATTATTTTTTTATTCAGCTTCAAAAATTATTCCTTCAAGATATTTACAAGTTCCTTCAAAATCATCTTCTTCTTTTAATGAAAAGGTAAGTGATTATAATAACCATTTTGTTATACCAAAGATAAATAAGACGCGTTAGTTTTAGTGAAATTGCAAGAACCACAGACATCGGAATGGAAATTGGAATGGCGCAAATCAATGCTATCAGTGTCCCTGATACACATACAAATTTTAGAAAACCTCTTTACAATCTCTTTAAGTTATTAAGACTGATGAACTTGATTGTGAACTGTTATTGCTTCTCTGTTTGATCACTGATCATTTGAAAGATGTGGCCAAGTTACTGAGGTCTATGTTGAAGATTAATGTCATCTGTTTCAGATGAATATATCGTACACATAAAGCCTGTATTGTGTAAATAATTACTTCAAACAGACCTAGACCAAGTCTAATTTTGGGGCATGAAATTCGTAAATTTACAGGTTTTGTTATGTTGGCCTGTACACAAATATGTTGATCATTGATTCATGAAAATTTATTTTGTAGCCTTCATCAAGAGTTCAAAAATCAAGTAATAAAAGTCTACCAGTAACTAGATTAGGCAGCAGTATACGTACCACTCCAACATTACCAAGAAAAAACATAACATCTAATACTGTCAGTCAACAACCAACTCGAGCTGTCACACCTAGTCAACAGACAACACAAACAGTTGGTGGTAAAACATCTACACCATGTGCTGAGAATCTACCAAATCACACTCAAGATATTGATGCTTCAGCTATAAGCTTACATGCTGAAATCTCTGCTATATCTGCAGGTACATAGAATTCAGAATTCCTTTTATCATTTGGACTGGGATCCTAAAACTTAATCCTCTTTTTTTTATAGACAAATAAACATAATTTGTATAATTGAAATTTTTTTTTTAAGGCTTTGCAATGTGCAAGAGTTATGGCCTTGACATTTTTGACGTAATTTCTCTTCACTGTCTTTCTATGTGTATGTCTGGCTTGATCTTTCAAACTAGCCAAGCTATTTAAAAATATTCACATTTCTGTTTCAGATCTTAGTGCCATGAACAGTACCAGGAAAGTAAATAGACCTCATTCAAGTAAAAAACAAAGACCAAGTGTAAGTTTTCTTAGTCTATAGCAGTTTCTTATTTGATATTGTACTTCCAAGCGATCTGTTTTCAGAAGGGTCATAGCTTTAAGATGAAATAAAGAAACATCATTTTTTAAAGGGATTGTAAAGTGGGTTTCTTAACTTTTTATGTGTATCGGGGACACTGATAGCATCAATTTGTGCCATTCCAATTTTCATTCTGACGTTTGCAATTCCACTAAAACTAACTCGTTTTATGACGTCATTGACTGTGATCTACCAGAAGCTACTATTAATATCTATGCAAATCACTGTCAGTAAAGGCATAAAAGGCATAAGTGTTAGTGGAATTGCAAGAACTACAGAGTAGTATAACATAGAATGTGACGTTATTCCCTAAATTTTTTTAAATGATCAGTCACAAAATATGAAACTCAGAACTCTATGTCACTAAGTATTTTTTATTTGATCACCAAGTTGCTGGCATTATTTTTGATGATCATAAAATGTTTGAATGTAATATATTGAATTATATTTGTATACTTTCAGAAAAATGATATAAAAACCTCACAACAAAGATTAGAAGTTCACTATTCACGGTATTTACAATGGCTATTTTTAGATTCGAAAGCTAAGATGGTTTTTAAAGAACAAGAAAAAGCAGCAATGGTTTGTAGTAACATTGGTTTTTTTGTCTTATATTATTAATAATGTGCAAAATTTGAAAGAGTATTGTCAGTGGAGGAATGAATCCTTGTTTGATTAAGGTTTAAAAACTCCTGGCTTACTACAGTATTTTACTAAAAAAAATTAACACGTAAGTATGGGCGTATATTGTGGTTGTCCCTGCCGGTCCGTCCATTCACATTTACCTTGTGCTCATTGTACAGACTACAGTCTTAGAATAGATTGTTCTTAATATACCAATAAATTGATGAATACTCATTGTCAGATTTCATGGATTTAAAGAAATAACACAGTGATTTTTTTTTCAGAGTCAATTGAATGGATTATGGGATGAAGTAGAAAATTTACGGGAGAAAGAAGCTGCCTTAGAATTGGATCTGGTCAGATTAAAACATTTAAATCAACTTGATGATCAACTAGAGATACAGGTACAGTATACTGTTTGATAATAAGAGGATTTCTCTAACAAGAAGGAAATAACCACCCTCTTTGAATTCAGCTGATAGTAAAAAGTTTTGCTCATCACATTTGAAAAAATTTAAAGAAATGGATATTGATAAGTGAATGCATAGTTATTTCCTTAGATTCAGGCCAAAGTGAGTTGTAAATCAAATTAGGCCTGATTCCTAAAAAATGTATAATAATAATTTGTTGAAATACATTACTTATAAGATTTTTGTATGAAATACATCCCACAGATTTGATTTTAGTATTTTTCTAGATGAAGTGCACAGCATTTAATGTACAACACATACAAAGTGTGTTTAATGTTACCTCAATAAAATTTGAATATTAAGACATTACTTAACTAAAACTTTTATGACCTGCTAAATTTATAACAGTACATTGCAATATTAGGCCATATAAAATTAATCATTAGTTTCTGAGGCCAATTTTTTTTTAAATCAATAAGGCAGGTAGGTATTTGAGGGGCCTAAAAATGCAATGAGGAGGGACCTAAGAAACTAGTGCATTAATTTTATCTGGCCTTATGTTTTGAAATTAAATTTGTATATGTTACAGAAAAATGGATTATCTCCAGTGACAACTAATCTACCAGTAATAGATAAAGATTATAATAAACTAGCTGAAAGTTTAGATACAACACGACATCAGATATCAACACGAGGTATTTATATACCAGATGATGAAGATACATTCCAAGGTAATTACTATATAAAAACTCGAAAAGAGCTCAAATTCAATCATTCCATCAAAGTCTAGTTTTTAGAGCGTTTAAAACCAAATGTTGACAGACGGAAAGGGGTGCCGACAATATACGTCCACATAGAGAGATGGGATGAGGAGCATCTCTGGAAATGGTCAGGCTTACCCTCAACCCCACCACCAAAACTCCTCAGTTTGGCCACTCGATTTTCAGATTAAGGAAATTATCCTATAAAAATTATAAAAATATTTTTATTATTTTTGGTCTTTTCTGAAGTAGTTCGGACAGTTCAGAAATTCAGAATTTTACACCCAACGTCTAGCAAGTTAGTGTAAAACACTATATAGTAGTGAGAGAAGGTAAATGCCATTATGAAATATTGATATTGTTATTTTTAGCTGCTCTAGAAAGTTCATTAAAAGAAAGTGAATATTTATTGGGTGAAATAAGTTGTTTAGTGAGACAAGAAATACCCAAAACATCTCAGTTTTCAACATCTTTACAAACTACACAGAAACTGGTAGATACAGAGTGTACTGAACTCAGAAGGTGAGTTGAACTTAAATTGACTGGTGTTATTAATTATCATTGATTACAGCTTTAGTTTGTGGACAAAATTAACAAGGGACATTTTTCTGCCACTGGCCAATTGCTTGCTCTGTAATTTGAACAGAAATTTGACTAGAATTAAACACGATTGGATTGATTTCTACAAGTAAACTATTGGCATTCAGGAAAGTATGTTATTCTGTTCTTCCGTACAGCTTAATATCTGTCTAAATGCTCATGCCAAGTTTATTTTGTTATTTCAGTTGTACAGAGTTGTTGTCTGCAATTCAAAGTCTAACTGTTCAAGAAAGTTCCCTTAAAATACAAGCAATTCAATCAAATTAATTAATAATTAATATATTTATATACTGTTCATAAATTTGTAAAGAATGACCTTGTGTTGCTTCTCTATTATAGTGTAAGACTGGATCTTGACTTTAAGGGTAACAGTTTTGGGGGTTAATTTGGGTTAGAAAAAATTACAGTGTTGATGCCACTTGGATGACATCTTAAATGTATTAGTGAGATCAAGACAATATCATGATTTTCCAATGAAGGTTGTATGAATTCAATAATATGACTCACAATTAGCTGTATTCAGAAACTTGCTAATTCTATTCCCAGCCTTTGATAGATACTTGGACAGATATGACTGGGCATAGAGTCAGCAAGTTTCGGATTAAATTAGCTGTAATATTATACTATCTTGATCTGCTCAACAACAAAAAAAAGGTATAGTGAGCAACAAGAAAAGTGTTATTTTTCATAGTTTTATTACATTGATAATTTGACACCATAATTCAATATATACATATATTATACAATAATAATCAGAATATACAATTAAAATATACAATCACCCTCAATTATACAATTAAATACATCTATTAACACAACTCCTCTCACAACAAGAATAGTGAGATAGTTTGTCAACTAAGATTGGAAATTTTACTCAAAGCTCCCAAGTGGTGCAATTTTGGTAGGATTGAGGCATATCTGGCCTTATGCTGAGTTTAAACTTTAGCGAGCAATATTTGAACCCACTGAGAGTTTGCAATCCCATAAAATAAAAGAAGTTAAGTAATTTATTGTTGAGGAGATGGCTCCCAATAGCACTGGCTAGTGCACATAATCACCCAATTGCTTACGTTTTTCTCTACGACAAGTCAAACACCCACTTTTACAGATTTGGATCAAGTTGACAACATATCTCACCAAAATACAATAATAATGATCAGTAATAAAAAGCATATACAGCTTATGAACAATAACAAGAACATTTAAATTGTGGTTTATACAGATAATAATAAACATCCTTTGGATAATGAATAAATAATGTTTATACAATACTAAGCTCACAGGGGCTAGATATAAGATAAAAAAAAACCTGTCCTCAGACATATCTTGACCATGCACTTTCATAACCATAATGAAATCCAAGTTAGAGTCAAAGAGGAGTCTAGGGATTAAACATACTTAAAAAAAAAAAACCTAGGAAATTTTCTCCTTTCAATACAGCCTTGACTATTTAAGTGTAAGCATACAATACATGCTACCATCTCATAGAAGTGTGGGTTGTACAGTATATAATATTTTAGATTTAGTCTACCAATATCCACTTGATAATTTCAGTTATGTAAGTTTGACAATTAACAGGCAAAGAAAAGTGACCTAAAAATTTGAGCAGTCTGAAATGGATTTCTAACAATGACAAAGACAAAATGATGATAAATTAAAATAAATAAAATTTGGCGATTTATCACAGCACTAACAATATCAGGATTACCACTAACATGAGTTTTTTATACAGAAATAATCAAATGACAAACTATAAAACATACATGCAATATCTTCAACATAGGGGTATTTATATTTTTTAACCTTACAGAAATTCAAAATTACGTCTATTTGCTCGACCGCCATTTGAGAAGGCCTATCCTATACCCTTACTCTTAAGAAATATATGCCACACCAAAGAACTGTTGAAACATATTCTTAAGAAAGAAAGATTTGGTCCCATATTTATGTTGTTTATATACAATACAAACAATGGTGACTGACTAAAATACTTTGCACCATTCCAATTTCCAGTGAAAGGTCTGAAGGTCTTGCAATACACTAAAACGAAACAATTATACTGTCATAATAGATCTTAATGGCAATTTCTTCAATAGTGTTATGCGCTCTTATACAGGAACAGGAAACACCTGGCAGAAAATCAGAATGATACAAATAGAAACAATAAATTACGCCGATACACATAAAAAATCTAGAAAACCTCTTTTGAATTCTTTAGAATACTGTCGGACAGACAAGTTTATATAAAACAGTGCACAAGATAAATCGAGGGATTATTTAAACTTTGTAATATTGATAACTGTAGTAAAACATTAGAAACCATACTACCTAGGACAACAGTAATATTTTCGGAATGTTCAATTTATATGAACTTTGTGGTTTGAAATGAAAATATAAGGCCCTGCTCGATTACAAAAAATCTGAAACTGGTTTGGTACATCAGATTCGCTTTGTAAACAAGTACAATTTACAAGAAATCCGAAACCGGTATAGTATGCTAGGTTAGTTTTGTAAACAAGTGGCACAGATTCGGAATCCAAGATGGCTGCGCCCATAGATATTTCTGTTGATTCTGAATGACGCCATATTGAATCCGAAGAATCCGTGATACAAGTGACACGGATTCGGAATCCAGTTTCAGATTAGTTGTAATCGAGCAGACCTTAAGTGAATACATGAATATCAAACTAACATAACAAATACTTGTGGTTTTATCAACATCAACTTAACTATGGTATGTCCTATAAACAATGGAATGTAAATGAAAAGTAATATAAATCTAATCTTGAACTGTTCCATTAAATTATGCCTGTCGTTTCAATTATATGAGGCATTTTTGTAGGTCGATTTGATTTGATATATTAACTATTCTGTGCATTTGTGAGCCAGTAAGCTTATGCTTTTCAGCACATTTGTGAGAAAGTTTGTCTAAACTGATTAGGCTAATCATTCTTATCAGCCCATGATGTGGTAAGGCGATTAGATTTGGCTTTTTAAAGATAGCGACATAGGGAAGTTCTGAGCAATAAAATAGGGGTTTTTCATTTGTTGTCAGCAGAAACAGCCACATTGTCAAATCACCAATTTGAATTTCACATTTGTGGACCACTGCTAATCTAAACCATATAGCATCAAATCGTACTAGCAAATCAAATCGCCCAACAAAAATGAAACCGGTTTATGAAGAATATTTCTAGTTATTATAATAAATATAGACTAAACTATATCATACACTAATCTAACATATACATACCCTAACATTGTTTAAATAGACTACTATAATTACATATACTAATACTAAATAGTCAGATATTCTTGAAATTGACAAGTTTTTCACAACCCAAACTGATCAAGTCAAATCTACACTGTTGCAGATTAAATTCCAAGTTAAATTCCAAATGTTTGTAAATGTGTAAATATATATTTGCTTGACTATTACACTGTACAAATTGGATAAGGTTATTACTGACTTACATATATATATGGTTATACTATTATAACTTTAAATCCAATCATCATTTAAGTGGCCCACTAAATGGTTATTAACCAATCTAAGTTATTTTGACTGACAGCTAATGCTAAATTTTCACACTTATTTTAATATACTTTGGTTTAACCTGTTTATTGCACCATCATATTTAAATACATATTTTACTATTCATTCATACATACTGCTAAAAAGACATCAGGTGTTTTTGTGCGACGATTCGATTTGGTCGATTAGCTATTTTGGGCATTTGTGAGCCAGTTCGATTAGGCTAATCTGTGCATTTGTGAGACCGTTTACCTAAACTGATTAGACTAATCGACCTAATCGTCCCAAGAGGTGGTTAGGCGATTTGATTAGGTGTTATAAGATGGTGGAATGTGCCAGTTCGTAATACTATTCAAATTGGCTGATATATCAATGACGTATATATATAACATACACGTGACCTTCTTTTGTTGACAGTCAAGGCTGCCTTATCGCCGGTACATTTGTGGACCACAGCAAATTACACCAAATCGTACTAGCAAATCCAAACCATATTGAATTGTCCCACAAAAACGACTAATGTTAACGATATCAGATCCATGTTTGGATGAAATTGAACATGTTCTTGTGTATGAGTCTTAACTAAAGCTTAGGGGCCTGCTTCACAAAGGAGTGGTCTTTGATGATGAAGGTTTTTAAAATTCCAGATACACAGGAAAACCCATATTTCGATATATTTATGATAATACTAATATATGATGCATAATAATACCTCTAAATAGAAGGGGGCTGTCATGTGTTACTTCAGAGAAAAACTGGAGATATAGACATTATAGCTTTGTGTATAAACACAAGTAGAGATCATCGACATTAAAAGTGGTTTAGAAATGAGAGAAAAAGATTTATTTCAATACTTAGCTTTGTGAAATTAAATAAAATGCGTAACTAGATCATCTAACTAAAACATTAGTTATCATAGGTTAAAAATCTTAAATTATCATACTTTGAAACAACCAAAGAAATATTAGATCTTAAAGACAAATTCTTAAAAATTTGTAAAAAGAAGCCATATAAATATATACTGCCCCATTGAATATAGATCTAGATATACCATATATACTACTTATTTAGTTGAGTATTCTTTCTCTGTGTACGTACAGACAATAGCCTATCTAGGAGATTGAAGTTTTAGCTGTATTTGTCTGTTTTCTTTTGACAGTCTGGCTATTTCAGTTCCTAACGTATCTATATTTTCCTGAAATAGAACAAATGACATTAAAACGGTTATCTTTTAAACATTACTAAAAATTTAGCTCAATTTTAGCACCTCTGAGTACTTTGAAACAAGTTGTGGAAGTTTAAGACATTTTGTTTTTCCATTCTTTTAAGATCATGACGTGTTTGAGTCAGGCTATTCATTCATTTAACATCTCTATCTTACAATAATTATAATATGACGTAATTTGCCATAAAAGCAGGTTTCCAAAACGAAGAGTGAATAGGGTCGATTTAGGAAGGGTGAACATGGCAAAAATCTATCACAACTTACCTTTAATGTGATGTTCTTTAACAATGTGTCCTCTAATACTCCTTGTAACTTCTGGTTAATTTCTAGAGATAAATCTAACGTCATGTGACCATCCTGTGAATGATGACTATATAAGGAAGCCATGATACCACCTTTCTTAGCTAGCAGTGCCTAAAATAGTACAATATGGTACCTTATTACGTTATTATATTATAAGTTATTATATTCTTACTGTGATCTTGGGTAAGCAGGGCTTTTGATTTGGCTGTACTAAACATGAACTGATATGTTTTTAATGATACCCAAAGTTTACATTATATAAAAGGGTTATTGTGTTGTATTTAACAAATATGTCTAGTTTAGTATCAAAATATTTTTTTTTCATGAAAATAAATACGCTACTTTTTACATATTAAAAACCATATCAAAAGTCCTGTTCAGATATAAATATATAGTATATAATGTGAAATAACAATGCCTGTTGCTTATTATTGTATTAGTATTGCCCAGTAAAACAAATAGCAGCAAAAGCATAAATTCTTTGCAAGCATAACCATGTATCTTTTAGGTAAAAATAAATGTTTGAATTATTTGTAAATGGTTTAAGGCCCCCTACCTGAACCTCACTCCTAATCTGAGAACTCTGTGTTAGAAAATAAAATGGATAATTAATGTTAATTAATCATGCTGGTTCGTTAATTAAAGAGATTAAAAAAATACTAAAAATGCTAAGCTAAAATTACTAGTCTATATGAATAAAATATAAAAGAGAAAAATATGAAAAAATCTAAAAACTACTTATTCTAATAACAAAGGGTAAAAAAATTGTGACATGTTTTGAAATCAATCATTCTGAATTACAATGGAAGCCCATCTCAAGTAAAAAAAAGAAGAAATGATGGTACAAAGGTAATTTTTATTCCAATTCAATTCATATATTCAATTAAATTTCTTTATATTACAATAATACTTAATACCAACTACCAGTCCCAGTAGAATATGGAAAAGGGAGGAGAAATAAACAGAAATTGGATGTTTTCCCTCGACCACAACCAAGTACAGAAAGACAGCAGGATTAGAAACATGCAACAGGCATTCTTATTTCATTAAAACTTTCTAACATACAAATATCTTTGAATTAATATTGAATCAAAGTCCCAAAAACAAATGCAGATTGATGTTGAAGTGAAAGGCAATCTGAAGTTAGCATTATGCATATTGGCTCTGGTGTACTTTCTTACGGTGTGCTTACAAGATAAAGTTCTAGATCCATTGTAGAATTTTTGGGTTACCATACACATTGACAACAAACATTGGTTATATAATCAGTTTCCCGAAAGAAAGATATATTATGTTTACCAAAAAAACTTTCATAAAGGATACAGATATTGTAAAAACTAATTTAAAAATATACCACGTAAAATTTTGCTGTGCATTTGGGATGATTAAAATGCACACATATGTTACTGTATGTTGATGTATAACAAAAGTTTTGGATTAAATTTTTTGATTAACATATGCTTGAACTTTTTTTAAAGAATTTGATAATATATCTGCATCCTAAAAAGTCTTTAATTGCACACCAACCTTATTCTCATCCATTGCTTCAGGTGCTAAAGCTCCTTGTTCTTCTCTTAGTATATAACTCTGTATAAGTCTGGAAACATCAAATACATTGAATTATATTTGGTGGGGGGACATAATGTGTGCAATTGCAAAATGCACAGGCTTATAGTGCCTAAACTTTTAAGAATAATATGAGCAATAAAATACTTACTTTTTCTTCCTCTGTACCTCATCAACTAACTGGTGAATATGATCTTGTAAAAATTCTAATTTTTCATTTTTCCTGGCATGAGCTTTCTGTAATCTGACTATTCTTTCTATTAATACCTGTTTATCAACTTCTACTTGTTCTGTTATCACTGGATACTCCTGTAATATATAAACAGTATATCATTAATAAATCCATCAAAGTTCTTTGGATTTGGGACACCTGTATCCTAAGAGAATCTAAGTCCTCAAGAGTTCATGTCACCTGCCAATGACATTCACGGAACAAAACAAGATAAAAGTTTGCACATAAAACAAAGATACCACTGACAGGGAAAATGGGTTAAAAAATCCAAAGGCATTTTATTGACCAATACTGGGGTTGAAACCTGGACCTTCAGGTTAACGAGCAATGGTCTAATCACTTCTCAAATCAGTGAAGCTCCCTTTAAGTCAGTCTGCACCAAACCTGAGGTAGATGTTTACATCCTGTTTGAAGCAAGTAAAATTCATTACACTGAATTCTCTTAATTTGGAACTCAAACATATGAAAATATACATACAGGTTCTGGTGGTCTAGGTTGTACTGTATGATGAGGATTAGTAGAAGAATGTGGATTATTATTATTATTAACCCCACTTTGTTGAGATTGTTGATCACCTATTGTATTCAATGAACCATTAGAACTTGTCCGTGATCCTAAACTAGTCCCGTCTTTCTCTCCATGATTTTCATATGATTCTAGTTTCTTTCTGGCCTGTTGTAATTGACGAGTAATATCCTGAAAAATAATTCAGTTGATGAGACTTACACAGAAATATACAACCAACTGGACTGCAATGACACCAACAGTGCATTCAGACTGCATTGTTTTTAACTGCAGAATATCAGTATATACACATGTTGCAACTATAGTGCATTACCAATAAGAGTCCCTTATATAAGATCACATGAATATTAAAACTCTTTTTTTTATCTTAAAACAATGATTACAACAAGATTTCAATTTGTGTTTGTTGTAAGTTTAAAATTTAAAATATCATTACCTTGACGTTATTAGCATGTTTTCTTTTTAGAGTTTTATTTAAATCTTTTTCATCTTCTAGTTTCTGTTTAAACTCTGATACTGTAATAAAACATATAGATTTTATAATAAATACGCCTTCACAGGTTTTATATTTCAATATTTAAATGACAAGAAATTGACAAAGTTCTACTTGGAAATGCTCCTTAAATATTGAAAATTAAAGTTTTAATAGCATAACTTTCCCAGGAGTTTTACATCCTTCATGGCCAATGAGGATGGGAATATCTATAATTTAAAGTATTCTAAAGATATAACAGAATTCACATATATTATATTTACCTAATTTATTTTTGTCTGTTAATTCAGATTTTAATCGGGTACATTCATTTTCAAATTTATTTCCATCTTCAGCCAGTCTTGAACTCTATAAAAATGCAACATACAACATAGCTTACTGATTGGTTAATAAAACTTAAATTAAAAATCTTTTTAGGTGATTGAACAATCAGATGACTTGCACACTAAAATCAAAGTTTCAAGAAAGACTTCTGGTACATTAAAGCTTACTAGGAAAATTTATGACTAAATTTCTTTCAAATCACTTAGATACAAGATTTAATGAAAAGAACAAAGATTATTCTTACCAATTCATTACAAGTGGTTTGTAGATTATGAATCTCCATCTCCATGTTACTATTTTTACCACTCAATGATACAACCTATAGTAAACAACATTTAATATAACTCCCTGACGATGTACCCGTATTTTGTGACTTAAACAATGCAAGGCGGATAACAACTTCAGTTCACAATGATCCTATCATCTTAACCTTGGCTAAACCTTTTGGCATTTACAGCTGTGTAAAGCTTTAATAAATGATGACTTATTTGAGGTTGCAAGACTTTCACATGAGACATAAGAATCCACCAACACTGTTTGTTTGACGTAACCAAGCAAATGATATAGTTGATAGTTAATTAATTAATTGATTTCTTGTTGAAACTAAAATTTTATGCAAATATTCACAAAAGCAAATTATAAAACTTGCAATGTAATACAATGTAAAAAGCATTCCCTTAATTCCTGTGATTTGCTTCAAGTAATTTCCATAGAAATCCTCATTCACCATGAATAAATGAAAGCATGTCTGTCAATCTACTATATATCAATCAAGCTATCTTACCTGGTTATTAGCATTAGTATTTTCAGACTGTAATTTAGCATTAGTACGACTAAGTTTCTGTGTTAACTCTAGTAATTCTGTTTCTCTAGTCCTACAACCTTCAATATCACCTTGTAAATCTTTATTATTAATACGTAACTCTGATATCTCACGGTCTAATGTTTTTATCATGTCCTGAGCTCTATAATATACAATAACACAGTGTAAAATTACAATATCAAGTGCAGTCTGACATCGATTTATCAGATAAGATACAAAATGATAACAAAAGAAAAATATAATTTTGAACTTGGCCTCTTGTATCTTGATAGATAAAGATATAAATGTACCAAATAAAAATTATTGGATAAACAATGGCTTAAGTCTTCAAAAGCAAAATTTGAGTAAGTAACTAATCATTTTATGACTTCACTATTTCAATAATGCTATAAATAATATCTAAGAGCCTATGCAATACTGGCGTCATTAAACACTTAAGAAAATCTCTTTAATAAAATATCTAATGATAACGTACCGATTGAAATCATCATATAACTGACCATGATTACCCAGTTTATCTTGTAAGTTTTTATTTTCTCCTTTCTGACCTTGTATTATCTCTTGATATTTAGTCATAGTTTCTTCATTATCTTTTCTCTCACTTTCTAAACAATATACCTACAATAAAGACATTTCATCTATAATATAATCAATCAAAACAATAGTCAAATATTTCTTGAGAATGACTAGGCTCCTGTTCCTCCATTACGCGACATCACTATTGCAAATCTGCTAATAATATAATAATACCTAAGATTATGGAGGTGTTGTCATTATATACAGATTTTATAAATACAGGAACTACAGACATCTGCCAAAAAATTTGACTGATGCAAATCAATCCTTTCATTATCCAAAATCTCAAAAATATTCCAATCCATTTAAGAACAGTGTTCCTACCTTATCTCTTAATGTTTTTAATTCTGCTGCAGCATCTTTATATTTAGATTTTAAACTCTCTAATTCTTTCACTGTCATATTATATACCTAAAATTATTTCATAAATATCATATTTATATTTCTATAGTAGAAGGGGTAGAGAAACACTACCAGGTCCACTCAAGAAAACACTATCCTTGGTGTTGACATAAGTAATAATTTCAATGCATCATTGTTTTGAGGCAACAGAGTATAAGTAACCCAGCTATTCTCATGGGCTTTGTGGTATTGGGCCTAATTCTGACCCATGTAAAATAAAGAGTTTATTATTATTATTATCCTTTTAAAACTAAGTTATATCAGCTCACCCTGTCTTGGATGTTTAATTAGAAATGTTCTACATTGCTTGACTATAAAATTATGTTAAGCTTACCTCCTGTGAATCACTCTTGGCTTGTCTTTGTACAATCAGTTCTGATTCCTTTAATTTTAACTCTTTATCTAAACTGTTAGACTTTATTTCTTCTGATTCCTACAATGATTATAATTCATATTAAATCAGTTTATTTCAGGACATTTTGTGCATCATTGACAGTAGATAACTGTTTTCCAAACAAAGTGTGCATTTTCACCATTAAAAAGTTATCAGCTGTGGCTCTATTAAAATCTGAGCTTGTCAAGAAAAGTTACTGAGAAAGTTTGGTTATGTACTGTGACTGAGTGACTCTACATCGAGTGACTCTACCTACATAGCTGATATCATAGTTTAATTGCCGTCCTGTCTGAGCATGTGAAACATTGAGTTCCTGATCATTCAGTCAAGTCATTCCTTTTATTTAATAATTCAAGCAGTATGTTTTACAAAATGGCCTTCTTAGTAAAAAAAATCAACAATTTACCTGATAAGTTTTAATAATAGCTTGACAATCTTTTCTGATTTGTAATGTTTCTTCTCTAGCCATCTTTAATTTCTGATTGGTCTTCTCTAATTCTATCTTAGTTTCCTACAATTTAAAAACATGAATAGTTATTATCTTTGAAGAAAAGCATGTTCCTTCAGCAACGTTAGACATTTGCATTATCTACCGTTGCTGGATTGACGGGATTTTCTCGTCATTTTCAACTAATAACCTCGTTTAAAAAACACTATACGTCACATTCAATTTATGACCGTTTAGACTCGATTATCACAAGGTAAATTTGCTACAAGAAATTTGACGTCTGGTCATTCGAAAGTTTTCCCGCAATAATTTGTTACAAGGAATATAACTGGTCGACCATAATCGTTCGACCAATCAAAGTTAATGACGAAAAAAGCTTATCATGATAGCAACGGATTAATGTAATGAAATGAAATGATAGCCGTTGCTAAAGGAACATGGAAGAAAAGAAGCCCACAGCTTTTACTTCCAATTTGGCAATTCTTTGGATATGGTTTTTGCTTTATGGAATTGTCCGCATTTTTATATGTAAATAGAATACAATTGTTACACTGAATTGATATACATGTATAGTAAGGAATTCTCAAAAACTTTACATCACTAAAATTATAAATTCAACCATATTCATATACTGAACAATGGACAAAGTTTCACCCACCTTGTGACTTTCCAATTCTGATTTTAATTTATTTTGAGCCCATTTAATTCTAACATCAGCTGAAGTTAACATTTCTTTCATTCTTTCTATTTCTTTACAGGCACCAGATAATTCATTATTCTGAAAACATTTATAATATTGATACAAATATTTATACCACGATTTGTATGCTTAATATTAAACATTGAGTTAATTCAAAACCAGGTTTTTCAAAGTTAGATATTTGACCTTTCTCGATCAGCTACATGGCTGGTTATTCTATTCTAAGTAGCTAATTATAAGTTAATTATGGACATATGCACTTAGTTTCATTACCTTTGCATCATAATCTGCTACAGCTTTCTGTTTTTCAGCTTTAAAAGCTTTACATTTATTAGACATTGCTTCTTGATCTTTTAGACATTCTCTATATTTCTGTTCTGCTCTTTCTGTAGCTTTTTTAGCTTCGATATTTTTCTGTTCAGCCACAGCATAGTTTACTACCATATTATCTTTCTCTCTTAAACAATCTTCATACATCTTAGTTACCTAAAACGTTCAAATAATGGTAATAATAAAATACTTGTAACTAATGGTAGAATGATGTCCATGTCTGGTATCATTTTAATCTAGGGCCTTTCACAGGCGTTTTACTGTAACATATTGCACTTATGATTTATTTAATGATCATAGACTTGAGTATTAAGGACTTGTCTATAACTTTCATAAAAATATTCAAGAAATGTTATTATAAAGAAAAAGTGATGCTACTACTAGGTGTTTTTTTTCACAACACAGAATGGTATGTATATTTTTTATGATCAAAAACAGGATCCTACATAAAAACAAATAAGGGAGTTCATAAAAAAAAATAAGGGTTTCACAATATGAAAAATAAGATAGAGAAGTTATACTAAATGAATCAAAGATGATATCTACTCACCTGATCTATTCTAGCTTTATAATCATTTTGCATAGAGGCTATTTTACGTTTAGCCATGTTATCATGAGATGCTAATGTTTCTTTGGTTTGTTGGATTTCTTTCTGTTGTGAGGCTATGGTTTTCTCCAGCTAAAAAGTAAGAAAAAAATGTAAATGTGGCATATCATGCAAAGTAAAAAGATTGTTTATAGTGTTACAGAAATTGGATTATAGTTTTTCATGACTTTTTCCTGGTTTTCAGTTATCAGGAAATTTGAAGAACTTTTTTAAATAATATTACATTTTTGCAGAAATATCAATCTGATTCTAAACAAAATACTGCACAGCAGACATTCTATTTCTCTTTTATCACTTTCATATAAAACCATACAGTGGCCATAAAACATCCTGAAGAAAAAGATTTTTACAACACACTTAACATACCTCTTTAATCTGTGGTAAATATAAATTGTCAACATTTTGTTCTCGTAACATTTTAACTTCTGTAGCTAACATTTTCTTTTCATCTTCAAAATATTTAAACTTATCTTGTAGTGTTTCTGAATATACTCTACAAAGGATAACATCAATAATTTATAATAATGACAAGAGCACAACTCATATCAACACGTTTCGGGTATATAAGTATATAAATAGGGGTCAATTTCCCTAAAAAAGGACTTTTACTTAATTGTCTAGTGGAGCTCTTGAAATTTTCTGCACTTGGAATAGGATTATGCACCATCAAGGCTGTTGATGTATTTTTTGCCAATCAGACCACTCACTCTGTGAATTCAGACTACAAAATTCAACAAAGAATTTGAGTTTACAGGGCACTGTCAGTCTGTCATGGTGCATAAAATTCTGTAGTAGTGATAATCTTTTATAAATAATACATTTATAAATCTTACTTAGCTGACTTCAACTCTTCATTTTTCCTCTGTAATTCTTTTTTCAAAGATTCTATTGTTTCTTCAACATTTTGAGCTATTTGAGAATTTTTCAATGGAAATTGTTTTAAGCCATTATGTGTCTGTTCACTAAATGATATACCTGTACCAGGAACCTTTTCTTCTTGTACAACAGGCTGAGGTTTAGGAGTGGATCTGGCTGAATTAGTTGGGGTTGATTTCTGAGAATGAGATCTATTCAACAAAGCTGCATCTAATTCATTTAATAATTCATCCTCAGAGCTATCTGATAAATGAAGAAAGTCAATTCCTGGAGGGGATTTCCTTGAAATGGGGAATTTTCTAGGTTTATTTTTAGTATCACGCTCACTTGGACTATGTGTTGTATTTTGTGAACCACTTTTATATGATTCTGAATGCTGTGCACCTATGTCAGCATCATATACAGAACTTTTACTGTTTTCTCTGTCCTGATCAACATGTGGTAAGGAATTACTGTGCGCATCACCAGACCCTAAAGTCCCTGACTCACCATTAACATGGTCTGGGGATTTAGAATTTGTGTCATTCATTACAGGTTTATCACAAACTAAAACATTATCACATTCGGGAGATTTTGCACTGTCCTGTTCACCATTTTCCACACTGGCTGACTCTGCCTCACTAGAAGTGGTTTCTGGTTCTACCTGATTTTCATCTTCAGGTTTTTCAGGACCAGAACTTTCAGAGCAAAGTTCCGAATTTGAACCTATTTCATCACTTTCAGGACTTAATGCGTTATTGGAATCAGCATTCAAGTCTTGCTCTTGAACTGGATTGTTATTTTCAGAAGTCACAACTTCAAGGTTATTTTCCTGCCCCTCTCCTCCCCTCCTTGGAGATTGTGCTGTGGAGCTTGAAGAATGACTAGAGTCAGTCATAGCTTGGTCACATTCCGGGGCCTGATCTGCAGGAATTTTATTGACCACTTCACATTGTACCTGGGGTACAAATTCCCTGCTAGCAATGTTACAACTTGTCACATCATTCTGAAGTTCATTTCCTTGTTGGGAAATAACATCTGTGTCGCGCACCATCTCACTCTCCACTGCCTCACATTCAACATTACTATTCTCATTTCTATCATTTACAGCTCCATTTTGTGCGACATCATTCAAACCTTCCTCACTCTCATTAGGTGTATTTGAATCAGACTGAGCATCTTGCTGGATCTGTCCAGCTGACTCACTATTTTCACTCTCATCTACATTTTCTCTTTCGATATCCACATCTGCTTCAGGCTCAGGATTTTCATTCACAATGTATTCACTTTCTGTTGGTAATCTACCACTCATAGTATTATTACACAACTTGTCATTTCTGAAAAAAAGTTACACAAATTATTAAAGCGATGTCATACTTTAAGTTGCTCAATTGGTAGTGAGTTGGATGTCATCTGGATGGTGAAATGAATCCCAATTCTAGGTAAGAACATTCTGATGCCATGGACAGTGTACTGAAAAACTATGCATCTAAATAATGCCTCACTAATTGATGTAAAATTGGGATTTCATTCAAACATTGTTCTTGAAAAACACAAACACCCAGGCATTATTCAGTTGAGCTTTAAAAAATCCCTCACCCCTTTAATAACCTAATCAGGCTATTCTGACTAACATCAAGATAATAATCAGCAGCTTTCTAACTGTGTTATAATTACAATACATATTAATTTAGATTGGGTAAAAACATAAATATTATCATTAAATTACTTTAACTTATTTAAATGTCATGACTATTCGTGATCTTTTAGTGTTTTAGTTCTCTACTTCTAGTCTACTCTAGTCAGCTATAGTTTCCGTACCGGTACCTTACATTTTGACAGCATTATGTTATCAATAACAATGTTCATTAAAAAACAGTGATGGAATAGCAGCCATGAAAAGAATGATTGATCTTTATGCACTTTTTTGTTGTTGTTATTTTTTGAAGTTGTCTTTTTTTAGACATCTTAGTAATTTTTTTATTCTGATTCTCATTCTCCCTGCAATTCATTCTATTTACTACAGAAACTGTCAACATACGCATTAGATTACACAATGAGAACTACCTCGAGGTTTGTGGGGAAAGTTTAACAGTGTCGTGGATGTAATTCAAACGAAAAAAGTGTACGGAAATCGGTGAATCAAAACTGTCATTTGTCACTTGTCAACTTACACATATCATCATTTACGAAACAATCATTGCCAGCTTCACTTTCTTCATTATCCAGAGCTAGTTGACGTTCTAAAAATAACCACAGTTTCGAAGAAAATATTGCTTTTCGATTGGTTAAAAATGAGCCAATGATAACAATTTTTCTACTCTTTGGCAGGAAAATGGTGCTTCGGAGACAGCACGAGGTGAAAGAAAGTGGACATTTCTAATCAACGGAAAGTCAAACAATATTGAGAAAAACCCTCCGTAAAAGCATCTTTGATTCGTAAGTACTGTGCTGAAATCATCGGAAGCACTTCTTTATCATGTCAACAAGGCAATTATGAGAAACACAAGAAACCGAAAATAGAAAATATTTTAGGGATTGCTAAATATGCCACATTGCCACGATAGATTTAATTCTACGAAAAAAAACATATTACAAAGCCGTGTAAGGAACAGAGCTGTATTCTATAACATTATCAATATTTTAAACAATGCATTGATAAGTAACTTATAAGCTATAAAATAGTAAGACCAAATTAGGATCCCTGATTAAATGTGGAAGGCAAATGATCACATCATACCCTCCATGTGACAGTGATTTTCATTTCTACATAGGCATATGGGCTAAGTTAGGTCATTACTTCAAGCTTAATAACTTTGTTTCTTTGTTGCAGATTGAAAACTCGATATGGATAAGTGGAATCCATTTAAAGAAGATTATGAGGATACGAATTTCAACTCCTACAGTAAAGGTCCTGGCAGACATCTTCCTCAAGGGTGAGAATAATATGTCAAGATTATGTGATAAGAATTGTCACTCTTTGATCTGTTTTGTGGCATTTAGTGTAGATAATGCTGATTGACATATTGCAGACAAAAGATTAATATTTTGGACAGCACACAATTTTACAGCAGCTATCATGGCTCGGCATGTAGTCTATATATAGTTTTTATGAATTTAGACTTGAGATGAGTTTGATTTGCCTGAAAAAAAAAACAAATTTTGATATACTGTCTATTCTGTGTTAAAGTGACTTTCAGTCCTATTGATTTTTGTCTGAATTCAATATTTATATAAAAATTTGTTTCAGAAATACAAATAAACAAGATGGAGTTCAGTTGTATGTGACTGGTATACCAATACAGTTACCTCCTGTAAGTTTTTTTTAAGGTTTGAAAAGATATTTATTTACATTGATAAAAGTAATAGACCAAACTCTTAAGAAAGTGTCTCTTGCATTATCTGAACATTTTGATTAAATATCTTGCCATTAATTATTGAACTTCATAACTGTTCAAATGATGTATGTAATGGATTTGAAAATGATTTGTTTTCGGAATGCTAACAGTCTTTTAATATTTCTATTTATTGTATGAATAATTCTGTTAAAAGAAAAACTCAACAAGAAATCTGATGAGTTGATACTTTGTTATTTCAGGAGGGGTTAAAGAATCTATTTCTACAAACAGGAACTGTCAAACATGTTAAAATTATGCCTTCTAAAATTGAAGGATCACAGAATACATTTGGGTAAGAATCCAATTTTTAATGCGTAAGCTATTGGCAAAAACTGGGTAAGGATATCATGGATATGCAGCATTCAAATTCATCTTTGGGTTGTCCCAAACTCCCCATGTAAATTGTGATTGTTTTATCTCAGTTTGCACCCACTGACTGAAATGATTAATACAACTACTATAGTTGACAGAATTCAATAACAAACTGAGATTTTTTTTCTTTTATTCAGGTTTGTGACAATGAGTAATCTGAAGGAAGCAACAGATGCCATCAGTAAATTAAACAATTTCCAAATTGATAGATTTAAATTAAGAGTTCAGGCTTGTCAATCACAAGAAGAGAGAGACCGAAGAAGACGTAAGAGAGAGGTAAGTAACCATGGTGAAATCTATTTATAGGCAGCGAGCCATCATTCTGAACACAAATCCATCCTACTGGAATTGCTTCATAACTTGAGTGTTAACTTATTTTGACACAATATTGTTGCAAAAACACACTTTTTATACGCCCTCATCTCTCTATGAGGACGTATATTGTCGGCACCCCTGTCCGTCCGTCAACATTTGCTCGTAAACGCTCTAAAAACTTTAGTTTTTGACGGAATCAGATGAAATTTGATATATGCATACATATTTATAAAACAAAGATCAAGTTCGAATTTGAGCTATTTTTGATCGTTAGAAGCAGAGTTATTGCCCTTGCCCCAAATCTTGAATATGCTATTACTCTCTTAGTTTTCAACCAATTTTGATGAAACTTAAAATGGATGTTATTGGACCTAAATCGAAAGGTTTGAGAAAGTTTAGTTTATTCCTGATTAAAATTAAAGCTTTTTGAAGATTTAGGCCTTTTTCATCAGTTTTGAAGAGTTTTCGCCCTTTAACCTCTATACAGTAAGTGCTACTATCAACATCAATTGCTTGTAAACGCTCTAAAAACTAGAATTTTTGATGGAATCAAATAAAATTCGGTCTGTGTATATACATATTCAGAAAACTAAGATCAAGTTCGAATTTGAGCTAGTTTCGACCGTTAGTAGCAGGGTTATTGCCCTTGCCCCAAAGTGTTGAATATGCTATTACTATCTTAGTTTTCAACCAATTTTGTTGAAACTTAAAATGGATGTTATTGGACCTAAATCAAAAGGTTTGAGAAAGTTTAGTTTATTCCTGATTAAAATTAAAGCTTTTTGAAGATTTAGGCCTTTTTCATCAGTTTTGAAGAGTTTTCGCCCTTTAACCTCTATACAGTAAGTGCTATCAACATCAATTGCTTGTAAACGCTCTAAAAACTAGAATTTTTGATGGAATCAAATAAAATTCGGTCTGTGTATATACATATTCAGAAAACTAAGATCAAGTTCGAATTTGAGCTATTTTCGACCGTTAGTAGCAGGATTATTGCCCTTGCCCCAAAGTCTTGAATATGCTATTACTATCTTAGTTTTCAACCAATTTTGTTGAAACTTAAAATGGATGTTATTGGACCTAAATCAAAAGGTTTGGGAAAGTTTAGTTTTATCCTGATTAAATTTTTCGATAGGCGTATATGGCCGTGGTCCACTATCTTTTTAAGTAAAATAATATTTCAACTATATCCTTTTAATTCCCTTGTCATAGGAAGATGATGCGTTTCTTAACACCCTAAATTGTGCCAAGAATCCACAGCAAGAAGATAGTGATGAAGATATTTCAGTAAGTGCTGGTACTTTTTATTCATCATCATTTATTCATCATATGTGGGTCTAACATCTTTATATACTATATGAAGTAATTGACAGTGACAAATATTGTATTTATTTTCACATGATGTTGTTAAGAAAATTAAATTTGTTAATTATGAATGACTGATCTTTAATTATTATCATTTCGGTTGGTGAAATTGCTGTAATATAAGAACCAACCTTCTTCTGATAAGTCAATAAATGAATGATGCTTGTAGTTAATATGTCTTCTTTTTTTTTAGAAAACTAATTACAATGGAATTAATCACAATGTCAGGTAAATATTTATTATTTAGAATTTACTTTTGGGAGTTTAGAGCTACAACATTCACTTTAGATATACTATGGATTATTTGCTTGGTTTCTTTAGTATTCAATTCTTGAATCCTAAAATTTATCCCAATAAATATTGGATCTGATAAATGAACTATTCAATCTGAATTCATAGATAAAGTTTTGTAAATAAGTTTGTTTTATTATGCCTAAATAATTTAGGATAACAATCTGTTGTTGTCCTTTTGAATCTGGTAATAGCTTCACAACTATATTTCAGAGCACCAAATGAGAACTTGAAGATAGATATTCCTAATGTCAGCCTTTCAGGTAATGTATTTGATTTCCTTCTTAAATAGAAATCAAGTCTATTGTGTTGTTATAAATTTTGATGAAGTAAAGATTTGGACCTCAACTTGATTAGGTGATAATATTCAAGGCTAATACAACTGAAATAATATCCCACGGCATCGTGAACTGGAATTTCTTTGTTTTCAGGATAATGATTAAAGGAGATTGATGAATGATTAGGTTTTGTTACTGTTTGATTCTAATGTTTATATTAATAGATTTAGATGATTCGATAATAAAACAAGGACCACCCAGTTTAAAGATAGCGTCATCAGTACGATCTAGTAGTAACAGTAGTATATCAGATTTAACTATAACAGTTGGTAATCAATCTCGACTAGTCAAACCAAACACAGCTCATAAAGGTAGGGTTTTATTAGTTTATTTATATGTAGTAATTAGTAAACATGCAGGAAACTATAGCAAAGGGCATGGTGGCACATCAATTATTATACATAACTTGCTTTTATACATTAAATGACCTTATTGCTCGGCGGTATTCCTAGGAACAATGAGGTGAAGAGGCCAACTGAAGGCCCCAGAATTGTGTCTGTGGATCTTACCAAGAACCCATCCTAACAAGCAGTAGATCAGAATCATATTTTAGATCTGACATTATTTATAATCCGCTTGTCTAATCTGATGTGTTTCTGAAAGTTTATCAACCAAATCTTGATGATGAATGGTCATCTTTTTCAGAGAAATCAGGCAGAGTAAATGGAGTAGGGCGAGGCCTGATCGGCACAGATCTTAGTGCATCTGAGAAATCGTACCGAGGTATGGCCCAAGCTTTAAATAACAATCCCTATAATCCTCATAGTAGTCTATATGAAAGGATGACAAGTTATGGTATGTCCTCTATTTCTGAGCTCTATCATCTATTATACCAGGGCTTATATTGAAGCTTATTTTAAAAACTAGTTAAAGTGCTGACTTAAAGAATGTGAAAATTTGTTTCATTTATATGGAAAGTATGTAATGTTTTTTTTTTAAATATGCAGGATGCAAATATTTCAATTGATTATTACAATCACAAATTAGAATATTTATATGTGCCAGCCTTGCCATTGGACTTGTCATTGGACTTGTCATTGGTATTGATAAAACAACAAAATTTTGAGAGCCTTTTAATCAATATAAGTCCTGGTATATTACATCATGTCATCTTTTATGATTAATATTACACTACCATCTATTCATTTATCATAGCACGCTGTTAGTACTAACAAAATACCTCGTTAACATTGCCATTTTATGGTCTTTTTCCCCTCTACCACTCGCTTTAGGTTTTTCATTCATCATAACTTACTTTTGATACTAACAAATACAAATATGTTTTTTCTGTAAATATCATTATTGAAAGAAAGCATTTGTGACGCCCAGAAAACAATTATTGTCCTTATTTGTCAATGCTTGATTTAAGCTCCTAAATATTTTAAGCTTTCTTATTTACAAATGCAAATTTTTGCTTTTCCATTCCTGCAACTTGATAAAATGTTTTCATCTAGAGTAAGACCTTTGTTTTGAATTATGTCTAATGTTGAATTAACCTGATATTTTTGTGTAGAATCAACTGTGACTAATGGTGGCAAGCAGTGTCTATATTGTCGTAAAATAGGTAAGTAGGTAGAAAATCATATTTGTCCTCATCATATAAAAGAATCAATTAACTCTAAATTATGGACTAGTTTATCACAATAGTAAACTTAACTTAGCATAAAAATCAACTCTTACCTGAATTAAAAAAAACCTATATTAGTAGCACTGATTTCATGCTAGAAAGTAAGCTGCAAATTTTTTATTTTTCTTCATTCAACATTACAAATTATAATGGTCTTGAAGATAAAAATGGATAGTTTTCTTCAACCACCTGCAATTTTATGCACTCATACTCTAGTCCTCTAGTCCTCTAGATTAACTAATGTATATCACATTGTTTGTTTGTAGCAAGTTCATTATGTTCCCGCTGTAAAATGCCATATTGTGGTCCAGAATGTCAAACAGCTGATTGGTCAAAACATAAAAATATCTGTGCTCAAGTCAGGTGAAACCTAATTAACTAAACCTAATTAACTAAACCTATTTATAACACTGTATTAATGAAGCACACTTGAAGCTTTGGGACTTCATTATAGAAATGCTTATAATGAAAAATGGGATTGATAAATGTACCCAACAGAATTAAAATTGAACTAAAAAATGATATACACAATTTGGTTAATGTTTTACAGTGTTATGCCTAAAGAACTGCCTGTAGAAGATGATGGATTTGAAGTTTCATTGGGTGAAGATATTTATGAGGTACTTTGATTTATTCTCATAAAATAAATATGCTGACTGAAAAAACTTAACCCTGAAGTCCATCCTCGTATTATGACTACCATCTTATTACTCTGTACTGGTGGCCGCCAGGTCTAGATGATACCTTCTGATTTTTCAACTCAGTTTCTTGCCTTCATTACACACTGCATGGCGTTTGCCTGTCTTGGTAAGCCTATTAGCAGAAAAGCAGGATTTAAAACTCTCATTTAATTTTTTGCACTAAAAGTTATCCATTTTGGTCAAGTTGCACCAAGTAATTTTCATGTTTTATGAATTTAATTTCCAGTATTTACCAAAAGAAGACCGTGAAGCTGTTAAACAAGTATGCGGTAGTAAATTGACATCTTATATTAAGAAAACAGATGAAGGTTATAGGAATTTGATATCTAAAGTTTCACCAACCCATTCTTCACCGAAACCAGAGAAAATATCACCAACTAAACATTCTCCAGCACAAAATAATCAAAAATATAAAGTTTCACCAAATAAACAGACGTCAAATAAAGACAAACCATCACCAAATAAATCACCTGGTAAAAGGTAAGTTATTCAGAGATGATTCTATGGGGAATAGTCAACAAAATGTTCATAATTCCTTTCAATATACCTCAAGCTTATTGCAAACTATACTAAATACACATGAATTTGATGAATCAAATTGTGACAGTGAATTGTGAACACTAATACCAGTACCTATTTAGCTTAGCTAAAAGTTCTAGTTCTCAGACAAAGGTATGATTGGTGAAATAGATGGTGAACATAATAATCCCTTTAAAGGAATAAGAAAGTTAACTTTTAATGTTAGTGGTGCTTCTTCAAGCTAAATGTTTGATAGCTTGGGTTCTATTGAAATCAAGTTCTAAATTTTAATGATTGACAGATGTCTGGGACCCTATATCGTCCCTGGATAAGTTTTTTGCCATTATACAATATTATCAGATTGATTTACACAAGGCTATATGCTCTTTGATCCACTTAAAGATGTTGACTAACTTCTGTTATTGTTTATGACTGTAGAAGTAAAGATGAAATATCTATACCATATTATAAAGATTTACCAACTAAAGTAATAAATATGAACACAGACATATTGGTAATTATTCTATTTAATAACTTAATTGTTGACTTTTTATGATGTTGGCATTCTACCTACTGCTTTGACAAACACTTATAATATTAAGAACTTTACTTGGCACTGGTTTCTTAAAAAATAAGATAATTATTTGTTGCAAAAGTCAAATGTTTCGAGCATCTTCCCCCTTTGACTCTGATGCATGTTGGAGGCAATCTAATAAAAATGTCCAATTTGTTTGTATGGGGCATTCATCAGAGATGTGCATGAAGAAAATTCCTCTACAGTAAAGAACATGCTCATGCCTGGTAAGAAAATTGTCTCTTGATGCACATGACTCAGTGCTGTCAATTTTCAGAAACCCGATTCAGAAAATTCCATTTCTGTTTCAGACAATAGTAACATTTATAGAATCACCTGATAAATTCTGGGTCAGTGAAACACAAGATATGGAACATGCATTTGTATACAGTCAACAGCTAGAAAAGGTATGTATATATCTAGAATGTTATTAGATAGACATATTCCATATTAAGTCAACTTATTGGACTAGTATTACAATTTCCAAAATTATCTTTGTGTAAAAATGAGCCATATAATTTGATTGCTTATTTAAGTCAGACTTGTCTGCTTCGTGTGAAAATATCAGGCAAAAATCAAGAAATCATAAGATATTTAGTTAATTGTTATTTTAAAATATAATGCAATTATTGCAAATGTTTGAAAGATGGAAAGTAAAAGGTTGAAACCCCTGCCATTGAGTGACAGATCTAAAGCCATAGGATTATGATTATATTGCACCATAGAAATGTAGATAGGGAATAATAACACAAGATTTATGCTTGGCACGCATGCATTGAATTCTGGCATCCCAATTAACTTCTGGTTTCTTCAAGAAGTCATATTTATTTAAAAGCCATGATAAACTCGATGTCATTAGACCCGAACATACAGTCTCAGAGGAGAAACTAGGTCAACCATAAATTGAAACTGAAGTTCAAAAGACGATGTGAAGACAAAGACTTCCAGCCCTTTTATATTTCTAAGATTGCACCAATTAAAGTGACAGTACAAAAGCTATATACATTCTTTTGTAGGATCCAGGAGACACTATCAAGAAAGCACCAATATCTGGTCAACTATTTGCCTGTAAATATGAAGGAATGTGGTGTCGATCTCAAGTGTTAACTCTATCATCAGACAGTCAGATAGCTAAAATATCATATTTTGATTTTGGCAATGTTGAAAATGTTCCTCTGAAGAGATTACATTATCTTCCAATAAATATGGCGACAGTTTATCCATTGGTAGGTAACTTATGAATTATTTCATATGATTATTTGTGGCATACAGGGGCGGATCCAGGATTTAGAAAAGGGGGGGGGGGAATCAGGCTCTGAAATATAAAATGCATTAAATTCAACAGCACTGCGAGCGGCAAATTTTAAGAGAAATGGGTCAAATTTGGTACCAGGATATGCACTGTCGCCCAAAAATAGTTCATCATCTTTCAACAACTGTCCTGGCCCGTCATTATTTTCATTAGCTAAGTTGATGCAGATAAGAATGACTTGAACATATTCACTTATTTTATTGCCCTATTAAAATGACCTAACAAATATAAGGCAATTGTGTATACGTGTAGCATACATAAATTTTGTTTATTTTTCAGGCTATAGAATGTAAAATAAATGGTATATATCCAACAGATGTAAATGGTTGGCCTAAAAACTGTTTATTAAACTATATACAACCTAATTCACTCTGTACTATCAATGTGAAACAGAAATATAACAGTCAGTGTCTTGTTACATTGAAAGGATCAGAAGGTTTGTACGATTTCAGTCTTCATCAGATGTATTCAAAGTTTTATTGAGTCAATTCTTTAACAGAGGGATGCTAATTTGTGTTTTTCTGTGTGTCCTTTTCAAGCCTCTCTTTAATGTAGGCAAAACTTCTCAAATCATTTATGTCGCTACTTATTTCAAACCTAAATTTGGAAATGATAAGCTGTGAAAGTTACTGACTTGAGGAATGAAATCTCTTTTTTCATCAATGTATTTAAATTGACTTTGGTATTTCTTCTTCAGGGGCAGATGTAATTAAAAGTATGATAGATGCTAAAATAGCTCAAAAAGAAAGGTAATACTTCTGTAATTAAAATTAGTTTTATTGTAATGAAGCATCAGCAATTTTAAGAGATGACTTTGCATCATCTTAATTTATGATAATTCATGTTGATCATCAAATTAAGGGCTTTCTGATATCTTTGGCAATGAAAAAATTAAATAATAAAAAACTAAACTTATCAAATACATCTTTGATAAGCCAGATGGCAGAAAGGCTATTCTGGTTATTATAGCAATAAACATAAATACCAATATCTATTGTAGAGGTAGAGTTTATAGTCAACATTTAAAAACATTAGTACAGCAGTTAAAACCAGGTCAAGAGATCAGGTTAATAATAGTTATAGCCAAATCACCCCGAGATTTTAAAGCACAGATCGATGAACCTACCTATAGAAATACTCTTGATGCCTTTACCACAGAATTAGACAGAGTTTGTGAACAGAATTCCATCAAACAATACAGGTATTTATAATTAATATTGTTTGAGAAACTTTAGAATTTTGTTTGAGTTTGTAGTGATATGCATGATTTAAAAGTTGTTGCATCTGGCACGGAGCAGAAGCTGACATGGAAAAAGCCTCTAGTTATGTTGATGAGAATATATATGATATGTGTGCTCCATATTATGTATGTACTATGGTTGGAAATTGAAAAGGGCTGGCTAATGCTTCAGTCCTGTACATTGCACATAACATAATGTTGCTTTCTTCATGAGGCCCAGAAAAGTAGAACTTGAGATGGGGTTATATAGCACAGTTAGTTAATATGTCAATCTTTACAAATATGACGTCATATTCAGTATTTTAATTTTGATTTCTGATTGTATATTTCAGACCAGAAGTAAATGAGATCGTATCGTGTAAATATGTTGATAGTCATTGGTATAGAGCAGTTGTATTGAAAGTTACTAATGCCGCCGCTATAGTTTACTTCTTAGATTATGGAGATGAACAAGAGATTATACAGTCTAACATTCAACCACTATCAGGGGAACAGCTGGATTATCCTGCTCAGGCTATTAAATGTTCACTGAAAGACGTCCAAAATTTTGATCCATCTTGTGTAGAAATTGTTGACCAGAAGTTTTCTGATATCAGTTTGAAATTAGAGTGTAAATATAAGGCTAAAGTAGTAAATGTTCAAGGAGATGTGGCCATTGTTGATTTGCTAGACAATAAAGGCAAGAGTGTGTCTGATACTTTAAAAGACTGTATAGAATATGCTGGTGGCAAACAGAAAGAACAATCTGCTCGACCTGCCGTTACTACCAAACAAACTGAAAATCTACAACGAAAAAGCCCTTCACCCTTATATGGAGCTCAATCACCGAAGAAAGTAGACAAATGTGAAACAGAATCTTTGCCATTGAATCGAACAGTTTCTTGCGTTTTTGGAAGTTTTCTACCAAATTCTCATTTCTATGTCAGTTTATTCACTAATTTTCCAAGTTTGGCTGAAATCATGAATAAGATTAATGAAGAATGTTCCAGAACACCGGAAAGCTATTTACCAAAAACTGGAGAATTTATCTGTGCCTTGTTTCAAGGAGCGTGGTACCGTGCCAGAGTTCTGATGAAAAATGGTGACAAAATCACTGTATATTTTGTTGATTATGGCAACACGTGTGATATTTCTGTAGATGAAATCCGAAAACTGAATCCAGGACATTTACAACTACCTGCTCAAGCCATCCATTGTTGTTTTGATGGTATTGATGTATCTATTTCTGGTGAACAAACTGCAGAATTGGAAACTATTCTCCAACATGATAAATTCAATGTTAAAGTCTCAACAGTTGTTGACAAAGTTCACAAAGTTGTGGTCACATTAGCTGATTCAACCAATATTAATGAGATGATAATCCAAGCTTTATCAGAATCTCATGCCACTGTCAATAGTGCTCAACCGACTTCACCACAAAAGAAAGAAGCTCCTGAAGTAACGGAGAAATCTACACCAAAAGCAACATCCTCATCTTCCTCATCTGATGTGTCCATTGTTCAGTTGCCCATAAATAAACCAGTGGAGTGTATTTTTACATCTTTTCTCCCAGAAGCCAAATTTTGTGTTGGCTTGTTTGAAAGTTTAGCAGATTTAGCTGAAGTTATGAATGAAATCAACACAGAATGTTCAGCATCAGAAGATAGTTACCTTCCTAAAATAGGAGAATATGTAGCAGCTTTGTTTGAAGGTGGCTGGTATCGTGCTGAAGTCTTGAATATACTTGACAATAAAATAACAGTTCTCTTCATAGATTATGGCAATACAAGTGACGTTTCTGTTAAAGAAATACGCAAATTGAATCCAAAACATCTCAAATTGCCAGCTCAAGCCATCACTTGTTCCTTTTATGGTATAGACGCTCCACTTTCTAAAGATCAACAGACACAGCTTGAAGGTATATTACAGCAAGATAAATTGAGTGTCGAGGCATCCAGTGTCACTGATGGTGTTTACAAAGTTACAGTCCTCATGTCTGACTCTACCAATATTAATGAGGTTCTTAGTCAAGCATTTTCTAGTACAGAAACCACTGATACAGAAACGTCACATGCTGATAATGAAGCAAAGCCTAAAACAGAAGTTAAAAATTCAGAATCAAAATCAGAAACTCCAAAAGATTCAACGCTCAAAGTTGCAAAATCTCAAAATGAAGCAGATTCATCCCCTGAAGTTCTCACTGAAAAATTACCTTTGAATCAAGCATCCTCATGTATTTTTTCAAGTTTCATACCAGAGTCTCAGTTTTGTGTTGATTTGTTTGAAAGACTAGCAGACTTAGCTGAGGTTATGGCTGAAATCAACACAGAATGTTCAGCATCAGAAGATAGTTACCTTCCTAAAATAGGAGAATATGTAGCAGCTTTGTTTGAAGGTGGCTGGTATCGTGCTGAAGTCTTGAATATACTTGACAATAAAATAACAGTTCTCTTCATAGATTATGGCAATACAAGTGACGTTTCTGTTAAAGAAATACGCAAATTGAATCCAAAACATCTCAAATTGCCAGCTCAAGCCATCACCTGTTCCTTTTATGGTATAGACGCTCCACTTTCTAAAGATCAACAGACACAGCTTGAAGGTATATTACAGCAAGATAAATTGAGTGTCGAGGCCTCCAGTGTCACTGATGGTGTTTACAAAGTTACAGTCATCATGTCTGACTCTACCAATATCAATGAAGTTCTTAGTCAAGCACTTACTGGTACAGAAACTAAACCCTCTGATACTGAAGTTGGACCTACTGAAACTGAAAAGACAGATGTTAAAGACACTGAACAAAAAACACTCCCTACTAATTCAGAAACAAAATCGCAAGAAACACTAAAAGGATCATCTCCCAAACATGCAGAGTCTCAGATAGAAGTACCCACAGAAAAACTACCTTTAAAGAAACCAATCAAATGTGTTTTCACAAGTTTTCTACCAGATTCTCTGTTCTGTGTCAGTCTGCAGGAGAAATTCACAGACTTGGCTGAGATAATGATGAAAATGAATGAAGAATGTAAAGCCACCCCTGAAAGTTACCTACCAAAGATTGACGAGTATGTTTGTGCTCTGTTTCAACAACTATGGTATCGTGCTAAAGTTTTAAGCCAGACTGAGGACAAATTCAACGTTGTGTTCATAGACTATGGAAATACCAGCGATATCACTGTTGCTGAAATCAGAAAATTGAACCCAGATCTTTTAGAATTCCCAGCTCAGGCCATTTCTTGCTCGTTTGATGGTGTGAAGAACTCTTTGACATCTGAACAACAAACTGAATTAGAATCTATTTTTCAAAATGAAATTTTTATTGTGCAAGCCATCTCTGTTGTTGATGGAATTTACAAAGTCGTAGTTGTTTTAGAGAATGGTTCCAATATCAATGAAGTGTTGAAAGTTGCTCAAGGGGAGACAATGGCAGAATCAGACATGGAAAAACCCAAGATTGATGCTCCAGTCCATTCAGCTGAAAAAGCTGCTCCTGTTATGGAAGAAATGAAAAAAATTGAAAAGAAGCCTTTGGAGTCTGAATCAAAAGCATTACCAGAAATCTCTGCCTGTGATTTCCCTCTTGATGGATCAGAAGTATTGACAATGTTTGCTACATTTCTATCATCTCGTGAATTCTGTGTGCTGAAAGCCGATTCCTATCCTACGTTCTGTGAACTAAGTGTTGAAGTTAACAACTATTGTACATCAAACTCAGACAGTTATAAACCACTGATTGGTGAATGTGTTTGTGCTCTTTACCAAGATGCCTGGTATCGTGCTCGGGTTGAAAACATCACTGATGATAAATACACTGTAGTCTTTGTAGACTTTGGTAACACTCACCAAGTATCGTCCAGTGAAATAAGAAGAATTCTTCCTTGTCATCTAGAATTTCCTGCTCAAGCTGTGAAGTGTTGTTTTGCAGGATTGAAGTCTGGGATTGATGAATCAAAAAAAGCAGAGGTTGAGTCATTCCTAGCTCAAGCTGCATTCAATGTGAAAATTGTCGGTATCCAAGATGGCGTCCATTTGGCAATTGTGACTCTTAGTGATGGAACAAATTTGAATGAAAACTTGATAGCATTATTAGACAAATCTGATGCAAGTACATATGCCAAATCAGATGAAAACAAAACACAAACCAAATTCTTTGAACTGAAATCTACAGAATCTATCGTGAGCTTGGATAAATCTACTTCTGTTGGATTTGGATTTCAGCACATAAATGGGATTTGTGACTTTTATGTACTAGTATCGGATTTAAGTGTAAAGGATGCTTTAGAAGCAATTGAATTGGAAATGTCCAATGTTAAACCAGTAGAGTATAAACCCATGAAAGGCGAATATGTGTGCTGTTTATTTGAAGGTGTATGGTATCGTGCTGTAGTTATTGACATTACTAGTGATGCTGACTATGACGTTTTATTCATTGACTACGGTAACAAATCATTAGTGGCATCTTCTTCAGTGCGTCAGTTCACAACCAAACTGGCTTCAATTCCTCCCCTCGCTCTACATTGCAGCCTTTATAATGTAATTGACAATGGTCGGGATAGTTTGGTGAAATTTGCTGAATTCTTGAATGGTAATAATGACATAGAATTGATGTTAGTGGAAAAGAAAGATGACACTCATTTTGTTAACGTTATTTTGTCAAGTGGGCAGTGCTTAAACAACGAATTCCGTCCGAAATCTCCAGTCACACCAACTGTGACTCCCTCGGAAATTCGACAAGAAAAATTACCCCAAGATCGACAAGTACCTTGTGTCTTTTCTTGCTTCCTTCAAGACTCTGTTTTTTGCGTCAGTTTATTTGAACAGTATTCCAATTTGGCAGAAATAATGAACGCATTAAATGGTGAATGTAGTGCTACTCCAGAAAGTTATTTACCCAAAATAGGAGAACATATTTGTGCTTCTTATCAAAACATGTGGTATCGTGCTAAAGTTTTAAATCGAAATGATGACAAATTTACTGTTTTGTTCATAGACTATGGAAACACTAGTGACATTTCCGTGGAAGAAATTCGAAAATTGAATCCATCACTTTTAGACTTGCCGGCTCAGGCTATCAGATGTTCCCTCTATGGAGTAAATATACCCCTTAATATTGACCAGCAAGCCAAGATTGAGGAGATGCTGAATAAAGATATTATTAACGTTCAAGCTTCTTCCATAGTTGACGAGATTTACAAAGTTATTGTTTATTTAACTGACGGAACAAACATCAACGATTTCATAATCCAGAATATATCAGGATCACATTCCTCAGAAGAAAAACCACCAAAGAAAAAAGAATCTAAGAATGTAGAAGCAGCACCTGAACCCACACCTGCACCTAAACCACCTGAGAAAGTAGAAGCAGCAGTGGAACCCATTCCTGCACCAAAACGTGAAATTCAGCATTATAGAATGACAGATATGAAGTTTGTCGTACCCTCCGATGATGAATTAACTGTTATATTTACTCATGTTGTAGATCCTGATAATATTTACTGTCATTCAGCTTCTGATGGTAGTAAGTATTCATTATGTTTCAATTTGGGGGACATGTCCCAGACTGGGGACATTTGGACATTTTACTTTGGGACACTGAGCTATAGATCTGAAAAAAATATGCAATATTTTGCATTTATCTAGGTACTTGATTTTCCACAAAACTGTAAATTACCAGTGTTAAGGGTGGTGTAATATAACAAGGCTGGGTGTCAAAATTGTCTTTTTAATTACCTTAAACAATTTTTGAATGACTCCTATTTATACGCAACTTGTAGTTAGATAATTTTCACATGGGTTTACAGCCCTAGAAATGGAAGATAATGTTTGCAATATTGCCATATATTTGTAGGTACAGAAGCTATGATAGCTCTAAGTAACCTATGTCAATCAATGGCTGATTATTGTGAGAAGTCTATAATGGATGTAGAACCTTTAGTTGATCATCTGTATTGTGGATTGATGGGTAAGTATGCTGTTTCTTTAACAAGATATTTGTTAGTTTTTTTATGCCTCAGAAGCCATACTAGTGTACAGATAAATTCAATTCAAAATACAGAAACTCTTCAGCAATTTCCAAACATGCCTTATGACATTCAGATCCTGTAAACCAAGTTGGAGTTCCAGGATCTCTAAAAACTATAATTAAATTAATGTTTAAATGACACAGATTTAAGGGAATGAAAAGAGCCTTGATTATAACTAGATAACGTGTGTCACTGAATATATTAGATCACTTGGATGTTCAAATCAAAAAAAGGAAAACAAGCTAAGAAATAGAATTGAGCTTTGCTGGGTTTTGAGCAATATTGATAAAAATTAATCATAAGATGCTATCAATGTGTTTAAATGGGTTGTTTTATGGTCTTGATCTTTTTTGCAAGGGTTTTATTAATAATCCTCTTGTGCTATCCATGTTCCACTGGACTAACAAAAATCAAATAATAAACCATCGTAGCCGTGGGTCTTGGTACTGGAAATGAATGAAGTATATTATCTCTTATTAATTATAGGTTAAGATTGGTATAGATGTGTAGTCAAAGAATTAAGAAATGATAAAGTATTAATACAGTATATTGATATTATAGGTGAAGATTGGTATAGATGTGTAGTCAAAGAATTAAGAAATGATAAAGTTTTAATACAGTATATTGATATTATAGGTGAAGATTGGTATAGATGTGTAGTTAAAGAATTAAGAAATGATAAAGTATTAATACAGTATATTGATATTATAGGTGAAGATTGGTATAGATGTGTAGTTATAGAATTAAGAAATGATAAAGTATTAATACAGTATATTGATATTATAGGTGAAGATTGGTATAGATGTGTTGTTAAAGAATTAAGAAATGATAAAGTTTTAATACAGTATATTGATATTATAGGTGAAGATTGGTATAGATGTGTAGTTAAAGAATTAAGAAATGATAAAGTATTAATACAGTATATTGATATTATAGGTGAAGATTGGTATAGATGTGTAGTTATAGAATTAAGAAATGATAAAGTATTAATACAGTATATTGATATTATAGGTGAAGATTGGTATAGATGTGTAGTCAAAGAATTAAGAAATGATAAAGTATTAATACAGTATATTGATATTATAGGTGAAGATTGGTATAGATGTGTAGTCAAAGAATTAAGAAATGATAAAGTATTAATACAGTATATTGATATTATAGGTGAAGATTGGTATAGATGTGTAGTTAAAGAATTAAGAAATGATAAAGTATTAATACAGTATATTGATATTATAGGTGAAGATTGGTATAGATGTGTAGTCAAAGAATTAAGAAATGATAAAGTATTAATACAGTATATTGATATTATAGGTGAAGATTGGTATAGGTGTGTTGTTAAAGAATTAAGAAATGATAAAGTATTAATACAGTATATTGATATTATAGGTGAAGATTGGTATAGATGTGTAGTTAAAGAATTAAGAAATGATAAAGTATTAATACAGTATATTGATATTATAGGTGAAGATTGGTATAGGTGTGTTGTTAAAGAATTAAGAAATGATAAAGTATTAATACAGTATATTGATATTATAGGTGAAGATTGGTATAGATGTGTAGTTAAAGAATTAAGAAATGATAAAGTATTAATACAGTATATTGATATTATAGGTGAAGATTGGTATAGGTGTGTTGTTAAAGAATTAAGAAATGATAAAGTATTAATACAGTATATTGATATTATAGGTGAAGATTGGTATAGATGTGTAGTTAAAGAATTAAGAAATGATAAAGTATTAATACACTATATTGATATTATAGGTGAAGATTGGTATAGATGTGTAGTTATAGAATTAAGAAATGATAAAGTTTTAATACAGTATATTGATATTATAGGTGAAGATTGGTATAGATGTGTAATTAAAGAATTAAGAAATGATAAAGTATTAATACAGTATATTGATATTATAGGTGAAGATTGGTATAGATGTGTAGTCAAAGAATTAAGAAATGATAAAGTATTAATACAGTATATTGATATTATAGGTGAAGATTGGTATAGATGTGTTGTTAAAGTATTAATAAATGATAAAGTTTTAATACAGTATATTGATATTATAGGTGAAGATTGGTATAGATGTGTAGTTAAAGAATTAAGAAATGATAAAGTATTAATACAGTATATTGATATTATAGGTGAAGATTGGTATAGATGTGTAGTTAAAGAATTAAGAAATGATAAAGTATTAATACAGTATATTGATATTATAGGTGAAGATTGGTATAGATGTGTAGTTAAAGAATTAAGAAATGATAAAGTATTAATACAGTATATTGATATTATAGGTGAAGATTGGTATAGATGTGTAGTTAAAGTATTAATAAATGATAAAGTTTTAATACAGTATATTGATATTATAGGTGAAGATTGGTATAGGTGTGTTGTTAAAGAATTAAGAAATGATAAAGTATTAATACAGTATATTGATATTATAGGTGAAGATTGGTATAGATGTGTAGTTAAAGAATTAAGAAATGATAAAGTATTAATACAGTATATTGATATTATAGGTGAAGATTGGTATAGATGTGTAGTTAAAGTATTAATAAATGATAAAGTTTTAATACAGTATATTGATATTATAGGTGAAGATTGGTATAGGTGTGTTGTTAAAGAATTAAGAAATGATAAAGTATTAATACAGTATATTGATATTATAGGTGAAGATTGGTATAGATGTGTAGTTAAAGAATTAAGAAATGATAAAGTATTAATACAGTATATTGATATTATAGGTGAAGATTGGTATAGATGTGTAGTTATAGAATTAAGAAATGATAAAGTTTTAATACAGTATATTGATATTATAGGTGAAGATTGGTATAGATGTGTAGTTATAGAATTAAGAAATGATAAAGTTTTAATACAGTATATTGATATTATAGGTGAAGATTGGTATAGGTGTGTTGTTAAAGAATTAAGAAATGATAAAGTATTAATACAGTATATTGATATTATAGGTGAAGATTGGTATAGATGTGTAGTTAAAGAATTAAGAAATGATAAAGTTTTAATACAGTATATTGATATTATAGGTGAAGATTGGTATAGATGTGTAGTTAAAGAATTAAGAAATGATAAAGTATTAATACAGTATATTGATATTATAGGTGAAGATTGGTATAGGTGTGTTGTTAAAGAATTAAGAAATGATAAAGTATTAATACAGTATATTGATATTATAGGTGAAGATTGGTATAGATGTGTAGTTAAAGAATTAAGAAATGATAAAGTATTAATACAGTATATTGATATTATAGGTGAAGATTGGTATAGATGTGTAGTTAAAGAATTAAGAAATGATAAAGTATTAATACAGTATATTGATATTATAGGTGAAGATTGGTATAGATGTGTTGTTAAAGAATTAAGAAATGATAAAGTATTAATACAGTATATTGATATTATAGGTGAAGATTGGTATAGATGTGTAGTTATAGAATTAAGAAATGATAAAGTTTTAATACAGTATATTGATATTATAGGTGAAGATTGGTATAGATGTGTAGTTATAGAATTAAGAAATGATAAAGTATTAATACAGTATATTGATATTATAGGTGAAGATTGGTATAGATGTGTAGTTAAAGAATTAAGAAATGATAAAGTATTAATACAGTATATTGATATTATAGGTGAAGATTGGTATAGGTGTGTTGTTAAAGAATTAAGAAATGATAAAGTATTAATACAGTATATTGATATTATAGGTGAAGATTGGTATAGATGTGTAGTTATAGAATTAAGAAATGATAAAGTATTAATACAGTATATTGATATTATAGGTGAAGATTGGTATAGATGTGTAGTTAAAGAATTAAGAAATGATAAAGTATTAATACAGTATATTGATATTATAGGTGAAGATTGGTATAGATGTGTAGTTAAAGAATTAAGAAATGATAAAGTATTAATACAGTATATTGATATTATAGGTGAAGATTGGTATAGATGTGTAGTTAAAGAATTAAGAAATGATAAAGTATTAATACAGTATATTGATATTATAGGTGAAGATTGGTATAGATGTGTAGTTAAAGAATTAAGAAATGATAAAGTATTAATACAGTATATTGATATTGGTGAACAGAAAGAAATATCAAAACATAATTTACGTCCATTTTTACCAGAGTTCATGACCTTACCCGTTTATATCTTTAAATGTGCAGTCAATGGTGAGTAGAAGTTTAGCTATAAATGTGAAACAAACTAGTCTAGCCACAAATAGATATATTCCAGGAATTGAATCCTGAATGTATTTGATTCCAGTGCACTGTAATACTTATATTCCTTCACAGTATTCCAGTCCCTGTTCCACAAGAGTGTTGAAAATTTGAACTTGTGTATTGAAAAATACCTCAAATTCCACAAGAGTGATGATATGAAAATTTGAATTTGTGTATTGAAAAATACCTGCAAAAAACTTTTTCTTTTTTTTTTGTGGAACACAGATATTTATAAAATCTATTATGACATAATTTTATAGAGTTTATACTTGATTCAATAATTTCAGGTGTAAAACCAATAGGTGAGAAATGGGGTACAGGAGCTGGGCATCTTATCAACTCATTTACTGGAGATAAAAATAAACTGAAAGTAGTACGTCGTGAAGAGAAACTACTATACTGTGATATAGTGACTGGTTCTAGTCATACTGATCTTAAAACAGAATTAATACAACAATGTCTGGGTGTAGAGAAAACTACTGAACCTCAACCTACACCAGAAGGTAGGTAGCATATAACGCTACACTTTCTCTTTAAAGATGACACTAGAGCTTAAAGGGATATGTTCACTAACCCTTCGATCAAAAACATTTTAGTCTCAGAATCTGGAATTTTTTAGCTTATCTAATCCGTGATAATGTTCACAGCTCTCCCTCAAAATTTAATCCTTCAAATCCCTGTGTATCAAAAAATATCAGTGCTTGAAAGTCAAAAATATGACTTGTCGTTAAGTAAGACTATGACATATAGAAAACAGATATACAGAAAATGAAAGATAACTGTTAAGGTAGGGATATAATTGAAGGGATTGTGCGATTTTGGGGCAGTTCCAGTAAATCTGAAGGCTATTTTCATAAATTTAAGGCCCAAATCTATCCTCGAAAATTATGAATTGAGGGTAAATTTGTCTTGATGTATTAAGTTTGATTTGGTGACATTTTTTCAAAACTTTTTCCTTTTTTATTTGCAGAAGATGAAGAAGAAGCCATTCGAAGACAAATTGCAGAATTACAGGCTAAGTTAGCTAGCAAACTTAAAACATAATGTTACCACAAGTAATGTTATGCCTGTTTTACATTATCAATCAATTCACTTATATTATAGATTGGTTTATACTCGTGTCCCATTTTTAGATGAAATACATTATTTTTCTGGAATGTGTAGTTAGAAAGTGCCTAATTTGTAATTTTCCCTCTTGTTCAGAAATTTGAATGATAACTTATCTTGACAGTAAAAACCACATTAAAATAAGGTGCAGATGATTCATTTTGTGCTCGAGAAACCCTTAAGACATCATCTAGAGGAGCATTTTAAGTATATTATTACATTATTTGTAAGAATTTTGTTAGTTGATTTTTTTTATTTTATAACTGTTGTTATGTTTATTGGGTTTTTAAATGCTTTTATTTTATTTGGGCAGTACTTTTGAATGGTTATTATAAAACCCTTAGTATATGCTACCATTGGTATTGGTATCGTTTTGAATTTTTTCAAGAAGTAAATTCTTTGGGTGTTTTCTTGTATTGATAAAAATAATCAAATTAGTGATCAATTTCAGATTTTTTAAGCATATATCTAGACTTTTACAACCTGATGTCCATCTTAAGATGAAATGAATCCTTCCAATCACATACACTCAATATTGACTAGGATGCAAGGATGAGTTCACTATAGGTTTAGGGGTTTTACAGAAAGTTTTTACTGGCCCGTTAGAAATTGGGAACGTTTTTATGGGACACCCGATATAATTATAGTGTATATAAGTTGTTTTTCTACTCCAATACTTAGTTAAAGTAAATCAATTTTATTTCTTTTTTAAAATTTTAATGCAGAAAAAAAAAATATTTTCTAAGAATTTTTTTTGTGGTGTTTTTGTGAAAATACCTGAACTTTGCTATTTCATTTATTAAATTTCTTTATAATATTCTATTTAAAGTTGTTTTGGATATCTATTATTGACATTTCCAACTGTATTTATAAAAAATTTAAATGCTGTTTTTTTTATCAAAGAAGTTATATGATACATTGATTTTATAGTTATATTTCATTTTCACATGGTTATTTGACACAGCAGAAGTTTGGTATTCTAGAGGCAGGTTTTAACCTTGGTAATCAGTGACATATTTTAGACGGGGTTGTGCCATGGGGACCCTCTCGAGCTGGTAATTTTGCTCTATCTTTACTTGAAAATTCCAAAATTTAGGTTTTTCATGTCCATGAATTAATTTCTCGATGCGCCACTGCTGGTAATTCCTTACAGACCCTACAGCCTACATTGTTAAAATTTGCTGTCTAATAGCTATCTGTGGTATAAAATCTGGCATTTTTGGATCTTCTGTCTGTGGGGACATAAAACTTGTTAATTTCTTTTTTTTTTAATATATAATGCTTCTAAAGATTTCTCTAATATAACTTGTTATATTTAAATGATCTTCTGAAATGTTTGAAGATTTCATACTCAAATCTTGAGTATTTACTTTTGTAACTTTCAAATTTTGATAAACTTTAAAAATGAAACTAATGTTCCTACTTAGGCCTATTTACTTTTAAAATACCCTTCAATACTGGTATCTTACATTGTTCTACATAAGTACATAATATATTGATGGTTTCCAACTTGATATTGCTCTAAATATTTGCTGTATTTTTATGCTTTGTGTTATTTGTTGAGGGATCTCCATTACAAATACGATATTGAAATGTTTTAGATGTAAAAAGAGTAATGATGAACTGAAGGCAGAGGATTTTCTCATTTGGCAGAGTTTTCATTTATTCTCCCTTTCAATTGTAAAATAATTCTATGATTCTGTATAGATGATGTATTTGAGGTTATTGCTTCCCTTGGTATATCTACTTGAAATGGTAAAGAACAGAAAAAGCAGGGGCCTTATTCTTGAAAACTTAACTAAGATAAAAATCCAAATTTTAAGAAATATTGGATCATATTCTTAATCTAAAATCGATTTTAGTGATTGACCAATCAGATGACTGGAACACTAAAATCATTGTAAGTTAAGTTTTCGAGAAAAAGGCCCCAGGACAGGAAATTCTATTGCATTTGATTTGTCCATGTAACTAAACAGCTGATCAAAGTTCAAACTGTGATTTTATGCCTTTATGGATCTAATACTGCAGAGTCATAAATTAATTCATAATATTTTGGAAATCCACTTGCAATTTTAAACTAAAAAGCTATTAAAACAAGAAAATGAATTGGTGTGGCCTTACTACAGTATGACAATAGATATATTACACTATTGAAATTTATTAATGACTTCACTAATGAAAGAATTATTTAGTTAACTGTTCAGTATAAAACTCTATTGTGTCATGTGTGTATTATGCTTTTAGAAATTATCACCATAGTTGCAACTAACAATAATATAGTCTGAAACATCTGATATCTAATGGATCAATAGTTTACTTCTTTAAGCTCATAATATACATTATTCTGAATTATTCAAAATTTAACTGAAACTTTTATTCAACCCATTTGAAATTTTTTAGTATTTGTTTCACAGTTATTTATTTAAAAAAAAAAGAGAAAAGAATACAGTAGAAAATTGTATAGGGATATATAAAACCAATTCACCAACTTTCATGCAAACTAAATTTCCATGAGACAGGTTTCGGACTAATATTTGAATAACTCTAAAAAGGTTAAAAACTGGGCCTGTCTAATCGAATAATTCCAGATATTTAACTATTGATTGGTGTTTGTTAACATGACTACAGATAACTTGAAAGAAAAAAATAACCCCATGAACATGTACACTGTGTAGTTTGTTTATGTAACTAAATAACCAAATATTTAAACAGGGGCATCAAAAAGGCTTTCAATATGTTTTTATTTTGGTCTTATGGGTATGGAGTTAAGAGCATTTATGTTTACATTTCTGAATAAACATAGGTAAAAGTGACGTACATGAAGTTTAAGATGAATTATGTCACTTAATGTGCCGAGATCTGCTATGTTGTAAAAACTATGAATAAGATATTCCTCCACCCACTTTTAAACATCCAAATTATTTTCTACAAAGTTCAATTTTCGGGGTTTTTTTTCTCAAAATGTGTAAAGTGTTTATTTTTTGTCCGATTTTTTTTCTGTTTCTGTTTGAATATTTTGTATGTGTCGGTGCTAAATCGTAATATTATGAAACTACGTGACGTTCTTTAAGTAAATTAGTCAGACACTAGGTTTCGTATGCTGTACCACATTGATACTGTTGGTCGTTAGATAATCTAAAATCAATTCAGCTTTAACGAAATATTTATCGGTTGAAAACCAGAAATATGACGCAAAGCAAGAACATTTTCTAGTCAGTTTTTATACGCCCACACATTAATGTGGGCGTATATTGTAGTCGCCCCTGTCTGTCCGTCTGTCTGTCCGTCTGTCCGCCTGTCTGTCTGTCCACAATTGTTGTGGACACGATAGAGAGCTGGTTTCTTGATGGATTTTGATGAAACTTGCTGTGAGTGTTTGTTATCACCCAAGGATGAACCCTATTGAAAATCGGACGAATCGAAAAATATTTCATGGGTTATTGCCCTTGCTTTTGAAAATATGTTGTGGACACCATAGAGAGCTGCTTTCTTGATGGATTCTGATGAAACTTGGCATGAGTGTTTGTGTTGACATAAGGATAAACCCTATTGAATATAAGAAACAGCGAAAAAATATTTTATGAGTTATTGCCCCTTGTTCTTTAACACACGTTAATTTTTCAGCCGTTACACTCTCAAAGTTCTGGACACGATACAGAGCTGGTTTCTTGATTGATTTTGATGAAACTTGGTATGAGTATTTGTATTGACCTTCAGATACACCTTATTGAAAATCAGAAACATCATCAACTATGTGACTGCTCTTAATCATTTTAAGATGGAACCTAAACGTTGGTTGCCCTTGTTTTATGCAAATTTCAGTGACATATTTGTTTTTTCCAGGAAACTTGAACCCATGGTTTTACTCTTCAGAATCATTCATTTACTGATCACTCTTGTCAACCCCCCGGACGAATTGGCTGCCATTATAAAAGTGGGCGTATTACGATGGCCATCGCTATTTTTATAATATTAAAGTTTGATTTGTTATTAAGCCAGGAGTTGCTATATATTTTCAGTTTAAATCAATACATTGTTTTGGAATATATATATATATATACTCATTGATTTTGTGAATATGTAAATTGGAATACGATTTGAATAAATTCATGTATTTTCCTTTAAAGCGTTAATATTTAATTACTGTTTCAACCATGCATGAAATTAAGCCCTTAGCGTAGAAATGCATTGTTCTCATTTCCTCCGAAGTTGGCTACTGCTAGAAGTGCACCTCAAGAAGGGAAGGGATACTTAAAACTTCGGAAACAGAACCTTTAGAATTTTCCTATTTTATTGGTATTTTACACATAAATTCACCTTCTTGAACGTTTGTTTTCGTAAAAACTCGAAATGGCATAAACTGAAAGTCCCCTTGTTACTGAAAACCTGTCCGGTGAGGGTGCAAAAACTCCAATTAGACTACTCTTTAGTTTTTTATACGCTCACATGAAATGGGGGGGGGGGGGGGCGTATATTGTCGTCTCCTATGTCCGTCCGACCACAATTGCTCGTAAACACTCTATACATGGCACAATTCTTGACGGATTCTGACGAAACTTGCTGGTAAAGTTTATTACCACCCAAGGATGAACCCTATTGAAAATCAACAAAATCGAAAAATATTAACTGTGAATTGTTTTCTTTGTTCTTGAAATTGCATTAAGTTTTTGGCTAGTTATCTCTCTAGAATACATAATACTTGATGGATTTTGATAATAGTGTTCAGTATTAATATCACAAAAAGTTCAAAAGAGGTGTATGACTGAAGGTTGAATATTTTTTCCTGTAACTGTCAAATATAATTGTTTAAAGGGGAAAAGGTTCAGCATTTTCGAGGATCGATTTGGGCATTGAATTTATGTAAAAAAAAGCCTTCTGATTTACTGGAACTACCCACAAATTGTACAATCCCTTCAATCATACCCGTACCTTAACAGTTATCTTCCATTTTCTGTATATATGTATTTTCTGTATAAGTCAGTCTTACTAAACGATGAGTCATATTTTTGACTTTCAAACGCTGATATTTATGGATACACGGGGATTTGAAGGTTTAATTTTTGAGAGAGTTTGGAAAATTATTACGGATTATATTAGTCAAAAATTCCAGGTTCTGAGATGAAAAGTTGTTTGGTCGAAGAGTTAGTGAACATATCTCTTTAGAGTCAAAGTTGTCAGTGGGTGTATTATATGTTCACTAACCCACCCGATTCGTCCATTTTTAGCTGCTCAGAGCAAAAAATTGTTAGGGTTCTATTATCGTCTAGCGCAATAACAAAGGCGCCTTTCTGTCCTCAGGGACTAATGTTTCTTGCTACTAGCAGATAACAAGGGCAAACGAGAGTACAATATAGGGTATAATAATTTTCTGCTCGCAGCAGCTAACAAAGGTCTAATAATTTTATTGCTGTGAACAGCTAACAAGGGTGAATTAAAAAAAAAAAATAAAAATCATAATTTAATTGCAATAATTATTATAACCAAAACCTCCACTAATGAACCCGTCTGAGCTACTTTTATATATTTTATGGTACCAGGTTATTATAAATATTGACCACTGGGCTATTGATAATGGGCTACTTTGCGGTTGTTACTGTTACGGGGGCACAGGTGGCAACTTTATTATCGCCGGGCCACTGGTCATTAAATCCAGCCTTTCGTTACTGATCACTAGATATTGATTCTAGGTTATGGTAGCACCGAAACATTAGTATTTTGTATACAGGTCAGGTACTTGGTTTTGTTACTAAGCCTGGTTATTATTATTTGTTTACCTGCAGTAACAAACCCGCTTATTCTTTTTGGACCACCAGTTATTCAACTTGATGGTACCAGGTTTTTGTCACTGGACCTCCAGTAATACTGGGTTATTGCTACTGAACCACTGGCAATGTTGTAACTGGACCATTGCTAGTGGATTGATGGTGGTACCCTACTATTGTTACTGGACCACAGGTAGTACCAGGTTAATGCTACTGAACCACTTTTAGTCAAAGGTTGTCGCTACTGGACCACTAGTAGTATCAGATTACTATTATTGGTCCCTTGTAGTATTGGCACTGGTAATACCAGCAGGTTATTTAATTGGACCAGGACCATTTCTAGTTTTAGGTTTTTAATACTAGGCCTACACCACTGCCACTTATATTAGGCTACTGGGTTATTTATACTGCACCACTATTAGTGTTAGGTTTTTAATATTGCACCACTCTGTCGAAATCGATATTGATCACGGATTTTTTTATTAATAGTCTGGACGATGTGGCCTGTGGACGATTTTGTTTGGAACTATTTTGACCTAGATAATCTGACTCAATGCCAAGGTCATCATCTCAAAATTTCTAAAATACAGAATTTTAATTTTAAAAGTTTCGCCCACACTGTTTGCGGTACGGCTTAACGACACTACTGGTTGGATTAGGCTAGTAGAGTAGCCTGTTGTATTGCTGTCATTCATCTTTCAGTAGGCCTAATGATCTGGGCCTAATGAGAATCAGGTGAAAAAAAAAAGGTAAGCCATATTTATGTAAAAATTATTTTCTGTGCAAGTTGAAAGTTTTTTTTGCATTTTTGCCATGGTTTTGAAGAGAATATGGTCTTACAATGTCTTTGGAGCCGCAGTGGCTCAGTGAGTTAGACGCTTGCTCTCTAACCTGAAGGTCCAGGGTTCAATCTCGACATGGGTCGAGATGATACCTTCGGATTTTTCAACCCGGCTTCCACCTTCAGTGATGCAGATCGGAGGGGCTGACATGGAAAAGCGTTTAGTCGTTCGATGGGACAATAAACCGAGGCCCTGTGTGCTATTGGCTGTGCACGTTATTAAAGATCCCTCGACAGTTGGAAATCTAAAATAAGATCAGGCTAATGCTGCTGTCCTGGCAATATTTCCCTCATTGCACACTGCATGGCGTTTGTCCGTCCTCAATTAGCCCATATAGGTGCAGAAAAGTAGAACGCAAACCTCCATTCATTTCATTTCATTTTATTTAGAATGTCTTTGCTTTGACTTATAATTTGATATAATTTTTGTAGATTAAGTTTTATACATTAAATGGAAATATTTCTCTCATAGAAATTTCAATTAAATAAAACGGTCACTATTTTCAGCTGTAAATTGTCCGCTGCATTTCTGATGATCGATTTGAGCAATTGATGTATGTGAATAGCCTCCAAAAGTACTAGAACTGTACAAAAATCATCTAATTCCTTAGCAAATTTCACATAAAAAGATAAGAAACCTGCTTTATGAAACAAATTTAATATTGTTTCACTGCAAAGCATATTCAACCTATATAAAATTCTTAGAGAACTATAAAATTACTCTTAATATGATATGATGTATTAACTATTTTGATATGCTGTCATTTGTAATAAAAAAATAAATTCAGACCTTTTTGAATATTGAAGATTATTTTGTTAAAGTGTTATATCCTGATATCTGTTAAACATGATGTCATTTGCTTGGATACACAGAAATTGTGGTAGTTATGTTTAAGAGTTTGGTTCTTGATCAGGGTGTGAAAGTCTAATGACCTTGAATAAGTCATCTTCACTCATAATTCCAGTCCACTCAGCTGTAAATGGGTACGGGTAATCCGGGAAAGATCATTTCCAAGAAGTTTTGCCAAGGACTAGCTGTGACAAAGGATCCTCACGCTCACGGAACCCAAGTTGTTATCCTTGTGAAATATAGCTGTTTCTTTTTTTCTTTCTTTCTTAGGTTACAGTCATTAGAATATCTTATGATACTTTAGAACAACCACCCAATGAAATTTTCAACCAATTTCAATGACAATCTTATAATGCAGCCAGTGTCTACCTGTATTTCACCTACACCTTTCTTTTATTCAACAATTATACTTGTTTAATTTGGTACAAATTTTATAAATTTTCTGGATTAACTTTCATATAATAGCTGTATATTATATGCAAATAATAGTTCATGCATTACAAAGGATAACTTTATGAATCTTTTATCAAAATTACTTGTATCTATTTTTAGTATGGTGCATATACCAACATAGGGAGGACCAAATAAACATAGTATATCAGTTTGTGTTTTTTAAAATATCCCAATTATATGGTACAAGAAGAAGAAAAGTTAAAAGGTAAGTTAAATTTTTTAACATTAGATTCTGTTTTATTTGTATGATAAAAAAATGTGTAATTTTGTAATGTGCCACTTTAAACTGGTAGGACTACCACTTAAAATGAACAAACAAACAAAAGAAATTCTCAAACTTGACCAGTAAGGGTATATTGGTCTAACCTGGTTTCATAATATACAACAGAAGAACTTATATAAACATTTTTTAACATTCCAATTTGTCATGCTTGGATGTTGCTTGATGCCTGATAATGTCCAAATAATTATTTTTTTGCATGGTAGCACTTTTCTACTTTTAAAGATAAAATGATACAAAAATACTAAAATGAATTTATTTTATTGTAGGTTGATATGTTAGTGATGTGGTGATATAACATAAAGAATCCTGTAGAAAATCTAACGGACACATGATTCAATAGCAAATTTATAATTCTTAATAAACCAAACATTTATAGTTTGAACTCTTACAACTCATAATTACACATAATATACATATTTTAATTCATTACTTTGATCCATGTATTACCTATGTCCTAGTTTGATCAGGATCAACAGAATGTGAGACTATAGCAATGAGGAACCAATTGATTTTGAGTGTAGGAAAACATGTAAATATGTATTATATTCTATTAGGCCCTATATGGCAAGTTGTAACTTCATTGACAGAAATGTAACTCACTTTATCTCTTACTCATTACCAAAATGATATACATGCACAGATAACTGTGTTTGTTACAATAGTGGTTTGTGTTGTCAAAATTGCAAACCTATCTTTTAAGATGTTGTAGCTTGTTTGATTTAAAAAAGAGTTTCTTAAAAGAGGTCCATCTTTGACATTTAAATTGTTAAAGCAGTGTTACTTGACACATAGACCTCAAACTTCATCTAGAATTTTTATAGTCCTAATAGTAACTCCTTGACAATAAGACTGTTTCTTGCATCATGATGTTAGCTCACATTAGTGGTGACAAAGTTCATTACTATGCAACCTGTAATTTTTGATGGAATCAAGTAATGAAATGCTATGTTACTATTTTTATTATGTAAAATAAAAAAAAAAGTGAAATAAAGTATTAGTAATTAAAACTCTCTTCTGTACTGGCAATATTAGCATTTTGGTTGAGGAAATATTAATAATTTGCAAGAAAATGGTTAGGATACATTTGAGTATTAATATGCCTACTAAAGCTACAGAAATGGGAATAGCCAGAATAAAACCACACACATGGCTCAGATCCACGAGGACACGGGGGGCACTCCCCCATTACCCCTTTCAGAAAACTTTGGGGTCATGATAACCTGATATTGAGTTGGGTGTCTGTAATGGACGTTACTGGCATCTGAGAGCATTGAAGCTATATATTTTCTCTTGACACCTGTTGCAAGATCGTATCCTTTTAACAGAAAGTTGAGAAAGAAAGTATGTTCAAGTTCGAAGAAAAAGCTCATTGGCCTTTGGCACAGAAATATTGGCAGAATGGGGCAATAAATGGGGCTATAAAATTAAAAACAGGCAAATAATTATGTGGCAGAATACATTCGTTTCTCAAGTCCACTTGTTATGAGAATGTACAATAATTATAATACATGTAGATGTAAAAACAGGAATGAAATGTACAGTGCTCATTGTGTACATCTATATAATGTATCGAAAGTAAGGAACACAGATGTTTTTAAAATGTACTACTAAAGAGATTCCCATCCCCTGCTTAAAATGTCTGAAAATACGTTCAAGTCGATACAATTTTCTCTTGTTCTATCTGCAAGTATTTGGAACTTGCATTCAAGGGCAAAGATAGTAGTATACATAAGGATGTTCACTATCTTGTGTACAATGCATTGAAATATATTAACCAAAGTAGATTGTAGATTATGCTCTTGTTAATATTTGTACATGTATTTTAACATTTTCTGGAAAATAGGCCTACTGTGTTCAATGTGTCAGGATATGCAACGTTTTTTTTTTGTCTCTATCTTGTGTACAAGGTTTGTGAAAATGCATTAACATATTAAAGAATATTTTATTTTATAAAATCCTACTGACTGATATAGTCCGTGAACAGTATGGACCTATTTCTGCCCTATTCGCTATTTTTTCTAGACAAAAATGTTTTCTGGTGAAGTCTTCTCTAAATTATGTTATTAAATTGTTATGTTTCTAGTTAAATCGACTTTGGCCTTCCTAATCCAAATCACATCCTTATAAGAATGAACATCGAAATAACAGTTTCCTCTTGTGTAAAACGACGTTGAGACCTAGCCACTTTCTTTGGAAAAGGACTATAGTGCATAAAATGTTTATGCTGGAGAGGCACTATAATTGTTAGAATGCTCTGTTTCTGAAGCGGGGATAAACATATGAACTCATTTGGGATGAAATTAAGACTTTTTCAGTTCGCTGTGCTTATCAAAATGGTAAAGTCGGAATAGTGTATAATTGCGAGCAGAATGCGCACTTTTTCTTACCTTAAACGTCGACTGTCGACCTTTGTTAAATGGCTTTAGTTATGCTTTCAGTTAGTGCAAGGTTCAAAACAACTTGAAAGCCTACATTGTCTTAAAAATCTGTTTTAGTTTGTATTTGGATTTCAGAAGCAATATAAATTCAACCCTCTGCCAGTGTCTTCTTTTGAATAGTAAATTATTACCTTTCAAAAAACCTAGCCTTTAATTTATCTAGTGCCAGAACTAGAATGACTACATATTTTTGTGAACACTGCTTAACCCTGTGCCAGTCCCTTCTGTTGAATAGTACCTTGATAATAAAAATCTGTACAAACAAAAAAATTCCGTGAATCAAAAATCTCTTCCAGAGCATGACAAAATTGGATGCAACACTTATATGTGAGCTTCCCATACAAGAAGTACCATCAGGTACCATCAGTACCTAATATCTTTCAATCACCCTTATCCTATATGTGTGTCTGGCTTATTCGTCATAATTGGGCAGTTTTACTCTTTTTAATAAAAATGCTCTTTTACACAGCAAGCTCCTTACTCATTTTTTTTGTATCAAATGACAAAGCCTAGTGCACTTGTTTGAAGTTAAGACTTTTGTTTAAAGATAGATTTTTATTGTGGTTCATGATTTAAGAATCATAACATGGCAAGAATTAATAAGTATCAAAAACATTGTAATAATCTATTAAACAATTCTAATCTAAATCCCTGTAAACTGGGATTGATAGAGTCACGTTTTGTACTTCACAGCCTCTCTAACATTCACTCATGATCACTGTTTGCTGGTTGTGATCATAAACTTTGAATCGATATTTCGACCTCATTAACATCAGTCTGCTTAAATTTTTATTATTATTCACTTCGTGGATCAAATAAAATACTTTTTCTTCATATAAGAATTGGTAATTTGTATAAATTGGTTTGAGTGGTGTGGAATCCATCTTGATACTTTTGGTTTGTTTACATGAAGTCGTTTCGTCTCACTTCTGGACTCTGTGACAAAAAATTCTACGTGTGATCTCTTTTAAATCATGGTTGGTCAATAGGTCAGAGTAATATCTCTAATAGGGTTGCAATGTGTCTCCAAATTTACACTTTATGCACACAGTTCCTACATCATCTGAAAAAAATAAGATAAGAAGTAAAATATTCAATTTTTTGAGTAAATATTTATTGTGATCTACTGACCTACCATATAAAACTATGGTTACATTCACAAGTTACTGATTGTTAGAAGATAAAAGGGCAAAAACAAACAAAAAACTTCCACCACAAACACACCATTCATACATATGAACAAATCTGAGGGGAAACAAATCATAAATTCATGATCCATTGCAAACAAACCAGAAAATTATAAGCTTTCAAATTTTCATTCTAAGACATACCTCATTTATAACTGTAATTGTGTAGATTTGATTTAACTGCACTACATATTATTTATACCATTAGCACCCAACTTCATGCATTCTTTCCACTTCAGTTATGTAGTCTTTCTCTAACTATAATGAAAAAAAACCCGTAAGAATTAATATTTTGTAATTGGAAATGATACTTCAGTAATTTAAATTTTATGCTCATTCTTGTCTTATCAGAAAGATACCTTAATATATCCTCAATATTACATCAAACTTTTTAAGTAATGGCTACCTACCTTGCCCAATCAAAATCCTAATTTGCCTGTCATTAAATGTAACTTCACTGAAAATTTCCATAGGGTACCGGTACTGAACTATATGTCTAAGCCTGAAGTCTTGCTATTTGAATACTGAAAAAGAAAAAAAAATATTCTATGAACTTTAATGATTATGTCAGGTAAAAGTTTACCTATGAAATAACAAAACTAGTCCAATTAGTCCAAATTAACAAGAACCACATGGCCACTGACTGTTTCAATAACTAATTTTAATTTGGTATATAGGCCCATGCCATGGCATGCCAATGACAAACACATTTTGAATATAAAATATGTAATTTGAAAGTAAATGAAATGAATCAATATTCCAGGTCTCACTTTTCTGCAATTGGGCTAGACCTAATGACTGTGATGAGGATGGGCAAACATGCAGTGTGTAATGAGGGAAATTTTGTCAGGACAACAGCACTCACTATATCTACTCCTAGTCCTACTCTTATTTCGATTTCCAACTATCGTCATCGAAGGATCTTCAACATGCACAGCCTGTAGCATGAGAGTAAAAATGAAATTCACAATAGAACAACAAATTTGAAAAAAAAATTTCTAGCCTAAGCCTAAATTCTAAACTAAGTCTAAATAGTAGGCTAAGCTAGCTAGGCCACAGGTCTTTGACGTTCTGTCAAAAATAATAAAATAGGGTCAATGTTGAAAAATAGTGTCTACGTAATAAATAATCTAATTACGTAGACACTATTTTTCAACATTGACCCTATTTTATTATTATTGACAGAACGTCAAAGACCTGTGCCTAGCTAGCTTAGCCTAGCCTTAGCCCTTTGGCTTTGTAATGTAGCCTAGTGATGTCTGAAGATATTTTGTAAATATGTTTGTTACGATTAAGAATAGTATTAATAGTAATGCATTAAAGTAACTTACCGTTAATTACTGTCAATTTACGGCATCGGAAACAAAAAAGAGTCGATCAAAAAACGATCTTCATATTGATATTAATAGACTCGAATTTCAAGACTCTATTCAACAACGTTTTTATCAATGAGACCGATACAATCGAGACTTATCTGGCGGGAATATTCCAGTCAAATTACTTCTATTTATCTAGGCCTCAAATAGTAAATAGTCCCCAAGAAAATCAACGATAGCATGTCCAAAAAAAAATTTGAAATAAAATTACTTCGACTGTTTTTCAAAATTCAATGATTTAATGATTATCACCCTAATTCATGGTCAATAAATGAAGACATTCTAAATTTCCTACATTTTCATCCGCTTTCGGTCATTTCGCCCCAAGAGATACTGACAGCAGCTGAGCATATATTTTAGACCCATTGTTGAATGAAAGGGTCCGTAGCTGAATCATTGAATCAAATCGTTCCGATTCTATTCTGACAGAATCAGGCTATTACAAAGTAATATGAGTAGGATGGCGTTTGCATCAACATTCGTATGCATTATCTCAGTCAGTGACCAAGTAACGTTACCTGGAACAACCAGTGTCGACCCAGTAACGTACGGTTAACCAAGTACCACCAGTAACTAGTAACAACAGTAAGGTATAACCAGTGATCCAGTAATTATTACCAAGTACCACCATTGAATAAGTAACAAAACCAAGTACTACAAGTGGTCCAGTAACAACGTTCCCTAATACTGCCCAATATTACTGACCCAGAATACTGCTACAAGAACGATAGCTTAGTAGGCCTTCTAGAGCTGTCTATTGACAAAAACCCGTTATAAAGTAACCATAGACTGGTCCATACCCTTAATAATGAATGTCCTTATCTAGTAATAACGAACTGGTACTAGCTATATACGGCCCAGTAACAATAACCTGGTACAACCTGGTATTGTCAGTGGCCCAGTGACAACGATCCTGGTACAACCAACGCAACGAATAAAAGCACCTTAATGATATCTGTATCGGTACCCTGTACAACCTGACCAGGAATTCAACTAGCCATATAATAATACCCTGCAGTGGCCGCGAGCGATAATAAAATTTACAACCCGTGCCCCCGTAACAATATCCTGTATAGTAACCACAGCAAAATAGCCCAGTATCAATAGTACGGAAGCGTATTAGGGCCATTCATTTTTTTTTTTTTGGAATTTTCAAGTTAGTATCTTGAATTTTCAAGTTAGTATCTTGAATTTTCAAGTTAGTATCTTGAATTTCCAAGTAAGTATCTTGAATTTTCAGGTTAGTATCTTGAATTTTCAAGTTTGTAATTTTCCAGCTAGTATGTTGAATTTTCAAGCAAGTATCTTAAATTTTCAAGTTAGTATCTTGAATATTCAAGTTAGTATCTTGAATTTTCAAGTTAGTATCTTGAATTTTCAAGCTATTATCTTGAATTTTCAAGTTAGTATCTTGAACTTTCAAGTTAGTATGTTGAAATGGGTATCTTGAATTTTCAAGTTAGTATCTTGAATTTTCAAGTTAGTATCTTGAATTTTCAAGTTAGTATCTTGAATTTAAGTATGTTGAATTTTCAAGTTAGTATCTTGAATTTTCAAGTTAGTATCCTGAATTTTCAAGTTAGTATCTTGAATTTTCAAGTTAGTATCTTGAATTTTCAAGTTAGTATCTTGAATTTTCAAGTTAGTATCTTGAATTTTCAAGTTAGTATCTTGAAAGTTGTGTGCTTTAATTTTTATTTCATTGAAGGTGTAGTGAAGTTACTAACTTGAAAATTCAAGATACTAACTTGAAAATTCAGGATACTAACTTGAAAATTCAAGATACTAACTTGAAAATTCAGGATACTAACTTGAGAATTCAAGATACTAACTTGAAAATTCAAGATACTAACTTGAAAATTCAAGATACTAACTTGAAAATTCAAAAAAAAAAAAAAATGAATGGCCCTAATACGCTTCCGTACAATAGCCTGGTGGTCAATTTATAATAATCTGCGGTCTACAAGGTTCACTGTATCATGAATTATAATATAAAAGTGGCCCATTTGAAAGACGGGTTCAATAGTGGAGGTTTGGTTGTAATTATAGCAATTAAAATATGATTTTCAATTTTTTTTAAATTCATCTTTGTTAGCTGTTTACAGCAATATAATTGTTAGACCTTTGTTAGCTGCTGCGAGCAGAAAATTATTATACCCTCTATTGTACTCTCGTTTGCCCTTGTTATCTGCTAGTAGCAAGAAACATTAGTCCCTGAGGACAGAAAGGCGCCTTTGTTATTGCGCTAGACGATAATAGAACCCTAACAATTTTTTGCTCTGAGCAGCTAAAAATGGACGAATCGGGTGACTAACCGTACCCTTGCCTGGTAAGCTATGTTATTAATACTGATCAGAAGTAATTGAATCTTATGTTTATTACCAATTTCAACTAAAATTTGACTAAATATCAAAACCCAAGGAGAAGAAAGTTAAAATCAATTTTTTTGTATGATAGGGCACCTTTAATGTAGTAAAAGTTTTAGTGTAGTAGCTCAATACTGATTGTTAACAATGGGAACTAGTCTTGATTACCAATTTGATCATTGATAAAAGATTAAAACTATGACCAAGGGATGAAAAGTGTTCACTCTATTGTCAGTCTTTTGTTTTAAAACTGGGGATATGGAGACTTAGATATTTTACCCCTGGCTTGGGTGTGAGTAGAATTCAGGGGTTATAGTCAGGTTGACAACAACATTGTACAGCATAATTCAGTCAGCAGATGTCCCAGGGTTCACTTCTTGTTGCTTAATTTATTTTAAAGTTGGAGGAAAAAGATAAGTATTAGCTACTATAGTTTATTTAAGGGTGGCACTTTTATTGGAAATTTGGTTTGATGCAAGACTGTTTTTGTAAAAAATTCATTTAGTTTAATTATTTATAGTTTATTTAATTATAATAATATTTAATGTGATTTGTAAATCTACACCTAAACCAGCTTTGGGTTATTTTTTTAATAACCGAAAATAGGGCTAGGTCAAATGATTAAAATAATCAGTTATCAACACTACAAATTTTTTATTTCGATTATCAATTTCATAATCGAATAATATTCAGTCAAATTTTCTTTTAACATTATCTGTTACACGATTATCAGTCACAACCCATTTTATCATGATGATCATAAAAAAATTCTAGACATTACTTTAGTTTCATTTGTCAATGATACCAGATATTGGTAAATAACAAACATTCAGATACAAAAACATATAGGCCTACCAACAGATAAAGATCAGAAGATTTCTCAATTAAAATATTTTGATTATTAATCGATTATTGATCGATATCCTGCCTTTGATAATTGATCTCCATTTGGTAATCGATTCACATCCCAACTGAAAATAACTTCTATATTTCTACCTGTAGGTTTGCATAGTTGGTGTAAGCCAGGGGTAACAACATGGTAGTTTGGAATATTGGTTGATGTTTAAACTGTTTTGTACCTCAAAAATTATTTAGTAAGTACTGTTAAATTTAACTTTTAAAATTTTTGTATTCATATCAAAGTAAGGAATATTCCAAATAAATAAAAAGTTGTTTTAGTTTAGATTGAAAAAAAAAGTAGAAAGAATTTAGTTGTATATAGTTGTTCTTGAAAACTCATTCAATTTTTAGCTCATACACACTACAGGTCATAACTCAGATATTTTTGTTTAGATAATAGTTGCCAGTGGGCGTATATTACCTTGCTAGGCAAGCTATCTTTCTCTCATGTTACAAATAATCAAAATATGGTTGGCAAGTGCATGCAATGCCTTCGAGTCTATGAAAATAGAATTTTTAAAAATATGAAATAAGTACACTTCCCTCCTAGAAATGTCATGTGAAATGACCCACATTTTGGGCTAAAATGTCACCAATGTATTTCCAAATAAATATTCTTTTGTCATTTCCATCAACCCAAAGACAATCTAAGAATTATTTTGAGGTTAACATTTCGATTCTTAAAAGAATAATATGCAAAATGCGATTCGGAACCCAATGTGGCCAGAGAGAAGGTGACATTGTAAATTTTATTTCAAGCTGTAACCATGTAAAATTAAAATGGGGACACATCCAGCTGTTGTGGCAAATTGCTTCATTTCACGCATAATGGCTTTAGAATAAAACGAAATATCTTTCTGAATATGACTTATAATTTAGAATACCAGTTTACAGAAATATTCGCTGAAAACTATACTAACTACACGGTGCATTGTAAAATAGCCAGAGGAAACATGGTCACAAGAATACAGGTATAAGGTTATCATAATAAAATACCCTGTGTCGGCATTATTGTGACCATTATTCCGGTGATCTACATGCAACTATAAACATAATATATTAGTTCAAAAAAAAAAAAAAAAAATAACATAATACAAAAAACATGATGTGAAGTGATAATTATATAAGAACAAGGCAAAATGATAAACAATTTTTAAATGATACAAAATATTACTGTTGTCAAAAAGGACAACTATGGACGAATATCGTTGCCCAAAATACCATTGTCGTTAGTACCAAATGCATAATAATGTCAATGCTGCAAATGTTCCAATGTCTAGGCTTAGGCCTATGTGTAAATACGTCAACTTCAAAATCCAATGGAATAACACACGAAAGTAATTTCAGAGATAGGCCTACATTATGTAACTTTAAGTTTCCAATTCTACACTGTCATAGATCTAGGGTTTTAAGTTCTGTTTAGTAAGGAACAACATGAAGTAGGTCTATTGTTGTATATTCTGGGAAAACCGAGGACCTTTAGAAAAATTCTGCAAAAATAATATTTGATGGTGGTTTCATCCCAATCACTCCAATACAATTAGGATTATTTTATAGCAAAGTTGTGACCAATGACCATGAAGTATTTTTACTAAGAGGTAAATTTGTTGTTCGCCGAACGCAGCGAACCTTGGTTGACCTTAGGCACCCCCCATGTAGCTATAGCCATCTCTTGACATATTTTTCCTATTATTAAAATCTAATAACATATTTACCCAGAAATATGTACAACTTATTCACTTAAAAGTCTTTTTTGTAAGGCACTGTAAAATCGAACAATTACAAGTTAGTAATACGGGTTGATATAATTCCTTTCTTTTAGATGTAAAAGAAATATATCACAGGACTTCAGGATACATAAAAGAAATAGTTTTCTTAATTTTTCTGTGTATCGGTGCTATCGCAAAAGCGGTATGTTCTAGTTGAATTTGAAAAAAATAAGAAAACCTCTGGCAAACTAAGATCGTATTGAAAGCTTTTTCAATATTGTGCGCGTATTTTTCAAAACCATATCGTTATATCTTTTCGCTGTTATGTCCTCTACATCCGGAACACATTCTTTCCATTCTCGTGGACATTTTCCATAATGATGTACGGTGGCAACAGCTGGTTCTACATAATACCTGAAATATATATAAAGAAAAAAAATTCAACAATAATCTCATGGCATCATTATAGTCCGAAACTTGCTGACCTAGTGGCCTCGTTTTTCTGACTCTCTCCCAACCATATCCGTCCAAATATCTATCAAAGGCTGGAGAAAGAGTAAGAGTATTGAATAAATTATAGTTCAGCCAATTAAAGATATTTTCAGTATGAGTTGTTTCTTCGTGCGCTAAAATCAGCCAATCAAAATCCATCTCCGAACAAGAGTTGTCTTTTCTTCCCCATTTACCAGGCAAGATTGCTGCCTATAATGACCGAGTCATAATATTAGTATCGAACATTGGCGATGGTTGAGACGAATGTTTTCATTTATGTGTAATGTAGAACTATAGGTTATGTAAGGTCAACGCCTTGTTTTCAAGTTTGAGCCTGTGAATTTTTTCTGGCAACGTTTCTCTTTCATGCCTGCATACTTGAACGTTTAAAGCATGTCGGGCCATCAGTTGGGCCCAGGTTGAAGTGGTTCTAGTAAACAGAGACAGACAGACCAAACGATCTCCGTGGAAGTAACGCTGGCGCTGAGGAACTACCCACATACGTGTAAACTGTCCCACTCGCGGGCCTAGGGCCAGCTACGCCATGCCCACTTAGACCATAGTTCAAAATGTTGTGTGTAAACAGGCCTTAAATCTAGATTATAGTATAATAATATATATTATAATAGAAAAGTAATTAAGCCCTTGTATAGAGTTTGTACATGTATCATACATTAGATTTATAATATATTTTTATTACACGCTACTGAACAACGTAAACACTTATCTGATTTTCTTTTTAATATCTGAACCTCGTGATTAAAGATGGGTAACCTCCCACGTTCTATTTTCTAAACCTTAATAAAACGTAACAGGTCACATTGCCACAAGATGACGCCGTGAGACTATCTCGATATTTGAAAGAGTGATCTATTAAGCTGCAGTGCAGTATATAGGACACAACGTGTTCAGTTTGAATATCATATCATGTCATGGTCATGGTCATGTCATTTTGAAAGAATTTAGAATTGCGACACAGATAATAGAAAGCCTTCATAAATCGTACCAGCCCTACCATGGTTGATAACTTATGAAACGTACACATCATAAGCTGACAAGCTGGTGGTTGAGGTATGTTACTGCACTACGAAAACATTATGCGGTTTGGCAAACGCTACACAGTGTTAAATGGGAGAAATTTTGCCAGAACAGCGACTTATCTACATGTACTCATATTTTCAATTTCCAAATGTCTGGGGATCTGTTACGTTCACAGTCAACAGCAGACGTGGCATCGTGCGCCTTTCGTAACCGTATACCGTTGGTAAAGGAACATGACGAGGCGTCGGTAAACTGTCCAATTCGAACGACTATAGACGTTCCATTTAACCTTCTCCGACCTGCACCACTGACAGTATGACCTATCTAGTTAGACACACCTATTTTGCAATTTTTTTTATCAAAATGCAACTGAAACTCTTCTTTACTTACTTTTGAAATGGTGAAATAGTTTGAAAGCTGTGATGTTTAGGCGAATGAGATCTATTGCGTATATAAATATAGGATGGAAACTCTAAAGAAGGCTTTGTTGATTTTTTATATTGCTGAAAATAACTTTCAGAAACTTCATTTTCTTTACCCCATTCTTCCACGTGAGATTGAACTTGAAAATAAAATCCACCAACATTCGGGTGGGATTCCGTTAAACCCTGAAAAAATTACAAAAACATCATAATCAAAAATGTGCTTTGAAGATGGCATGGAAGTGGTGCCGAGTTGACAAACCAAGTTACAGAGAGGTACCAGAAAGGGTGAAAAAGAGCAACATCTGCAAAATTATACACACCTGCGTATAGTGGAGATAAGATTAGACTATATCAATGTTTTAAGGACACAACTCACGAAAGCTCAATGTCGGATTTCACAAAAACAAAATAAAACGAAAAAAAAATGTTATATTGTGGTCTGGTCGTTTCTTTAGAGTTACTTAGAATCCTTGCTGTCATCATAGAATTAAAAGGTAGGGAATGCCAAGAAGGACAAATAAATAGTTTATGCTTGGCACGCATGCGCTGAATATGAGGGTTATCGCATAACTTCCGCTTTCTGCAAAATGGCACCTAATTGCCTAACAGACATCAATTCAACTGGCTACCGACTGCACCTAAACTCGGCGTTAAATGTATTGATGTTTACACAGTACGAATGTGAGAGAAAGGCTAAGATAGTGTTTTATTTGGAAGATGGACTAGTTTGAGATTTGACATGTTTAAAATTTGAAACAATTTCTTAAACATTTTTCGAGCATATTGCGTATTGTTTGCTGGCTTATTGTTTGCTGGCCAAGTGTCTGCTACCTTCAGCCCGGTAAAACTCACTGCATGGTAGGTCTAAATTTAAGCCATGGCATAACAGGTTTTCATGCTTAAATTTAATAATTACATTATTTCTACAGTAACATAGGCCTATAACATTTAGAAATATATATACTTATCATTACATATCAAATCATAAAATTACAGTTGTAAAAATCTTGTTTAATTAGATTTTCTGTGATAATTTTCAAATTAACTTCTTTTGTTATTGTTTACCATAACTATTTTTACGCTGCACCAGATGTTAAAAAAAGACCCCCAAGTAGAAATTCGGTCAACCATAAATTTAAACGGAAGTTCAATATTTATTTGTCCTTCTTGGCATTCCCTGCCTATAGTTCTATGCTGTCATGTAACAGGAAAAGGATTGCCTTGAGTCTAAAGAATGAATTCGAAGCGTAGCTGTTCAAACACAAATTATTGCATAATTCTACGGCCTATTACTTTTATCTTTTATCCTTGATAATTAAGGTCTATCTGTTTGCCAGACTTTTCTGTCGGAACCAATAATAAGTGTCATAATTCGGAATATACAGAATGTCCCAAAGACTGAAGAAAATATTTTGGAACCGAATAACGGATACTAGAGATTGTCGGAATACTCAGATGGAATCAATGGTGTATGATACTGATAAAACAGAAATTTAGTATTTGATTATCAGATGTCTAATTAATATTTACCTTTAGGAGTTTTTTAATTGTAATATTGGCCCGAGGGAGTAGAATGTCATCGACATTAGTGACTAGAATATATTGATATCCTGATAATCGTTCATGGCAGTCCATTACGGTAATCTCTTCATCGTGATAGAACTGTGGATAAACTCGATTCTTTATATCGTATCCTCGTTCTGGATTGCCTGCAATGAAATTAAACAAACTGTTAAACGGGGGGTGTTATTCTAGTAGATCGTCTGAAATAACTTGAACAAGTTAAAGTTCTCTTACAGCAGTTGCTGATATCGCAAACTAGGTAGTATTTGGTAGTGGCAGTAGTTGGTAGTTGGATTGGTCCAATCGGATGGTACTATGATGTTAGTTTGTAAGCTTGACAGTGGTCTTTATACGGGTGGGGGAGATTTATTACGCCAAATGCAAAGTAAAACTGTATACAAAAGTTTACTTCCAGTTGGAGGAATGGAGTATATGGCTTTTTATATCAATTAACACTATGTATGTTCCCACCAGATCTTCCCTACTTTGGTGATATATCTATGGGTTTCTAAATATGATATTCTAGTTATTTCACCCTAAGCATTATAGAAGGTTGTAGGTACGCCGGATTTCTAAGTGAATAAAGTATTATCGGGTGTTATTGCTTCTGCTCCAGCACAATCTGGAACATCAAATTAGCAAGGACATTCACATAATTACGACTCGAGTGGGTGCTTAATGTACGAAAGACCTACCTGGTAAAGAAAATGGCACCACTTCTAAAAACCCATCTGTTTTATAATGATTGAATATAGATTGAATAGAAGACGGACATTTATAGTCAAATAAAACTATCTTGTCAACTCCTAATAGTTTCTGTATTTCAAACCACTCGATAAGTTTAGATACTTTTAGTTTATTTCCACAAACCACCTTGGCACATACTGCTAAACTATTGGAAACACCACTTTTTGGGTATACAACCGAGATATAGTCTTCCTTTTTATGGCTACAGCTACCACTTAACGTTAATGTAGCCTTTGTCACTGAATTTTTCACCTGAGTTTCAGAAACTTCACACGAATACTGAGTGGCATCAAAAGCGGCAGGATAAAACGTTTGCGTGATAGCAGGCATAGTTTCCAAATGACGATGTATATGATAAAATCTCGCTGGCACAGTAATAAGGGATTGATAAGATATTAAACAACAAAGAAAGGCACCTCTTCCTTTAGTAAAATCTAACGAATTGATTATAATTTGTAGAGTTTGATCTTTCTTATGTCTGAATACAGCTGACAATAAGTACGTTTCAATACCATCTGTTTTGATATATGATATTGTGCTGTTTCCGGATACACTTTTCCCTTCTTCCAACTCTATGTATGTTGAGACTTCTTTATATTTTGTTCTTGGCGACTGAAAGAAATTAAAGCATTCAGTTATGAGATAGATAGATAATATAATAAAACGTTTAGTTAATAATTATTGTCTAACGATGCATCAAGTTCCAACAGTGGTATTTATCATACTATTAGTAATGGTGGAATTGGGGTGAATTTTACACAAAGTATATGCTAATAAAATGAATTTGCATGAGTTGAGTTTTCTGACTAGAGGTAGAGAATTCATATCAAAGCATCATCTGACAGATGGTTATTTGTCCGAGTGCATATTTCATATATAGTTGTGAGGTTCTATAACACAGTGGTTAGCGCATCGTTCTTTACAAACATGACATCATTTGCGTGGATACGAGGAAATGGAGGTCGTTATGTTTGAAAGTTCGGTTCCCGATCAGGGTGTGAAAGTCCGATGACCTTGAATAAGTCATCTTCACTCATAATTCCAGTTCACCCAATGGATACGGATAATCCGGCAAAGATCAATGCCAAGAGGTTTGGCAAAGGACCAGCTGGAAGATAGGATCCTCACGGAACCTAAGTTGTTATCCTTGTAAAATATAAATGTTTCTTTCTTTTCTTTCTTAGTTTACAGAGATATTGAATGTTTAATACTGCACTGCAAGAATATGGATTATCAGTATTATTTTAATCACTTTACATTAAGCACAGTGTTCTCACTGAACAAAGATCTTTCATTCGCTTGCTCTCTGTGTAAATGTTCTTGGCCCATGTTCTTTCAATACAAGTTGGAACTAATATATATGTATATATATTTTTAGTAATGTTTTAAAGTGCGAGGTGAATGGCGGAAATATTTTGTCTCAATGGGTGATTTGATCAGAAAGATTTAACAGCACTTGTCTTAAAGCAGACTTCAAATTGAATGTTAAGATGTCAATTTTTGTTTTGCAAAATAGCAGGTAAATCAATAATTTTGATATATGCCGCTGAAATGACATTTTAAGAGTAATACACGTAGATGTATGATTGCTAACAATAATTGTATATAGATATGTAGATATATCATTACTAACAATAATTGTATGTAGATATATCATTACTAACAATAATAGTATTTAGATATATCATAACTAACAATAATAGTATTTAGATATATCATTACTAACAATAATAGTATTTAGATATATCATTACTGACAATAATTGTATGTAGATTTTATGTGGATATTTGATTACTTACAATAATTTCATTCAGATGTATGATTGCTAACAATAATTGTATATAGATATATGTCTACTAACAGTAATTGTATGATTGCTAACAATAATTGTATATAGATATATGTCTACTAACAGTAATTGTATATAGATATATGTCTACTAACAGTAATTGTATGATTGCTAACAATAATTGTATATAGATATATGTCTACTAACAGTAATTGTATGATTGCTAACAATAATTGTATATAGATATATGTCTACTAACAGTAATTGTATGATTGCTAACAATTTTTGTATATAGATATATGTCTACTAACAGTAATTGTATATAGATATATGTCTACTAACAGTAATTGTATGATTGCTAACAATTTTTGTATATAGATATATGTCTACTAACAGTAATTGTATATAGCAGTCTAATTAAAATCAGACCCTAATTTCGTTCGTTCGTTTTTTTTTAAACGAACGAACGAAATTAGGGTCTGATTTTAATTAGACTGTTGTATATAGATATATGTCTACTAACAGTAATTGTATGATTGATAACAATAATTGAATATATGATATATAATATTTACAGTAATTGATTTAGCTTTGCTATTTACTTAGTACTATATCATATTAAATCATAAAGAATTATGGCATGCAGAAATTTATAAAAATGTGATCTTTTGACCAAGTTTAAGAATTAAATTTCATGTGGATTCTAAGAAGTAGTATTTAAAACATGTGTGGTCCTTTCAGGCGATAACCCGGTTTCCCCCTGTCAGTGATGCAGGTCGGAGGGGCTTGGAAAAGCGTCTAGTCGTTCGGATCAGTGCCTCGTCTAAGGAATTGTTACTGGGCGGCAGTTAATTGAACAAGGAAGTTGAAAACTAGATCGCCGGAAATGCAATCAGTGAAACAGACATCAAATATAGTCTCTATGGAATGCGGCGATATCTGATATCTATTTGATACTAAACACGGCGAAAAAAAACAACAGAAGAATTATTCCGAAACATTTATTCACGACAACCAGAACATCATCATCGCCGTCATCACAAACCTCAAATATTCAGCTTAGAAATTATGTTCTGAAGAAAAGAACCGCCTCACAAATTCCTTGTCTTGATAGAGTTCCGTGTCATGCAGGCGCATCATTAGTCAGATAAAACCTGCCCTTAAGTGGGTCAGCGCATCCTGCGCTCTTTCCTGTTCAGGAAAGTGTGCACTGCCGGTCCTGGATTGAAATTGGCGGTTCCGGTTGAATTCAGACTAAGCGGCAACATCCAGTTCAAAGTTTGTCTATTCAGACTTGACCTTTTATCGCTCTTAATTTCTGTGTAAGAATATAGGACTGCCGACCGAGACTGACTTTTGTGTTCACTGGGCGGCAGAATACCGCCACTGGGTGGCAGCGCTGCCGCCTAGTCACAGTGTTAGTCGAGGCACTGGTTCGGATGGGACAATAAACCGAGGCCCCGTGTGCTATTGGCTGTGCACGTTAAAGATCCCTCGACAGTTGGAAATCGAAAATAAGAAACTCCATTCATTTCATTTTCATTTCCTTTCAGGCGATGTGCGTTTCTTAGAGACTGAATAATGTAGCTACATAAAGATAAGTGGTAAGTTTCGAACGGGAAACCCTTTCATTGAATTATTTGACCTAATTTACTAGCTAAATTGCCTGATTTGATTTTCTTGAGTAGGGATTTTCAGATTTTCCCCTCTGACAGGAACTTTGAGCAATGGAATAAAAATCACAGCGGGAAATAATAAGAAAATCAGGTTAAATTCAGTTTGCCACAATAAATTATAAACTTCCACACAAATATATTTTAATCCGTTGAGATGACTTTGGTTGCAATATATCAACTTCATTGTGCAATGATTATGCCAGACGACAAACCACGATCACTATCCCAATGGAATTACATACTTGTTGCACACCTCTGTTAAAGGATTGGGATAAAGGCGTTCAAAAATTCGACTCATATCCTTTAAAACTTAAAATTGAATTTCTAAATTCATATCTCTAAAAAAAAACTGTAAGCTACTATGCACTAAGACGGGATATCGCTGCAAAAAGATAACTTGTCATTACCCTTACCTGAATGATTATATTATAGAATAATATAATCAGTATCATTATCCCGATAATACTTGTCTCTTTTCTCTTATTCCTAAATAACCGAATAATCAAAAACCCCATGCTATCCTCACTCCTATATTAATAGTTTAAATTTCACTGTGATTATACGTTATGCAGTGTGCATTCAATAACAGCGTTTACAGGTGGATATTAACGTTTCAATAAGCTTTATGACATGAACACTCAATTATTGGTCACGTGGTAATTTAATAGAATGGAATAATCGTCGTATTGAACTAATAATCTTTTCACACCTAACAGTGTACTTGTACCATGCCTATTCTAATATAGGCCTACTATACACTGTGATAAAAAAAAAAACCCAAAAAACCGGTAAGGATGCGATAATAATGTGATAAATAACAAATTATCAATCCTTCAGTTACATCAGTTTGAATATTAAAACTGATAAAATTTGTTCTTTATCTTCTCGAGAGAAATGAAAGTTCTCAAACTTGGCCAATACGAAAAATATTGAAAAAGGTTTTATATTTATATATATATTTTGTATATCTTGTAGTAATTTTAATATATAAGGTAGTTTTCTAGATTTATCAGATTATACAAGTAATCTGTTGTATAGTTATGGCACCGTATATGATTATTTGATTATATATTCATGAACAGAATAAAAAAAAACCATAAAACTAAGTAATTTTCCAAAAATTTAAAATTTAAAAATACGCTTAATATTTTGTATTCATGTAGTAATTATAACATTAATAATACAATATTTTTACTGTTAAAAACATGTAGTTTTCTGTATTTATCAGATGATACAGGTAAAGTTATGGCTTCTTACAAGTTGAATGTAAACTTAAGTCTAAGAATTTTGCTTTTTTGATCATTTTAAGATGTAGTATTCTTTAAACAATAACTGGTTGTGTTGCAGAATTCCATTTCTTACGATCAATGATATTTCACAAATGAGATTGACCTCGAAATGGTATCAATTTATATACTCTATACTTTATATATACTATATAAAATTATCCACTCGAAGCAAGAAAAAATTCGTTAATTGCATAGTAGTTATTACTCAAAGGTCAAATTGGAAAAGCTGACAATCCTCAAATGAGAAATGCCGATTAGTGGGAATTCTCAAATTGAAAATGCTGACTATAGTGATAATACTCGTATTGAAAATGATGAACTGTTAAAATCTTCAAAAGGGAAATGCTGACTATAGTGGGAATCCTCAAATGGAAAATGCTGACTATAGTGGGAATCCTAATAAGGGATATTCTGACTAGTGGGAATACTCAAATGGGAAATACTGACTAGTGGGAAACCTTAAATGGAAAATGCTGACTAGTGGGAAGTCTAATATGGGAAATGCTGACTAGTGAGAATCCTCAAATGGGAAAAGCTAACTAGTGGGAATCCTCAAATGGGAAATGCTGACTAGTGGAAATCCTCAAATGGGAAATGCTGACTAGTGGGAATCCTCAAATGGAAAATGATGACTAGTAGGAATCCTCAAATGGGAAATGCTGACTAGTGGGAATCCTCAAATGGGAAATGCTGACTAGTGGGAATCCTCAAATGGGAAATGCTGACAAGACAAGTGTGGAAATCCTTATGAGAAATGCTAATTAGTGGAAATCCTCGAATGGGAAATGCTGACTAGAGAGAATCCGACTAATGCGAATCCTCAAAAGGAAAAAAAGGCTAACTAGTGGGAATCCTCAAATGGGAATTGCTGACGAGTAGGAATCCTCAAATGGGAAATGATGACTAGTAGGAATCCTCAAATGGGAAATGATGACTAGTGGGAATCCTCAAATGGGAAATGCTGACTAGTAGGAATCCTCAAATGGGAAATGATGACTAGTGGGAATTTTCAATTGTAAAAATACTGACGAGTGGGAATCCTCAAATGAGAATGCTGACTAGTGGAAATTCTCAATTGTAAAAATTCTGACAAGTTGAAATCCTCAAATTAAAAATGCTGATTAGTGGAATTCTAATAAGGGACTAGTGGGAATTCTCAAATGGGAAATACTGACTATAGTGGGAAACCTTAATTGGAAAATGCTGTCTAATGGGAATCCCCAAATGGAAATCGCTGACTAATGGGAATTCCCAAATTGAAAATGCTGACTAGTGTGAATCCTTAAATAGTAATATGCTGACTAGTGGAAATTCCTCAACTGGAAATTGCTGACTTGTGGGAATCCCAAAATAGGAAATATTGACAAGTGGGAATCCTCAAATGGGAAATGCTGACTAGTGGAAATCCTCAAATGGGAAATGCTGACTAGTGGAAATCCTCAATTGGGAAAAGCTGACTAGTGGAAATCCTCAATTGGGAAAAGCTGACTAGTAGGAATTCTCTAATGTGAAATGCTGACTTGTGGGAATCCCAAAATAGGAAATACTGACAAGTGGGAATCCTCAAATGGAAAATGCTGAATAGTGGGAATCCTTAAATAGTAAAATGCTGAATAGTGGAAATCCTCAAATGGGAAAAGCTGACTAGTGGGAATTCTCTAATGTGAAATGCTGACGAGTGGGATCCTCAAATGGGAAAAGCTGACTAGTGGAAATTCTCTAATGTGAAATGCTGACGAGTGGGATCCTCAAATGGGAAAAGCTGACTAGTGGGAATTCTCTAATGTGAAATGCTGACGAGTGGGATCCTCAAATGGGAAAAGCTGACTAGTGGGAATTCTCTAATGTGAAATGCTGACGAGTGAAAACCTCAAATGAGAAATGCAATATAAAAATCTTGTCATTTTTCAACATGAACTATGTATGACTATATTGTAAGCCTTAAGATATTAATAAATGTTTAGCCACTCCTCTTTGGGGAGTTTGAATATGAATTGAAATAAGCTCACTCTGTATTTTTTATAATTACCTTGCGAGTATTGAAGAGATTATGTCAGCGATTACATTTTCGATTTTCTGTTCAAATATAGGCCTACTAATATAAAGAATAGGCCTACATATTTAAAGGGATATGTTCACTTACTGTTCAACCAAGAAAATTTTAGTCTTAGAACCTGGATTTTTTTTAGCTAATCTAATCCATAATGATGTTCACATCTCCCCCCTCAAAATTTAAGCATTCAAATCCTGTGTATCCATTATTATCTACTCTGAAAGTCATAAATATGTATCTTACTTTAGTGAGACTATGCATTATAATATAGAAAACACATAAACAGAAAGTAAAAGATAAATGTTTAGGTAGAGATATAAATTGAGGGGATTTTTTTGCATTTCTAATACGTCATAAGGCTATTTACATATATTCAAGGCCCAAAAAGACCCTCGGAAATTCTGAACATTCCACTTTAAGCATTCATTTCATAGATCAGGCTAGTCTAGTGTAGATGAGAACCCAATGTTTTTCAGATGAATAGTTGTTAGATTATAGGTTTAACTCTATGTTAATGACAAAGTAACGAAAGCACAGGCACAGGGGGTTTAAGTTTTATGTTTTATGTTCTTTAATTCAAGAAACAATTTGTTTGCGATTGCTATTTTAGTGTCCGTTGTTCTAAAAGTTAATTGCAGAAATTTGAAATCAACAGAAAAAATGTTGGACCTTGTGCAGGTTATCTTTGATAGTGAAAAATGACAGTATCTTTTATAATCAAGTTTATATATCAAGTTTCATATGATAAAGGACAAGTTAATAACAGTTGCTATCAAAATTAAACGTGCACCTGAACAACCAACTTATCTCTTTAACCCCTCCGAAATAACTACAATATATGTAACACTTTTCTGGACATAGCTGTTTTTACGTTTTGTGATGTAAATTTGAATTCAACTGAACAACTGAATCGTGAATAATATATAAATGAATAAAATATAGAATGGCTCCTTTTTCTATTGAAAATAGAGCTAGGTCGTTACGACTACATGAACAAAGGTATGAATAGAAAAATCAACTTCATGGTTCAATACTGAATATCTTAGAGTTTTGTAGGTTGAAGAAAATGTAAAAAAATATTTAAATTTCTGAGAAGAGAACGTGATTATTTACAAGATAAAATTATTTAACCACAAGATTTATAGGCCCCGAATAAATTAAATAAATTGCATAGGTCTATATGGATTTTGAAAACATCTCACTATGGTACAACCGTTCTTGGCTCCATCACATTGTTTTTGGTCGAAATGGATAAAATCCCATTCTTTATAGTTTATAGCCCCCAGTGTGGAATTTCTTACTGTCAAGACGAAAACAAAATGAAATGGGAGTTTTACTTCCGACTTTTCTGTACCTATTCTGGGCTAATGAAGACGGGAAAACGCCCTGAAGTGTGCAATGAGAAACATTTTTAAAAGGTCAGCGTCTTAGGCTGTAACTCTTATTTTCGATTTCCAAATATCGACGAAATGTGCCTCGTGTATTGTTCGAAATTTTTGGTATTGCCTCTACAGGAAACTAATAGTGTAATCGGAATATTTAGTTTGTCGACAATTTGGTTATCATTTATAAAAGTAACCATCCCAACATCCTATGTGGAAATCACAGTTTTCCACGAGTGTAAGATCCGACAATCCTTAATTACGTTAGTTGCTAATGACATGCACGGATGTGTCAGGGATGTATATGTGAAACTAACATCCCAGAGTTATCAGTTAGTACCATTATGGTAAAGATTCGCACAGGCACCAGAATCGGGAAAAAATTAACAAAAATGAAATGACTACTATAGTGTAGTGTTTTTATACTTGTATCAACCTTATATTGTATCTGAAAATATTACATATAGGTCTACATAGGAATATATTTCATGAAAGCTACCATTACATCGTGTCAATGTTCCTGTGACTATGACACTATTCCTTTTTTCCCATTTAATAATTCGCACCAGTTTTCTTTTCCCATCGAGCTAGGGATCGTTTTAGCCAATTCATCAGTGTTTATGGTATAAAAATTCCCTAGTTTTCAACCAGTTGAAATTAAAAGATTACATCCCTTCAGGATCAATCAGCATTGCACAATATTTATATGCACCGTTTAACACGTATTGCTATGGCTATATAATAAAACAACTAGCTTATATTATTACCCTATATAAAATTATTAGATGTAAAATTGGTTCAATGTATTACGGCTAGGCCATTAAATAATAATATCTTGTTCTGCCACATTTCTTTTACTATAATGGATTTAGACATGTTTTACTTGACGACAACCCTACAGCTGTTGCCATTATTTGAGTGTGATTTTTGATCGATAATTATATTGGTCGAATTTGGCGGGGAAATATTTTAGCAAGTAATCGGTATACGTATAGGTACCAATTGTTCTCAAATTGCTTGCTGACTTATTTCTCTGTTCTTATGAGGCGGAATTTATTCTAGACCTCCAACACAAGGGCAATAAATAGCCCGCTCCTTCAATTCCACTTTCAGATACATAGATGACGTTTTGTCACTTAATAACTCCGCTTTTGGGGACATTGTTGACAATTGGAATTTATAGACACTACTGATTCTAAGACTTATAAAGCGTCCTACTTGGACTTGCTACTCGAAATTGTCAACAATCACAATCTTTGTGTTTGACTTTATGACAAACGTGGCGATTTTGATTTTCCTAAATTTTCCATTCATGTGCAGTAACATGCCTCAATCACCAGCTTATGACGTGTATGTTTCACGGCTGATCCGCTACGCCAGGGCTTGTTCAATTTATGAAGACTTTCTGACTAGAGGTAGAGTTTAGAAATTACTTAAGCAGGGTTACTTAACATATAGACTACAAACTTCATTTAGGAAATTTTATGGTCGTTATAATGAACTTGTAGACAAATATAACAAATCTGTCTCTTGCGTCTTGACTGACGTGTATACCATAATAAAACCTTGCAAGACGATGGATCATAAAATGTATCTTATGTAGGTTTAAGAAATGCAATGCCATATATATAAACAGCCTCAAAAATTGCGAATGTACGAAACGAACCTTGTTATTGTCCTCTATTAGTATGCTGGCCCCTGATTCTTATGATAGATTTTGTCGTAAGTTCGGTATTTTGCAATGAATAATTCCACATTGACGACAATTTTTAATCATGAGACTTTTGAGAAACAGGCCCCAGGTGATTAAAATGCTATTTCAATGTAAATATCGGGAAGTATCTAACATAGTTGTTGTGGAACCAGTAGGGTACAGTTCATGACTCCGTTTGTTTTTGTTATAAATGTAGCTCATGATTATTCACCAAATCAATTCTATTTTTCAATTTGTTTTGCCGGGAGAAAACCCCTAGAGCCTCTTTGCTAGGCTCTCTCAACCATATCTGAAATATCAGCCTAGCAATAATTGCTGTCTTCATAAATTGAACTTATTGTCTTTACAATGCACCACCAGTTACAGGTATTTGAAATATCATTACATATATATGGATAACTCCCTATAGATTAGGCTATTTACTATCTTCATTATAATGTTATAAATTGTTATAAGTGACACATTCTTTAACTTAAACTGTTATTGTCACGAAAAAATTTGTATGACAATAATAAAAATGAAATGGAGTTTTATGACCTGCTTTCCTGTACCTGTATGGACTAATGAGGACGGGTAAACTCCATTCATTTTACAAAAAACATATAATATTAAAAATACGAAAAAAAAAGTAAACTCTTACCGAAATAATAGTGCCGTCCATAATATAATAAACCACACTTAGAATAAACATCCCACAAACTATAAAAAATACTTGACGGTAAGTATAAAACATAGTGAATGTTTTAACGTTTTTTTCTGCATTAATTTAAAAAAAAAAACAAACTTATTTTGTTATTCTGTTACCAATCACACAATATACAATAACTAATATCCCATATGAATAGTCAGAATAGTACGCCTTGGAGTGTCTTAAGCTAGCCGCACACGGCGAGCAACTAGCTGAGCAAACGGCCACGAGAGGCGGTTAACTCAGCAGATAGCTTACCGTGTGCGGATGTATTTTGACCAAATTCACGCCTCTCGAGGCAGTGAGACAAATTTCTATCCTGTTTGATATTTTTTGTCTCGCGAGGCAAAAGACTCACCGTGTGCGGGCAATGTGTCTCATCGTCTCGGTAGCGAAAAAATCGCCAACCAATGGCAAACTCGCTTGACGTCACGTGACATTGGTACGTCACGGAATAGGCTTCTTGGACAAAATGGCCGCTTCCAAGGAGAATGTTGAGACAACGGATGCTTTCCAAGAACTTTGCCTCGAGGAGAGGCTGGTGGAGCTTTGGCCTGATTATGTTTGCCTGTACGATGTCCGGTCCGCCGACTTTAAGAATAGAGCTAAAAGAGACCTGGCTTTTCAAGAAATATCAACAAAGTTGAAGCAGACAGGTAGGCATATCGATAGTTGACAGACGATAACTAATATAATGGTGCAACTAGGCTCGTGTAGCTAGAAGGCCTGCGACTATCACATATTATTTTGATATTGTCTAATTTGGCCATTGAATAACCTTTTTATGCAATCATTTTCTCTGTTTTCATCACGAAACGGATTTTAACCTACTAGGAGATCTATACATACTCGAAGATTTTAACCATACTACAGAAGGCTATAATGACATGTTATTAAACATCACTGTCAGTTAATAGTAAACAATCTTGACAATTCACTACGAGGGGAGGCTGAAAAGTTCATAGTCTGACTCGGAAGGAGTTATGCCACAGTGATGAAACTTAGCATCCATTAAATGCAACATTTTCTGATACTAACGACATGGTTTATTTTTCAACATTGTCTCCCCATGCTAAGTTTCATCGCTGTGGCATAACTCCTTCCGAGTCAGGCTGTGAACTTTTCAGCCCACCCTCGTAACTCAATCATATTAGCCTACGCAACGCTAATTTTGACACGAACAAGTCCGAGGAGAGTTATGTACCGAGTTTGGTCTTTTCTGTTGATACGTTTTCTACTTCTTAATTTTTCGACGTAAACAGGGACAAACCCGTCCGATGCCATTTTGAGTGTTAGGCTTTTGTCACACAAACGTATGTAACTTGTAAGTAACTGTCCGTTTTGTCTTTTCTTCAATTGAATACGTAAATTAATTCGTTCGATAAATACAATTTTTGTCTCAAATCCTTTAATTTCTTAGCGTATCCAATCCGTATTAATATTCAATTTAAAATATAAACCTTCAAATCCCTGTGTATCCATACTTACCAATGTTTGAAAGTCAAAAATAGGACTCGTTGTTAAGTAAGACTATGTCACACATTTATAGGAAATGAAAGATAAATGTTGAGATACGGGTACAATATTGAAGAGATTGTGAGATTTATGGGCAGTTCTAGTATCTCGAAGCTATATGCATATATTAATGGCCCAGATCGACCACCGAAAATGCCGAATATTCTCATTCAAGACAAATTTGACATTTTTATTTTACATGTCAATTATAGAATAAAGTTTATTATCATGTTTTACAAAGAAATACATTTATCTTCCAGTTGAGTGGGTCAAAAATAAGATGAGACTTCTAAGGAACAGTTACACTAAAAGCAAAAAACCAGCCAGTAGTGGGAGTGCCAGGAAAAATCCTTCCAAGAGGACACTTTGGTTGCTTGAAAAATTACAGTTCCTTGCACCCTATGTTGCTACCAGGCCCACAGTGTCATCAATAGAAGCAGTAAGTATTCAGTGGTCAATTACAGTGAGACCATGCGTTCCTGCCATGATACAGACCCAATGTCAGACATAAAATAATCTGTCATTTGTTCACGCTGGTTCTTGGCTGGATGTGTCGGGTTTCTGTGATTGTTTGCTACCATACCAGGCAAATGTGGGTCATTTCTCCAGGCACCAGCGCGAATGATACCGACCTCAATATCTTCCACATCACGGACACTTAGGTAGTTGTGTTTATTTCTTTCTACCAAGAGATTGTGTAAGCAACATGATGCTAATATCAGCATCACAACTTTGTCAGGACAGAGCTGAATTGTGGTGAGGAAAACGCGGAATCTGTTTGCCAAAATTCCAAATGCATTTTCAACTGTGCGTCTGGCACGAGAAAGCCTATAGTTGAATATTCTTTTGGGTTTGTCCAGTTGCCTCTGTGGATATGGTTTCATCAGTTCTGTGCTCAAGGGGAAAGCGTCATCTCCGATAATGTGGAAAGGTAGTCTCTCAGACATCCCGTTGACAGTTGCAGGGGGTGGTAGTTGAAGATTTGCTCTGTCTAGTTCTTTCTTTAAAGTTGAATCAGCATACACCCCCGCATCTCCAGCACGCCCAGCTGCACCCACATCTACGTAGACAAATTTGTAGTTGGCATCAACAAGTCCAAGTAACAGAACACTGAAGTAATGTTTGTAGTTGAAATATTCTGATCCACTATTAGGGGGTTGTTTAATGGCTATATGCTTTCCATCTAAAGCACCTATGCAGCATGGATAGTTCCATTTGACATCAAAATCATCAGCAATAGATTGCCACTCTTCTTGTGAGGTAGGTGTCTGAAATTGAGAAGAAAGGTTGATCATATTAAAGTTTACTTGAGTTTTATATGTATTCTTCTTTTTTCAGCCATCACCAACACCAAGCAACAAAAGCTCCTTAGATCACGAGGAGCTGTTTGATGACGATGGTGACTTACCAGAAATCAACAGTGATGATGAGGCCGATGACGATTTTAACGAGCCATCAACACGATCAACAAAACAACCATTGAAAAAAAAAACAAAGACGTCCACAAAAAAAGATTGCAATGATGAAGAACTTAGATTGATAAAACAGATAGCAGATTCTGCATCCCGGTCAAGAAAAGAATGTTTCACAGATGAAAGTGATATCTTTGGACAATACGTCAGTAGTTCTTTGAAGAAACTGGATCCAAACACTCGTCACATCGTTCAAAATAGAATAAATAATATTATATTTGAGGGGCAAATGGGTATGCTACACCATCAGACAAATTTCCCTCAAAATAATCAGCAACAATTATACCCAAAACAGACAGGATATTTCCCTTCATTTCAGCACCCATCCACTAATCAGCAGTTTTATCCATCTCTTAATCAACAGTCTGTCTACCCATGTTTGAATGAGCAGAATCAAACTGGCGCGTTTACTCCTGTTAAGCCTACAAAATCTCCTGATATCTCGCTTCAATCTGCAATGATGCCAAATAGAGGGAATGAAACCAACTTAACCTATACTCACTTAAACTAAAATAGAACACGAGGGACCTGATAGAGATTCAATTATTTTCTTTTTCTGTTCAGTAACATAAATTTGTTCAGTTGTAGTTAAAAGTTTGTTAAGTGAGCAGTCACTATATTATTTTCATTTGTTCAGGTATTATTTAAGTATTTTTAAAAAATATAATTATATTATACTATACCTTCAAATAATCTTCTTTTAACACGTCATAAAGTGCTGTGCACGTTTCAATCACTATATCGGACATAGTCCGTTCCCCTATCCTAAATTGATACGACAAGCTTCGAAAACTTTCACCTTAAAAGAGACAAAGAATGTCAAAGATGTTCAGAAGCCAGAATGGTACTGTATCAACAATAATAAGACATGTTTTTTTTTATCACCAGCTTGCATGGCCTGTGTTTATTAAAACAAATATAAAGTAATTATGATAGCTTGACATATTCTCTACACATACCAGTTGCTAAAAACCTAAGTGTTGCAGCTAGTCTTTCACCAGGGCAAATGCTGGACCTCATTATAGTGTCTTCCCTCTGAATAAGTGGTCCCACTCTAGTTAATACCTCTCCAAAAAGATGCTTGTCCAGTCTATGGAAGTTCTTGAAGGTTTCTGGATCTTCTGCCCTAAACTCCTGGACAAGATTAGCATAAACACCGAGCTCTGGTCGCTTCAAAATCCAATTCCTTGTCCAGGTGGTCCTACATATTTCTGAACGTCTCTTGCGGCGACGGCGACGCAACAATAATATAGCAACAAGACACAAGTTTTCCTCGTTTGTGTGATCAGACATAATTCTCTAACTAATTCCAGAAGTGACATATTATTAAGTACCACGTGGCGGTATGTCACGTGACGTCAAACGAGTTTGCCATTGGTTGGCGATTTTATTGCTGCTGAGACGACGAGACACATTGCCCGCACACGGTGAGTCTTTTGCCTCGCGAGACGAAAAATATCAAACAGGATAGAAATTTGTCTCACTGCCTCGAGAGGCGTGAATTTGGTTAAAATACACCCGCACACGGTAAGCTATCTGCTGAGCTAACCGCCTCTCGTGGCCGTTTGCTCAGCAAGTTGCTCGCCGTGTGCGGCTAGCTTTACAGTGAGGCCTTCTAAATAATGGTTTGGTTCATGAAACGTAACAGCCCTTGAAATGTAGTACGCGTTTTCATCATTATTGACTGTATACAGTCACTGATACACTTTGAAAATTAATTATTTTTAAGTGAACATAGGTCTTGCTCTTTTTGTACGTATAACTGACTAGATACTAATTACGGATTTCTGATGACCTATATTACTATCAACAGATATACATGTGTATAGGCCTACATTTTTAATTTTCATTGGTTATGAGAAATTGTAGATATGTTAAAAAAAAATGAAATGAATGGAGTTTTACGTCCTACTTTCTGCACCTATATGGCTATATGGGCTAATTTAGGACGGGCAAACGCCATGCAGTGTGCAATGAGGGATATTTTTGCCAGGACAGTGGCAATAGCCTGCTCTTATTTTCGATTTCCAACTGTCGAGGGATCTTTAACGTGCACAGCCAATAGCACACGGGACCTCGGTTTATTGTCCCATCCGAACAACTAGACGCTTTTCCATGTCGGCCCCTCCGACCTTCATCACTGACAGGGGGAAACCGGGTTGAAAAATCCGAAGGTATCATCTCGACCCATGCCGGAATTAAACCATGGACCTTCAGGTTAGCGAGCAAGCGTCTAACTCAATGAGCCACCGCGGCCCCCTGTAGATATGTTAGAGGTATATGTTGGTATTCAAAGACTTTTCCATTCATTTTCGATTAAGAACATCTTTATGGTTCAGCAAATTTTGTTATTTCGGTGATCGGTCATGCATATTCTATCATAAACATATTTAGAAACATATTTTAGTATTGTTGTCATCCTATGTCCTCTTGTTAGCCCATCCGAGACTATATATACAATTTTGAACTAATTTTGACGAAACTTGTTTGTGTTTTTGAATATTGATAAGATTTTGGAAGATAGTGATTTTTACGATTTTTCAGATGAATAATTTAAGGTTATTAAAGGGATTGTAAAGAGGTTTTCTAAACTTTGTATGTGTATCAGGGACACTGATAGCATCAATTTGCACCATTCCAATTTCCATTCCGACGTCAGTGGTTCTTGCAATTCCACTAAAATTAACGCGATTTATGACGTCACTAATAGTGATCTGCATAGATATCAATGGTAGCTTCCGGCAGATCACTATTACCTCTTTACAATCCCTTTAAATCAAACATGTTTATATTAGCAAATTAGCCAAGTAGGTTATTTTTCTTTTCAATGCCACTTTAAATACACGCAAAACAAGTTTCGAATAACCGCTTTACCCAGTTTATTAATAACAAATTTAATACTTAACACGTACGATGAATCAAAAGTCGGTTTCTTAAAGCGATTAGAATGAACAAAAAAAAGTAATTTCTCAAACTTGGTCAATAAGAGTATATATTCATCAACAGTGTCCAAAGTATACAAACAGAATCAAATAAACCCATAAAACTATGTAATTTTGCAATTACAGGTTATTATTGATAAATGTCTTACATTGGATTAAGACATTTATCAACTATTGTATTTAAACATAGTTTTCTGGATTTATCAGATTATTTGTGTAATCTGTTTTATAGTTATGCCACTAGGTTTGTCCCCTGATGAATATATACTCCTACTGACCAAGTTTGAAAATTTAATTTAGTATCGCTTGAAAGATGCATCTAAACTTTTTTTAGTCTTTGGATGGAATTAATTTAGGTCTCTGAACAATTGTATCCAAAAATATTCATACTATTTGAAGTGATATTTGCACGGTTACACTTTATGTTTGTTTTATTCGTTCTCAGATGCATATTATTGTCTAGATTTAAGTTATGATGTCTGACAGTCAGTTTTTCTCTTCAGATTTTGGAAAAAAATTCAGAGATTTGGAAGTCAAAGAAGTGTGAAAATAGGGTTACCAGAATCTGATGTTATATATATATATATGTTATCAAACACATTATATACAGTTCAAATTGCAAATTGAATTGCAAGAACCAAAAACGCTCTATGTATGATACAAATCGAAAACCTTTGTCGAGTTCCTTAAATGGGATTCTTTCTTTACTTTTACTTTTTATAACTGATTATAATTATAATATATTATTTAGTGAGACTGGGAATGATATGTTTAATTATAGCTTTAGGGCAACTCAAATATATATGTTATTAATAGTAGGCTTTAACCAAAACGCAAGGTGAAGGTTACCTGTGATTTCTTTTTGATTAAAGGTGGATTTCCTTATTTTTTAGTCAATTTATGCAAACTAGTTTGTGTTTATAGAATTACACACGAAGGCCTACTTATCATAAATGTCCATGGATAAGGTCTGGATAAACAAAATATGACTTAAAGATCTTTTCTGATAGGTCACTTATTTGAATAATAAAAATTCTACTGGTGATTCTCTTCCAAAATTGCTTATTATTGGTTTATTATGGACATAGGAAACAAACTCATAGTTTTTTCAATCATTAGAACACTTCTTCTTTCTATTCATATACATGTATAGCCTAATCATTTTCAGAAATAAAATAAGGGAACCCAACTTTAATGGTAGAAGTTGATCATGGTTACAGCTGGGACACAACTTTTGATTCAAATGTTAATCAATATACCTGACATACAAGTTTTACTGAAAAAATCAAAACAAGTTATTTAAGTGAAACGTTCACCGTTTGTTTCACCAATAATTTATAGTATTATACCATATAGTCTTATAAACGAGATTTACGAGATTTTTTTGGTAAAGCTAAAAGTGATATTGCGCAAGTCTCTCCCCCGAAATTTAATATTTCAAATCCATGTGTATCCATGAATATCAGTGTTTGACAGTACAAAATACGACTCGTACTATACTTAGACTATTATGCGCTTTCAATAGGAAACACATATAGGTCTAATACAGAAATTGTAAGATAAATGTTTAGTAATAGATAAATTTAAAGGAATTGTGCGATTTTCGTGCATTTTTAGTACTTCTAAAATCTAATTACATATATATTACATATAAGACCCAAATCGAGCCTCGAGAAAAGCAGAACACTCGCCTTTAATAGCATCCGGTTTTATATTTTATTAATCGGTTTAAAGTTGCTATAAATAAAATATATTTGCTTCTAAAAACATCGAAGTCCTATAATTTTGCGCTTGCGGTGAACTATTCAAACAATTTGTAGTTTAGTGACAGCAACACGAAGAAATGAACCCGAATTTCTCAGACTAAAAAACTAAAAGTCACTGGCAAGGGTTGGTTACCGATTAGAAAACAGATGACATATATCATAATTCATACAAATTATACCGCACTTTCTGTTAATTCAGATATTTATTTTAATCAATTTTACTGATACAGTACAATTATAGGCCATTATCTCCTAATTAATTTAGATAATTATGAAGTTGAATAAATCATCATAAATTATTACAATGACGGCCCAATCGGTAAATCGTGATGATTGTCGTAATGTCGTGTGACAACTGGGGTAGATGCCTGACTGCTCTCAACAACATGTGCAGGTGCAGGTGCGCGGGGCCATTACAAGATGTTGCCAGGACAAAACCAATCATCGAATAATATCGTCTACATCCCAAGTCTAATCGCCCATTCTCAATAAAGAGGTGCAATTGGGTTTATCAAAAAACAAAAATTGAAATTAGTGGTAGACCCAAAACAACAATTGAATATTAATGTGTACTTTGTTCCCTATCAGTAACACAAAAATTTTCAAGTTAACTTTTTTTTTCGACTTTTTTTTACAAGAAGTTTAACATCATTGTTTGTTAATTTGGAAAGGGTTGAAACATACGTTATCACGATTATAACTTCAATTCATTATATTAATTTAGATAATATATGTGTATTTTCTCGGGAAATTGAATGATATAAATATATGTGATACTTTGCAATCAAATTCATTTTTCTGGAATTCGACTTAAATCTAAAATAAACGTTATACAAATGTAACTCTGTACATTTTTCATGTTTTTAAATATTTTAATATATGTTTGATTGCTGTTTCTCTTAACAACATTATAAACAAATAAAACACAATAAAGATAACTGAAAGTGAAAGTCTATATATTACGTAGAGTATATGTTGTTCAAATAATTATTTTGAACTTTCGAGAGCAGTTTTACAGGTTTATGGATCAGTGTAACGTAGGTTTCAAATTGTCTGGTATTTTAGAATACCTTCCATATAACGGCACCGTGATAGACCAACCTTTCGAGGTTACTATTTATTATAATTCGTACCACTCATAATAATTAATATATCAAAAAAAAAAAAAATTCCAATATTTTTTTTATCAGAGAGCATAGAAAGGGTTTAAATAAATATTAAATATGAAAAGTCCAAAAGGCCCATGTAATAATTGTCAAATAGCAAAATATGTTACACAATTAAGCAAGTTGTAAAGGGAAACGTATATGAAACAATATTTAAATGGTACGCCTATCATATTCTAGAGTTTTAGTGGACACAGTATCTATTTCAGAGACGGTAACGTAAGTTTCACAGATTTTAATAGAGATTAATACCTGAGAAAAAACATTAAATAATATAATGGATGTCAATAGACATGGAAAACAATAGACCAATTTAGGGTTCTTGTGTTTTGGATTGACTTTGGTAAAGCCATGTACTCTAAGTAACACTTCCTGGGTCTTTTACTTCTGTTTGTCTTCTAACTCTTTTTATTACCTTTTCTGGGTTTTCTTTTAATAGGTCCGATTTCTAATACAGAGAGAAAATAATCCTGTATCCTGAATCTGTTATTAACCAGCAACTCACTCCAACTCTTAGTTTTGACATTTCTGTATTATCCTTCTTGATTTTAGTCGTTGTTTTGGCCGTGTCAGGTAAAAACAAACCACTGAAACTTACGTTACCAGTGACAATCCTTCAATCAGGCTATGTTTTTCATATTTGACCTTTTGTCAGTAATTTAATTACATCATGAAGTAGCAGGTATCAACTAATCGTGTTAGGTATAAGGGTATACAGTAACATTAGAAAATAAACCCCTCAGTATCTCTTAAAATCTTCAAGAAAAAATGTGATCATACATGTGATGGCAACAATGATATACATATAACTCAAATTAGAAAACTTCAATCCCAATTGTACTAAGCTGGTTTAGAATAAGAAACTAATACCGACGGAGGACCATTTGCATAATAATTTGTGAGCTGAGATCTCAAAATTAAAAACTGTAACATACGTTACTGGAGGTAACGTAAGTTTCCCAATGTTTCAGACGGCTACATTGTTTATATAGATAATCAATACAGTCAAATGGACGTTTACTCGACAGTTTGAAATCTGAACAACGTATAAAACAGAAAAATGTTGCACATTGTCTTAAAACCGGAATAGTTGTGCCTATAGTAGTAGTTAATGATACAATTTTGTGGTAATCATTTGTTTAAGCGGCGACATATGACTTCCTAGGCCTCAAACATTGTATTTCATTATATGGTGGACCACATAAATAACATGGCCAGTTACAAATAAAGCTAGAAGTATCCTATGGTGGTTATTTTGATATTCAAGTAACGTATGTTACGGTAACGTAAGTTTTAAAATCGCTTTGAAGCAACTAAATAAAATATTTTATGAAAACTTATATTGTTTCTGAACATATTATGTAACCACACTGGGGTACCTTTCATGTCATTATTATTTTAAGTTGATATTATATATCGTTAAAGAAAAAATGTGGTCACGTATGTTACATTCCTTAAAAAGACATGTCAGATTGAACACTTCAAACTAAAATAGAGTCTCTCTAACACTTTTCGTGAAATAATCTCTTAAGTAATTGTCTTACTTTGTCAATAATTAACATTCTGAATATTGAATTAATGGTTTTAGATCTGTAACAGGACTGCCTATGAAGGTAAACATCATTGGTAACGTATGTTTCACTCAGTTTGGCGACATGGCAAAATTTCTATAATAAAATCTAGATTTGGGTTTGTTATAAAGTCTGATTTGTTGAAAAGCAATCAACTATAATAAGCATTAATGATAATCAAAATTAGAAACTTATATTAACACATGGTATTGTAACAAAAGCACTCTAAAGTATGAAAACTCTCATGGCGACAGTAACGTATGTTACAATTTGACCACTTTGAGCTACTCCTGCTCAGTCTCAAATATGAATGGTACCAAACTTTTGTGTATTTCATATTCCCATATACACCCCCTAATCAAAAACACCAACTATGGCCAATTCAGTCCATTCATTTATGAGAAAAACACCGGCGACAGCAATTGCACTCCTTTATTGAGAATGGGCGTAATATACTAAGTTTCGTCCAAATCTGACACTTGTTTAACCCGAGACCAACCAACATCGAGTTCAGAGTTCAGAGGCTGCCGATATTTTCCTGATGTCAGTTTCACGGCAGTTATGATAGAAATGTGCACATCGGGTGTCAGTCGTGAACCGCCAACGACCCGATATCAGCAAGATTGCGGCTTGGCATGGCATCGTCCAATAGATCGTCGATATCTGAAATTGTCCTGACATAGTCAAATCATTCATTTATCGACTATCAAATGCCGATATCTTCCCGATTTCAGTTTTGATAGAAATATGTGCACATCGGGTGTCAGTCGTGAACCGCCAACGACCCGATATCAGCAATATTGCGGCTCGGCATCGTCCAATAGATCGCCGATATCTGAAATTGACCTGACATAGTCAAATCATTCATCTATCGACTCAAATGCCGATATCTTCCCGATGTCAGTTTCACGTCAGTTCTGATAGAAATGTGCACATTGGGAGTAAAGGTTGTAACTTTGTACTAATGACAAAGTTACGAAAGCACAGGCACAGGACGTATAAGTTTAATGTTCTTTTTAACAAATAAAATGTGTGTTAGCAATATATAACGTGATTCGAGTAATTGAAACGTAACAAGTTAATATTCAATAGAAGACACAGGACCTAATAAAGAAATTCACATAATCTATATTTATGGAAAGAATTAAAACATTACTGAAAATAAAAAGTCATAAATATTATAATAGCTTCAAATTTTCTGGAATAAAAAAGACAAAAGAAAGAACTTGTTTGGAATTTGTTTGTTTAGAATTAGACTATTGATTTTTAAGAGATATAATGATAACATTAGATATTAATTCAAACTCAATTTTGGCAATCTACCCTGGACAAGGATGTCATTTAAATTCTTGTTTCTTTTGTAGGCAACAACTAAATCATTATTGAAGACACCAGGAAATTTTTCTTGTAAATCTTTGTAGAAATTTTTTATTAATCGAGGAGCTTGTGAGGTTGTGCTGTTGAACTGAATAACGAATGGTATAATATGAAAATCGAATTGAATGTTGATTCCGGAAGGGTGTATTGTTTGTAATTTGTTGATCCAAAAGTTTTCTCTGATAAGACGCACCTTTTTTGGTCTAATATTTGGATCATAATAACATTGTTCAATTGGTGTGATTTTGAGATGGTTTATATTATGATCTGGTTGGTTGAAATGGCGTGCTAGTATTTTATCTCGTTTATTTAGATTAATATCGGATTTATGTTGAGAAAAACGTTTTCTAAGGCTGTTTTTAGTCTCACCAACATATTGTTCGTTACATTTTAAACATGAAATGAGATATATGATGTTTTCACTCGTACAGGTTAATTTTTCGTTTATGAAGAAAGAAAGAGTTTTTGCTTTATTGGAAAATCTATGACAAGGAAGAAAAAAAGAAGGACAAGTACCACAGCGAGAACTATTACATTGGGTAGCGACATTGTTAGGGTTGTAGAAAGTCAATATGTTTTCTTTTGCTCGTATTTCAGCCACAGTAGAGCTCTTTATACTTCTGAGATATCGCCTAGAATATCCTCTTTCACGCAACTTTTTGAAAACCAAAGAGCATGCCTCCTCGAAGTCCATGTAACGCGTGCAAATTCGGTAAAAACGTAATATTTGAGATTTTATTATGCCAGAAAAAGTATGCTTTGGATGAAAAGAAGATTTGAACAAAAGTTGGTGGGTGTCGGTTTCTTTAAAAAATACTTTAATGTCTAATTTGTTGGTTTCAGGAAAATTGGTATCTTTAAAAACGGTTGTATCTAAAAAGTCAATGCTATTTTCGCTAATATTCGCAGTTAATTTTACAGAAGGGTGGTAGGAGTTGAGAATGTTGAAATAATCCCAAAATTCTTCAATAGAGTGGGTCCAAATGAGGAAAATATCATCCAAAAAGCGTACATAGAAAATTGGTTTTTTAGGGCAAAGAGGGGAGACCTCTCTTTCCCATTCTGCCATGAATATATTAGCATATGAAGGTGCAAATCGTTTTCCCATGGCAGTTCCAGATGTCTGAAGATAAACTTTTTCATTGAAAATAAAATCATTCCGTCTAAGACAAATATCTAAAAGCTCAATAATTTCATCATCAGGTCTTTCAGAGTCTGGTTTTCTTTCAAAAGCCTTTCTCACAGCTTGGAGTCCAGAATCATTGTCAATACGAGTGTACATACTCTGAACGTCTAGAGAAACCAATAGAGCATTTGCAGGAACATTAAGTTGTTTTATTTTTTGAACAAAGTCATTTGTGTCTTTTAAATAGGCAGGATGTTTAGAAGCAAGAGGCAAAAGGAAGTGGTCAATATACTCGGATACTCTGTAGGACTCACTTGCACAGTCAGAGATAATTGGACGCCCTTTCGGGATTTTAAGTGGCTCAAACCATTCTGTTTCAGGATTCTTATGAATTTTTGGTAGTGTATACATATGGCGTTGTCTGGGGTCTGCGTCAGGTTTCAGATACTTAAATTGTTTATGCTTTAAAAAATCTTTGTTCATTAGAGTTTTGAGAATTCCTGTAATCATAGTAGCAGTTTCGCGGTAAATTGAATTTGGCAGAATAGAGCATTGGGTGTCAGTCGTGAATCGCCAACAACCTGATTCGGCAGCATGTCGGTTTGACACCGTGTCTAATAGATCGCCGATTTGTGAAATGGGTCCGACATAGGGCCGACCCGAAATCAATTAGTCTATAAAGCCGACGTTGAGCCGATATCGGGCCGGATAGTGAACCGTAGTCCACGTGCCGATGTCGGTCCAGTGTTGCGATGTTTGTCGGGAACTCGTGAAATAGAAGGCTAATATTCTGATGTATCTAAGATTTACTGGGCAAGTGTACAATCCGAACAACCGGGTGCTTATCTCACCGATCTCCTACCCTATCTGATGCAAAAAGCCTTCATAAGTCCTAAAACTGCCTGCACAGATGGCTTAATCCTTTCACATAAATACGTTCTATTTATATAAAAGCTATGTGTTTTCTAAACATGGTGTAGGATCTGTCAAAATCATTCTGATTTTACTTTTTATTGCGGATAATTTATTGATATTGGTTTATAGAGTCAAATTTTGAGGGTGGGATCTTCAACTACTGAAAAATATAAGTATCACATCAGAACACTTGTAAGCGAAAATAATGTCCGGGGGTATTTTTGTCCGGGTTGGACATAATACGCTAGATAGAACTGTCCTTTATTTAGTTATGGACATTAATCACTAGTTAAAAATGTCCATTGGACATGTTTCACTAGTGCAAAATGTCCAGCGGACATTTTCCACTGGCGGACATTGTACACTTTTACACACTTTCGTATGAAAATCCACAATTTCCCGTCAAAATACTTGTTGATTTATATATTTCAAAGCACTGCTATGTTTTCTACACAAATCACATATGCGTACAGCACCGTATTCTTACTCACTATTTGAATAGCAATTTGTTGCTTTTCAACAATGGTGTTTCACATTCACTGTTTTCTACCTCTGGTAATCATTGGGGAAGGAGTAGTTACCTCCCTTGAATCATTTCCAGTCAATATCTGTCTCAAGTTTAAATGTTTAATATCAAATTTCTCTTCCACTGTTTCTTCTTCCTTCACATGAACAGTTTCACTCTCACTCTGTGGATTCTGAGTCATTTCAAATGTCTTTTTCCAACCCCATAATGTACTTAAAGGGATGCCAAACCTTTGACAAATGGCAGAGATCCCAAATTGACCTGCAAGGCAAATAGCTTTCTGTTTCTCAGCCTCTGTATAGAAGTTATACGTTCCTCGCTTCTTTGGGTCCTGGAATGCTTTTTTCATTGCTTGATTCTGGCTCAAGATAGCCACTGAAAAATATAATACAGAAAAAAAAAATAAGATTTATTATTTAAAATGTATTTCATGCATGCAGATTTATAAACAATTTAGTACCTTCAAGAAATATGAAAAAATTGAATTTTTTCCCTACCAAAGATAGAGTTCTTAAAACAATATCAACAAGAAATTCAGAATTTCCAGAAAATATATGCTTTCACAGTGTCACCTATAGGCCTAAGCAAAAAGCAACTAATTTGTATTAAGCCTACCTGTAGGGCTACAAGTGGAGATTTAGTTCTATAACTACAGCTTTAAACTATATGCTAAGATTTTCTATTTACTCCTAATAAAGAACGCCAAGTACACAATGTACTGGCTGGTATATTTAATCGTTCACAAGTGGCCTTAACACCATAAATTTCAGCAGAGGTGACAGCATTCTGCTTTTCTATCTGGCTATAGGATTTATACCGTCCTCTCTTAGTTATAGCAAATCCATTTTTCTGGCTTAACAATGTTTGCATGATAGAGTTTGAAGGGAAATGACTTTCGGTTTTAAAGATGGGTATGGCTGAAAAAGAAAAAGCCAAATTTTACTAACAGATAGGGAATTTAAATGAATTTTTAATGAAACAGAAGAAAGAAAGGGTTGTTAGAAGAAATAAAGAGTAGAAGTATGTGCCAAATTTGTCATTTATATAAGATAAAAGTTGAGATGAAAATCAGGAATTTAACAGAAGCTATACCAAAAGAATATATTTTCAAAATGTGGGCCAATAAAGAATATCAGTAATTGGATTTCAGTTAGGATTTTTGAGTAAGGCTTTATCTTTTTTAACCACCCCATCTTTATTTGTGTCATAACAAAACTAAATAAAAAGAAACTAAACATAAGAAAAATTGTTAAGTCTAGTAACTAAATTAAAAAATAATAATATTAGTTCAGCAATAAATTTATTTTAGAGATATTTTCTACCAATATCAGAAAACAAGATTAAAGTAACTATGACCAATTTTGGCCATAATCTTAACATGATATTCGGGTCTGCCCTCAAGGAATTTTCACAATCAAAATTCAAATGTTAAACATTCACTCAGTCATGACAGACAGTCATCTTATCTAGTAAATGGGCACGAGCAGACAACACTGTCTGAAATTTGATTTAGATTGATTATCTTTATGACCATCTCCGCTTCCTATAACATCTAGGTTATGCTAGTCTAGTTCAGAAACTGGATGTAAGAGACTATAAAGATACCTGAAAACCATACCTGATTGGTTACAAGCTTCTTCAAAGCCAGAGAGATTCTTTAACATAGAAATTGGAAACACTTCATCTTCTTCTGTTGTGGACTCTGATGTTAACTCTCCAAAATGAACAGGTACATCCACAAAATCTCCACTTGATGCTGCAAAATGCCAACATAATTTTAATTATTTGGACACAACCTGTGTCTAATCCCTTAACATCATAATATGATACTCTTCATAACAAATTTTATTCGATTGTTAGCTCATGAATAGCGCCATTAACAGCCTTTTGGACTACAATCAAATTTCTGCATTGCTCCATTTACAAACATCTGTGATACAAGAAAGTATCTAATTATTTGAAGGTATTTATAAAGTTGCAAAAGTTACAATCTGTAGACCATGATGGATGATTAGAACTTCTATAAAACTTCGGGGGGAAACATGCTTTGTGTAAATAATATATGCTAATACATGTTAAAATTCAACTCACATTGAGATCCTTCATCTACATGTATATCATTACAGGCTACAGGTTTTGGCTTCTTAGGAACAGATCTAGACTTTATTATTCTAGGTTTCTTTCTGCCAGTTTCAACTTCTTTATTAACAAATGGTTCCAGTTCTATTCTAGTGGCATGACTGGTCTTCCTTTTCTTTTTCAGTCCAATTTGACTAGTTGAAGGTATCTGTGGTACAGTGATATGAGGTGTTGCAGAGACAGGTGATGTAAGTGTATTAGAGGTTTCACATTCCTCATCGTCTTTTGGTTCAGTTTTGATATTAACAGCTTTTAAAATATCACTGGCTGATTGAGAAATATTTTCTTGGGGAATTTTCACCTGATCATTTTGTTCCTTGATAACATTTCCAGTTCCATGAAAAATAGCATCATTTGTACTGGCTTCAGACTTAGTTAACTGAATATTGAGATCTGATATGGACACAGGGTTTATATTGTTTGGATCTTGTTGAGCACCAGGGGCCAGAGATGTGACATTTTGAATTTGAACAGCCGGTAACCATTCTGGCACCACTCCTGAAACGGGCACTTGTACCATTCCAGTGAGTGGTATTTGCATTGACACTGACCTGGGAACTGGCATAGTCTTAGTTTGACCTTCAAGTTCAGTAAATGAAAGATTTGTGGCATTTGTTTTATTAGTGTCAGATTGTTCATCTGAAAATCCAGGATGAATATTACAGATGTCGACTATATCACAAGAACCAGGTTTGGCTGGAAATGTCTTACTACTCAGTAATGTTCCATGTAGTTCAGTTTTTACTATATTTTCATCAAGAACATAATTATATTTGTTGGAATTATCAACTCTCATAAAAATATGTCCAATGATTTCAATATTGGTATGAAAGGGAACAATACCAGAACACAAATACTGTAAATTCTTAACAAGATTTGACTTGAATTTCTTTTCTGTGGCAAGGTCCATGGTGGTCAATAAGCTAACTTTTATATCGGTACTGAAAATAAAAGTGCACAAAATTTTAAATGGATTACTTGATAGATCAAAAAGATTGTAAAGAAATGTTATAATTTTTCTTTTATGTATTGGGAATACTTTTAGTATCAATTTGCATATTTCAAATTTTCAATCTAACCTGGGGTGGAATGGAGCAAATTGATGCTATCAGTATAACCTCTAAACAATCCCTTTAAAGTGATACCACATCTATTAGAATGAACAAAAAAAATTAAGTTCTCAAACTTTGGTCAATGTATTTATATATTCATCAACGGTGTCCAAAGTATACAAACAGAATCAAATAAACCCATGAAACTATGTAATTTTTCATACAATTACAGGATATTATTAAAAAAAGCCAACTTAAAATTTTAGTAAGCGTTTTTCAATTACTGTATATAAACATATTAATCTGGATTTATTTTATTTAGGTAATCTGTTGTAGAGTTATGCCATAAGTCCCCTAATGAATATTTACTCTTATTAACCAACGCTTAAAATTTAGATTTTTTTGTTCATTCAAAGAGGTTGTATTCCTAACTTTAAATATATTATCATAAAAATCCTCTGTCAGTAAAAACTCTTCTTCTGTTCATTAAAGGGTCATTCTGCATTTTTGAAAAAAGTTTCCATTGTCAAAAAAAATCGCAAATGCTACCTGAGAGTATTTTTAAAGTATGCTTATTGTATCTCTATACCTTTTTGATCAAACTGAATTTGGTTTTAAAGGGTTAATTACAAACAGGGAGTACTTATTGTTGATTAAGCAATTTGACCTAGTTTTGGTGTTTGCCTTTTAAATGGCTCAATATTTCTAGCTGAAACCTTTTAAATACACAAGAGGGACATTTCTGTACAATTAGGCGTTTATTTTACTCAAATCCGTTCAGTAGTTTCCTATCAGCGTCCAAAAAACATAACACACTTAAAAACCTTACGTAAGGTTTTTAAGAATTTTAGCATGTTTTTAGCGTTTAAAAATTAACGGCTGGATTTTTTTAGTTAAAACTTTCAGATACATTAAAGGTCACATAGTTACAGATTTTGGTGTAAAGTTTTCACAAATTTGAAAGAAAAAATTTTTTGACCAAAAAAAAATTCAGACTGTCCCTTTAATTATCGCATGCCCATTTTGAGCTCAATCATGCATGGCTAATACTGAAATGTAGCCTAGGCCTAAAGTCAAAAAAATACAAAAAGCGATCAGATAGCTATCAGAGGCTGGAATAGAGTCAAGTTTCGGACTAATTTACAACCTTGACCTTGAATAACTGACCTCTTTACCTCTCTACAAACTAATTAAAAAAAGAAACAAACGCGATTTACAGAATTATTTAAAGATAATTATACGCTTAAACTATCACATCAGATCTTTCTTTCCTCAAAATAAGAAAGTCTTTGCCTAACTTTAACAGTCGTAGCAGTAAAAAAGTAGACCTTTCGAATTGACAGGGACTACTTTGTCTGGGTCAAGTCGGCCATTGTTAACTTATTTAGAATTTGTAAAATCGAAATTGTCCTACAATTTCGACGGGACGTAAAGTCCATTTACAGCGCTATTTGAGCAGTTAATGCATAAAGACTGTTCTATAAAGTATGCAAATTCGAAAGAAAACAATACCAATGCGTTGTCACAAATGATTTTCAAAGAATACCTACGAAAATTTCCGAAATTAGAATTCGTATTCACACATGAATTTATTTATTTACCACTACGCGTGCTAAGGGAGTATTTTTTATACGAAAGATACCGTTACATTGACACACAATTTATTGCATGAGGTAATTTCTATATTTATTGGGGTTTTTATCAGTGGTTTGCATGCATTATTCTATCAAATCTTTTTCGCTTTCTTATAAGATTTAATTCTTTTGTCAGAAGAAGCACAAGCGATGATATAATGTCAGCTCCCGCCATTTTCAAGTAGGCGAAGTAATCGAACGAAAGTTCGGTACATTCGGTTAGGCCTATAGGCCTATGTATAATATTGCCGTTAAGTGAAATGCATTTGATCTCACTCTATCATTTTGTGGGTAATATTGAAATGAAATAGATTTAATTTAACGGTTGAAAGTAAACTTGGTTTAGTACTAGTAGGCCTAGTTCCTACTACAAGCAGGCTTATAATATATTATAATTACCATAGCCGTAGGAGACAGGGGGGCCTAAATATTATGTTTTCGGGCAAAAAATCCCCCAAATCGGGCAAAATATCATTAAAATTTTGGCAATAAGTCGGTTTGCCCTCCCCCGTCCCCCCCAATGAGTCGTGGGCCCCTACGGCTATGATAATTACTACCAAGATATACAAAAAAGTGTTTTATTAAGCGTTTATCATTAATAACTGCAAAAAGACTGAAAGCGTGTTTTTAGAGTAGCCTACTGCACCTTAACTGCAATAATTGAACTACCAGCACATTATGGCCTATGAATAATTTTTAGTTACAGTTAGCCTATTGAACTTCAAAATAAAAGCACATGATGTAAACTTTTTATTTTTTAGCATTTAGATAACTGATGGTGCATGTCACAGAAAGGGATAGCTGACATGGCAAAAAATCCCAAGCCACTGCCCAAATGGATGTTAAAATCATCAAATGATAAAAGAGAAAAATCACAAATTAAAGAGTCTGGATCAGAAAAACCAAAACTTGGGTATGATATTATTTGAAAATTTTATTTTACATTTTGCTAGTAGTAGGCCTATTGCATGTTAAATAAAAAGTTGAATAAAAAAAATGACAATTTGTAATCCTGGTTGGATTGTGCTTACTAAGTTATTAAATTGAATCTTTTAGAAGAAACATCAAATTTCTATTGCTATAGCTGGTGCCTCCTCTCGATCTTAAATTTGTTTTCTTAAAAGTATCATAAGAAAAAATTTATTATTCAGGCTGCGTAAAACAGTGTATTTTCTATCAGAGAAGGAACTATTAGATACAGCTAAAGAGTTATTAGTACAGGTAAGTAGCTTAGCTATATTGTCTATCTTTCACCCTAATTTAGATAGATTTTGTGCAGGAATCAATATGTTATCAATTGGCAATAATTTATCATGTCACTTCCACTTGACAAATCATTGTACAATCCCTGAAGTTAAAATGATACCACCTCTTAGAATGTACAAACAAATTAAGCTCTCAAACTTGGTCAATAAGAGTATGAGAATATATATTCATCAACGGTGTGGTGTCCAAAGTATACAAACAGAATCCAATAAATCCATAAAACTAGGTAATTTTCCACACAATTACAGGTTAGAATTGAAAAATGCTTAAAATTTGAGTAAGCGTTTTTATACGCCCTCATCTCTCTATGAGGACGTATATTGTAGTCACCCCTGTCCGTCCGTCGGTCGGTCCGTCCGTCAACATTTGCTCGTAAACGCTCTAAAAACTAGAGTTTTTGACGGATGTGTATACATATTCATAAAACGAAGATCAAGTTCGAATTTGAGCTATTTTCGATTGTTAGAAGCAGAGTTATTGCCCTTGCCCCAAATCCGTCGGTCCGACCATCAACATTTGCTTGTAAACGCTCTAAAAACTAGAGTTTTTGACGGAATCAAATGAAATTTGATATGTGTATACATATTCATAAAACGAAGATCAAGTTTGAATTTGAGCTATTTTCGATCGTTAGAAGCAGAGTTATTGCCCTTGCCTCAAATCCGTCCACCAACATTTCCTTGTAAACACTCTAAACTCTAGAGTTTTTGACGGAATCAAATGAAATTTGATATGTGTATACATATTCATAAAACGAAGATCAAGTTCAAGATCAAGATCAAATCCGTCAACATTTCCTTGTAAACGCTCTAAAAACTAGAGTTTTCGACGGAATCAAATGAAATTTGCCCCAAATCTTAAATATGCTATTACTCTCTTAGTTTTCAACCGATTTTGATGAAACTTAAAATGGATGTTATTGGACCTAAATCGAAAGGTTTGAGAAAGTTTTGTTTTCTCCTGATTAAATTTTTTCCTTTTTCGTTAGGCGTATTTAGCCGTGGTCCACTATCTTTCAACTATTGTTTATCAACATAGTTTTCTGGGTTTATCAGATTATTTAGGTAATCCCTTTGTATTGTTATGCCACTAGGTTTGTCCCCTGATGAATAAATACTCCTATTGACCAAGTTTGAAAATATTGATTTTTGTTCATTCTATAAGGTTGTATTCTTTTAAGAGGCTTGTCTCAGAAGATAAAACAAAATATTTTATTCTTTACAGAGACAGATTATGCTGAGAATTTGTGATAGAGTTTCTTTTATATTCATTTACCATTTGTTATTTTTTAATTTATAAAAAAAGGAAATTTTTATTTCAGGCTGGTAGAGAAGATATAATTACTGATCTCGAACAAAAAAAGAATGAAAAGGGTAAAAAAAGCAAACTGAACATTTCTATGAAAGACAAGACTTCTGATCCCAATACCTCATCATCTTCGCCTTATAAACGTGACACAGATAGTCCTGATTTATTTAGTGATCTCAGTGCTGGCAGTGACGATAATCAAAACAGTGTTATGAAAAATACTCCTAACAAGAGACATGTTGAAACAGAACAGACAAATGGGCAAAGTTCTGTTGACAAAGTTAAGAAACATAAACCAGATTTGTCAATTTTAGACGAGATCTTCTCCTGATAATCTATTTCGATCATTCAGAAAAATGAAATGAAATGAATGGAGTTTTACGTCCTACTTTTCTGCACCTATATGGGCTAAAATTGAGGACGAGCAAATGCCATGCAGTGTGCATTGAGAAATTTTGCCAGGACAGCAGCTTTAGCCTGCTCTTATTTTCGATTTCCAACTGTCGAGGGATCTTTAACGTGCACAGCCAACAGCACATGGGGCCTTGGTTTATTGTCCCATCCAAACGATTAGACGCTTTTTTCATGTCAGCCCCTCCGACCTACATCACTGACGGGGAAACCGGGTTGTTGATCATTCAGAGATTGACAATATGGCCAGTGATTGTCCGATATTTTTATGGTATTCAGACGACCAAGATTGCTCATTGAGATTCAATAAAACAAGTTTATTAACAATGTTCAGAATGAGGTCCACCTGTTTAAAAATAAAGTGAGGGTGTCAGCAGAATTGCAGCAAAGGAAATAGATGGGTAAACACTGTTTATTTGAAGACAGAATTTGAACCGACAGAACTTGTGCAGAACTCCCCAATCAGGTGCTACCTCAGATGCCAGGGAAAGATGAAATTCAAAAGTAAAACTTCCAAGGTTTCTGGATTGGAATTTTTTTAATTTCCCTGCTTGTTATTGCATAAATCATAGTTGTCTCCCTTGAAAAATAATTAGTACTCACTATATAAGTATATAAAACTTTATTACATAACATTCAATTAGCACTTTAGTTCATATACACACAAGATATCACCCAAAACATTGATATTAACCTAACATGCTATATATATCGACGTTCTCCAATGTTTTTGGACTTTTAATCAGCACAAGTTATGGCACACTTGAGGCAATTCCAAATATCTAGATGCTAAACCATTATCTCAATTTATTATATATCAATAATGGTATATTCATTCTCTGCCTCTCTGCTTCAAAATATGCAACAAAAAGTAATAAAGTACATCAATTTTTCTTTGAATATCAAGTGTTTGGTAGTTGACACACATAATCTGGTTTTAAAGGAACAATTTTAGTGTTCACTAGACTGCAGATCATCACAATGAAGTCAAAATTGTATAAAAATCTAACATCTTTTCACAGAGCCATACACAGGTTCACAAGTTCATACATTGTTCATTTTTCAGAATCGTTTTGGATCTGATTTTTTCATTTCTATTAATCTGTCATCTTCATAGAATTCCACATCTTTATTTAGGTGAGGCATAAACGCTGTAACGAAATGATTGAATAGAGATTTAAAAAAAAGCTGGAAAAAAGACCAGGACATGGATAAGTCACTCTTGTAACCCCTGTTTTTGACAGTCAAGGGGTTTAAGGTGCTTCACGTGGACCGGCTGTAGTTGCTCAGCTGTAATTTTGGTTTTAAATTGCTATACAAATAGGTTTTAATACTTAAAACATATTTATATACAGATTAAAATGAATAAAAAAAATTTGGATAATTTTAAACTCCCCAACTTTTTATCAAATAACATACCAAATATTCTAGCTCGTTTAATAAGTTTGGCTATATATTTCTGCATGGGGATACATAATCCAGTTACTCTTCTACCATATATTCTCCCTGTATGTGGGGATACAAACTGACTTAATAACTGGGCATTCTGAAAGTATTAATTATAATAATTAAGGGCAATGTCAAGGCTAAGTATGTTTCATTGACTGGGACAAAGGCTGACAGCTTTAAAAAGATAGATAGTTTATTAACAGACACATTAACTTATAGTAAGAAAAGGAGTGTAAAAATAATGTGATAAAACCTAAAAACTCTTTTTATTCTACGTTACTTAATCATGATCTAATGAGATTCTTTTAAAAATTGAGTTCAGTGGATATTTCCATCAGTATTTTTTTAATATCTCAAAATCTCACCTTATAATTTATCTCTACATTATATTTACATAAAACACATCTCCTAGGTTTAGGAGCATATGGATCTTCCATTGTAAGTAATGGCTGTAATATAGAATACAATTACATATAACAATACTGGGATAAAATGTGCATCGTTATAATTCAATTATGAATAAGATAGAGATACTTCTTCAACCAGTGGGATCTTAAAATCTACAATTTAAAGCGCTTTTTCTAAAACAAATAAAAAATTGAAAATTAACATGAAATAAATGTGTAAATTAACAGTAGCCTAAATATATGTAACTGATATATTAAGCAGAAACTGATAGATCTCCTTACAGTTTATAAAATGTTAAAAAAGAACTCTACCTCATCTGATTCCATCTGTTTTAAAAGTTTTTCAACTTCTTCTGGTGAGAATGTCACTTTCTTATCATCAAAATCAGGTTGATATTGTGAGGGTAGTTTGACATTGCCAGCCTCAGTTAAAGAGACTACCTTGTATTTTAATTCTTTGGTACTATACTTCCTATGAATAACTACAGATGAACCTTAAAAATTAAATTGGAATGGGGAGTAAATTATTTCATACATTTTAATACCCACTATACATTACCTAAGATTTGCAATGTACCCTACTACCTACAGTTATGAATAAATTCTATAGATATGTGCAACATATGATTCAATCAATAGAATTGATACTTAATACCACTTAGTTTAGGATACTCAACAGTCATTCCACAGGGTTTTCATTTTTTTTCATTGTCAATAATGGAATCATTGCTTGAAAAAGAGTCGATTGGCTGATTTAACCTAGCTATAGTTACAAGTCAGGGCCTAGATGGTCTCCTCAACCTTAGTCCAGTATGGACTTTTGTTTTAGGATTGTTATAGGCCGAAATTTGACCTCATAAATCAGCCAATCACAGTAAAGCATTCGATATATCAAAATGGCGTCCTTTTTTCAATATATTAACCTGGTGTTGACATTTATGGACTTTAGTGTGGATATGTTGGTTTAAGCGTGAAGTGCAAATCGGATTGATTTCAACATACAGTAAATTCACAATTTGACCATAACCCTTGTCATAGCAGGAGTGCAGACAGAATACCGATTATCATTGCATATTAATAGGCCTACATAGTAGACTACCTCAACCTTTACCAAATCTGTTAATCAAGTCTTGTTCAATTCAAAATGAAACCTCTGATTCCGTATTCATTTGCTAAGAAACGACGGCAAAGCTTATATCCGTCGAAACCGGTAACCGGTAACCTGAGGATACATCTAATGACAGGTCAATATTCAATCTCTCATACAGAGTTGTTCCCCTTCGGTCCAGATTTCACCTCTGTCACTGTCTGAGCGGTTTTACAAGATTCTTGTAAAACACCTTTATGCTCTATATTTTGCTTTTTAAACGCTTTCCGTGTCTTTATTCCCACATTGTTTTAGTAAAAGCATGAAATATTATTTCATTTGAGATTAAATATAATTTTCAAACAGTTTAAATGTAAGGACTATATTTTTGTGTAACGCTATCTCATGTTTGAGTAATTTGTTATAAGTATTCATCCGAGAAAACGTCATTATTTAGATTACGTCATAGAGGAGAATGCAGTCTTGATGAAGTTGTCAACACAAAATAGGACTATTTTTTGAGTAGGTGACAGAGATTGAATCTGGACTGCCAAAGCTAGGAAAGACAACTCTGTGTAAGAGATTGGTCAATATTTGGTATATGTCGGTAGTTAAAAGACATAATGTTCAATTTAGGAAATACTGACTGAAATCTCAAATAAATAAAACGCGTAAGGTATACAAATAAGGGAGTGGAATGTGAAAATTGAATACCAACACGTCGTTTGTTCAGTGAAGGACAGCAAACCATGAGGCCTTTTCAAGATTTGTTTTCCTAAAACTCTGAACATGGAGGCCGCCATCTTGAATTTTTGAGGACTTCTCGTCCGAACACAGGGTTACTTAGACATATCGACCAGAGTCGATATAAAGGAGAGTCAAATCGACATCCACTTATGATTGGATGTCTAAGGTTCGAAAAGCTGTAGACTTACAAACGTCGACAGAACCACATTTTTTCTTTCAGTCACTTCTGTAAGGTACATTTTTTAGCCTTTTTTTATACGCCCACATCTCTCTATATGTATGTTGTCGGTACGTCCGTCAACATTTGCTTGTAAACACTCTAAAAACTACAATTTTTGATGGAATCAAATGAAATTCGAGTTATTGCCCTTGCCCCAATATTTTGAATACGCTATTACTCTCTAAGTTTTCATCCGATTTTGATGAAACTTTTGAATGTTATTGGACCTAAATCGAAAGGTATGAGAAAATTCTGAATAAATTTAAAGAGATTTAGGCTGCTTAGTCAGTTTTGACGTAATTCAGTTTGTGCTTAAATCTTCCAAATATTGTTCATTTTACTATCTGCATGCCGTGGTGGGCGTATATTCCCCCACCTCCGGGCACCTCCCCCCATTATTGCTATCCGTCGGTTGAAAAAGTGCCGTCGGTAAAGTTGAGCCGACCAACCGCAGGCATAAACATAAAAAGAATTCAAAATTATAGCTTCAAATAGCCTTCCTACAGTGTGTCCAATAGCTAAAACCCCAGAGCTGGACCCCCAAAAAGCCCAGGTGGGCCCTTGTCAATATATTCTGTGGTTCATCTTTACCATTGCACCCCCAGTTTCGAAAACCTGGCTACGCAACTGCCAAGGAATGACAAGAATAGTGTAGGGAGAAAATGAAGGTTTGAACTACAGAAAAATTCATCTTTTCAAATATATCGAGGTTTTGTGGATGCGAGCTATAAATACCCTGTTTTAGTGTACAATCCGAAGATCGAAGATTGATGTTCGGATTATACCCAGCCATATCTGTCCTAACAGCTATCAGAGACTGTGAAAAGAGTCATCAAGTGAGGGACCTTCAAAGTGTGGGGTGATGAGTTGTGAGGGGGCTTGGGGAGGGAATGGTGGCTTGCCCCCAAACCCCGGACCAAAATAGAATTTGGAGTAATATAATTGTGCCTTCCTAGACTCACACATTGAAAAAAAAATGCCCAAATTCCACCCCTCCTGTTCCTACGGGCATGCGTTAATGGTTGGATTTCATTGACACAGCGTTGACAATTATAATATTGCCTCCAATTTTGAAAGAGAAAACTAGGTCACCTCAAATTCCGTTCTTCAGGTCACTCTGGTTTTGTTCACCTCATTACTAAACTTATCTAAAATCTCAATGTTGTTATGGAAAATAATGAACGTTATCTACATTTAATAATATGATGATATCTATTCGTAAATTAAAGACGTACATGTCACAGAAACACAAACTAGACAAAACACATATATTTTTTTATACACAAATAATAATTCCATTCAAACTGTTAGAGACCATATCAATTATGTGATCTGGAATACCAAGATGTTAATTCAGTTAGGATTTGATTATTCAGCAGAATATTTACAAATTGTATTTGTGATATGAATTTAGATTTTACAAGAATTAGAATTGCTGCCATACTGTGCAACACTTTTCATTACACCAAAGACAAATTTTTATAGGAGATTGTTCAGCTTTTTCGAGTAGATTTGAGCTTTGAATATATGGAAATAGGCCTACTAAAACATAATCCCTTAAAACATATCTCTACCTAAACATTTATCTTCCATTTTCTGTATATTATGTGTTTTCTATATCATTAGAATACGAGTCGTACCCTTGAATTTCAAATGCTGATAATAATGACTAGAAATTTGGAGGCTGAAATATGAGGGAGAGTTGTGAACACTGGATTAGCTTGGCTCAAATATAACAGGTTCAGATTGGTCGAATGGACAGGGAACACATCCCTTTATGCAGGGCTAAATTAAAATGGGTCCTATATATCATTTAAAAAAAATCTTTTAATATATATAGTTATAGAATTTACTAGTAATTTTTTTTTTTAGAGTTTACTAGAAAAGTTTTTATAGAGTTTACTAGTAAAATGATTATATAGAAAAGATGCCATGTTTTTAAATATTGTTAGTGGTAATAACAATTTGTTTTTAAAAAAAAATATATAACTACGAGCCCCTGTAAAGTGAGTTTAGAGTCAACTAGAAGTGAAATTTGTTATTCATATAATTCCTATTCTTATTTCTTATAGATTCGACATAGGTAGTATATTTACAAGATGGGAAAGTAGAGATTGTTTGAAAGCTTTCCGTTGTTTGTGGCAAAGGGAGGCTACTGATGTTCAGACTAGGACCACAAACAGGGCTGTCTAATTTGACTCCCTGTAAAGATCGAGCGTGGGGTTTAATATGCTTGCTTTTTTTTAGTCAGGGCGCCATAATGGTCAGTGTTGGTTCTGTAATCGGTTGGTCTTGATCGAACAAAATTGTAGTCAACAACGAAAAACTTTTTTTTTTCGTGTCACCATATCTCCTTTCATGTTATCCAAAAGCATTGTAAGAGCAGAGATTGCCCAGCAAATATTTGTCAGTTAGTATATTCAGGTATTTTTTTAAAGTTATGACGATAAACTGAATAATTTATAGATAGGCCTACTGTTAAACCATTTTTTAACTTGTAGACTCTTAATTAATACCAATGCTACATGAAAGTATCCAGTTTAAAGGTCATTTAAAAATATTTAGTATAAAATTTAGATTTTTTCCTTCAGAAACAAACACAATTTCAAAATATTTTTAACTTTTTTAAATTTTCCTATTTGAATACTATGACGTAACGTCATTGTTTACTATAACGTCCGCGTTAACGATATAAAACACAACGTTGCTATTTTTTTATCGTCACTTTTAATTCAGGAGTAGAGAAGAACGGTTGTATCAGGTTAGTTCAGTTTTAAATTAAAAAATTTCATTTCAGACTGAGGAGTTCTTGGTATTGTTATTACTATTGTCCGTCAACAATATTAATGGACATAAGTTATCATCGTTCCTTTAGCAACGGTTATCATTTAATTTCATTAATCCGTTGCTCTCATGATAGTACATTCTCGGCATTAATTGTGATTGGTAGAGGGATTACTCTTCGACCAGTTAGATTCCTTGTAACAAATTATTGTGGGAAAACTTTCGAACTTTACTAACTCGGATTTTTGAGTTAAGTCGAATGTTTCCAAGTTACTAAGTCTAATTTTCGAGTTAGTAAGTCGGATTTGAAAAAAATATATATATATATGGCACTACTACGCTTCCATACAATTCTGAAGCTTCCTTCAATCTTAAATGTTGACACTGATGATAAGTCATATACACAAAGACTGCACATTGTTATTATCTTCTATATGTAGATGAGGTTCTAAGTAATATAATTGTAAACTGTTCGTTGATGGACCATAGGAGCAAGATTTGTGGGGAAAAGGGTGTACCATTAGGAAAGTTGTCTTGCAGATAATTCCAAAATTTACCGACTTTTTGAGGTTGTGCTACATACCCAATTTTGGGTCGTGACCCATTATTCGTATATAGGTATATTATATTCATCAGCAGTCAAAACTGATAGATATACAACATAATATGTTTATATCCCAATAAATCCAGATTAAGACGATTATAACTGCACATATTTATTTAATTATACAGTTTTATTGCACATAACAATCATATTATTTGGAAGTCATCAAATGAGACTAATTTTCGCCTATAATGCTTCTTCAGGCCAGGATAAGACTTCCGAGATGAACAAAATAAAGGTGGAGGTGTTTCTCCCCAAAAATATGTAATGTGTAATAGTTTTTTTCATAATGAAAAATGAATGGATGGAAGCGTTGGAATAAAATGAAAGTTGAAGTTTAAAAAAATATATTTTCAAACAAAATGACGTGTCTTTTGCCTTTCCGTATAAAAATAAATATTTTCAACAAAAGTGACGTTTCTTTTGCCTTTCGGTATAATAAATGCTGCTTCCTTTTCCTTTCGATATGAAAATAAATATTCTGAAACAAAAGTGACGTTTGTTTTGTTTTTGTTTTGCCTTTCGGTATAATAAATGCTGCTTCTTTTTCCTTTCGATATAAAAATGAATGTTTATAGCTACAATTAGGAATGTTGTCAATGGTACACAAATGAGTTTTTGCAATCAACATTTCTGCACCTGTATATCGAGGTGAGAGATTTTAATATTACGAAATCACATAACTTTCAGTGTAAGGTAAGTGGATATCGCTCTAAAAAAATATCCACTTTTGTCCAATTAATTTACCACAATTACCACAATGTTATTCTATAGGCTACCATGTTAATCGTAACTTCACTGAAGCGATGTTTCATAATGAATAATAAAGCTGTCATAAATAATATTTGATCTGAATACCTGAACGGAATTTGGCATATTATTGGCATTGTCTTGATCGAGAAGTAAGGTGTCGCTTACTCTTTTCTTGGACTCTATAATGATGGAAGCAATCTAGTAAGCTACGTTTGATAAATCACCACTAGCTACCGGAAACTACCGAGAGTTGTCGAATGGAACTATCAACATTCATTCTTGCTCTATATGGAGTCTAGTCATCAATCTAAATTTGATGGAAAGATCAGAAGAAGAGTTTTACACTATTTAAATTGATCGCTTCCATCTTCCAACAACCTTATAGTTCGAAGCATCTCCTGCCCAAGACCACTTTTTGATCGGCTTATACCAATTTTTCCCATATGAACTTAAAATGTAATCGCCTGTGTTACAAGGAACTCGCACCAGAACACCCATTAGTTCTGACCAACAATTTTTAAACTTTGGTATAGTAAACCTAAAAGAGATATAATCAGTGTGACAGTTGATCGATAAGAAACAATTTTTATTGCATAATGTCAATGCCTATACTGTATTCATACATTTATGTCGATGCTTCCGGATTCATTAGAACTGGTTTCAACGTCTATCATTTAGGTCGTGTTGCGGTTGTATCTCACTGGAATTCGGAATTTTCTACAACAACTGAAGTCTAATTGAAATTAAACCCTTATTTCTTTCGTTCCACCATAGAACTAAAAGGTAGGGAATGCCAAGAAGGACAAATAAATAGTTTATGCCTGGCACGCATGCGCTGAATATGAGGGTTATCGCATAACTTCCGCTTTCTGCAAAATGGCACCTAATTGCCTAACAGACATAATTCAACTGGCTACCGACTGCACCTAAACTCGGCGTTAAATGTATTGATGTTTACACAGTACGAATGTGAGAGAAAGGCTAAGATAGTGTTTTATTTGGAAGATGGACTAGTTTGAGATTTGACATGTTTAAAATTTGAAACAATTTCTTAAACATTTTTCGACCATATTGCGTATTGTTTGCTGGCTTATTGTTTGCTGGCCAAGTGTCTGCTACCTTCAGCCCGGTAAAACTCACTGCATGGTAGGTCTAAATTTAAGCCATGGCATAAGAGGTTTTCATGCTTAAATTTAATAATTACATTATTTCTACAGTAACATAGGCCTATAACATATAGAAATATGTATACTTATCATTACATATCAAATCATAAAATTTCAGTTGTAAAAATCTTGTTAAATTAGATTTTCTGTGATAATTTTCAAATTAACTTCTTTTGTTATTGTTTACCATAACTATTTTTACGCTGCACCAGAAGTTAAAAAAAGACCCCCAAGTAGAAATTCGGTCAACCATAAATTTAAACGGAAGTTCAATATTTATTTGTCCTTCTTGGCATTCCCTGCCTATAGTTCTATGGTTCCACGACCTTCTTACATTGCTGGCAAGTTGAACCGCCATCTTGTAAGGTGAGATAACACCTTGTTATTTTATATGTGGTCTGAAGCTTTGTAGCAGCGGGGCGTGCGTCATATCCGGTAAAAATCTTTCTTGAATAACAGTAACCATGGGCACCCAGGGGGAATTATAAATGTACCAAATAGAAGTTTGTAGTTAAAAAGAAAAGGGCTAGAAACCCTCTCTACAATCCCTTTAAGTCATTTTAATAATGTATGACTTGATAGCTACATCAAGCATCTTTAACAAGTTTTCTTTGACCAAGTTTTTGATAGAAAACTTTGAAGATGACAACCCACATCAACAGGAAACTATGTCCAGCCTCGCACTTTCAATCGAATCATCCAGTATTCTCATACGAACTAGGATATCAACTATTTCAAAAGAGCTTCTTAACTGAACAATAATACAAACCTTAATTTACTTTTTCCATTCGTTCCGCCTATCCAGAATGAATCTTCTTCTTTATATACAAAAAACAAATCGAATTTCACTTTCTCCCATAAAAATGAATATTCAAAGCTATCGTTCAACTGTAAAATAGTATGATAAAATTGAAAAATTAAATGAATTGAGTATCAAGTCCCACACCTGTTTAGGAAGTAGCCTACAGTTATCACGAAAATAGTAAGAATCCATAATGTGGGCGTGACTTACCCCGAACTACTTTTTTTAAAACGGAACATCGACTGAATCAGTCTGGCGTATGAATTCAATGTCGGTTTACTATTTTCGTGTCTGTTATTTCATTGAAAAAAAAAGCACATGTAATCTTGCTGACGTCAATGTATAAATATCACCTCAATATCGTGTGTGAAAGAATCATTTTTGATAGTACGAAGTTTCTTTTGGGTCAAACATAATTTATTGTCAGGTAAAAGCAATCTTCTTTAAACACTGTTTTCAACTGAATAAAAACGAATTGTTTAAATACAAGATTTAAAAAAAACCCCAAGATTTATGATGAATTTAATTTCTTAGTTCATTGATAAGGAATATAATACAATTGAAGATTAATGCGATACTAACTTTACCAAAAGTGTATCTGTGTGTAAATCCCACCTTCTTTAAACTTTTTAGGATATTGTCATTATAGTCTTCTCTAAATATTAAAATATCTAAATCTGTTGTATAGGACATAATACCACACTGTCGGTACCAGCCTATAATAACACGAACATATACATAATGTTCTCTGTTAACCAATTTAAAGCGATACCACCTTCCTCTTAGAATGAGCAAAACATTTATGTTCTCAAGCTTGGCTGAGTATGATAGTACAAATTTGTTCCATTTCAACCATGTTCCTTAAGCAACGGCTATCATTTCATTTCATTACATTAATAATTAGTAGATAATGTAAATGTCTAACGTTGCTGAAGGAACATGCATTTCAACAGACATCTGTGGTTCCAACAATTCCACTTAAAGGGGAATGTCCAGTATTTTTTAGGGTCGATTTGGGCCTTGAATATATATGCAAATAGCGTTCAGAAGTACTACTTATGCACGAAAATCATATAATTCCTTCAATTTTATCCTTAACTTAACATGTATTCCTTCATTTTCTGTATATATTTTTTTTCTATATAACGCATAGTCTTACTAAACGGCGAGTCGTAATTTTAACTGTCAAATGTCGATATTTATGGGAACATGTGTTTTTAAAGGCTTGAACTTTGTATGAGAGTTGTGAACAATATTAAGGATTAGATAAGCTAAAAAAATTCCAGATTCTGAGACCAAATTTTTTTTTGGTCGAATAGTTAGTGAACCAAATTAAAGGCAGGCTAATATCTCTTATAGTTATGAAAGAGAACGGGCCATGTAGTGAGTGAGCCATGTAGTAAGAGTTTAACGTACCTAACAAGGTGCCTTCAGCTATGGTAAACGGAACTCTATGCTGGTCCAAAGCTTCTCCAATTTTTTCTAACATTTCAACTGCTTTAAAAATCCACTTTGTAGGTTTTCTGGATATATTGTATTTTTTATAAAATAAGTCTGCTCTGGTATAGTTACATTCTATAAATTCTGATTCATGATAATCTTTCAGGAATTGTTCACCATTTTCAGGAATTAAAATTGTGATGTTGTCTAAAATTCCTAAAGTTGTGTTGAGGCTGAAAGTATACAATGGATATACTCTAAAGAATCGATGACAAGTCGTTATTTTCTGCATGACCTTTGATCGTTCAAAATAAATTAAATAAAGGACATAAATTCCACTGCATCTCATTTCCTTCGCTTGTTTGATACCCAGTGATGCTATCATTTCATTTCATTACATTAATCCGTTGCTATCATGATAAGACATTCTCGTCATTAATTTTGATTGGTCGAAGGATTATATAATATAATCGACATAGTCGACATATTGAATAAATTATAGCTCAACCAATCACAATCATTCGTTAGAGAGTGTCGTCTTCTTTCGCGGAAAAAACAGCCAATCAAAATCTATCTCCAAAGAAGAGTTGTCTCCTCCTGCCCAAATACCAGGCAAGATGGCCGCCTATTATGGCCGAGTCATTATATAGTCTCGAACAATGACGAAGGTTGAGCCGAATGCTAAATTATATGTAAAATACGTACCTTTTAAAACTAAATGCGTTTTTCCCAAAGTGCAGATTATCCAACCTGTTCGATAAACTTTCTAAATTGTCATGTTTTATTTTTTTGATTAAATTTTCTTTTTGTATTTTATCACACCAAATAAAGTGTTTATGTCTTGTATATAACACTACGACATGGATTAAAAACTCGGTGTCTTTGTGATAGATGAGGAAATGTGCTGGTAATGTTTTATTATCGAGGAATGAATACGTATATATTACACTATAATACACATTAAACCCTGAGTCTTTTAGATGGTCAAATACGTTAACCTGAAAATACAAACGTTGAAATGGAAGAAAAAGGAAACTCTTAGACATACATGTAACCCACTATTCAGTGGTTCCCAACCTGGGGTCCATGCCCCCCTAGGGAGCCATGGGATGTTTGTCAGGGGGCCATGGTGCATGAGAATGTATATAATTTGTTTCTCTAGTCCACCTTTTATTAAACTATAATTTGCTGTGTAAGGTCCGTAGTTGCTTGTTGTCATGCATCTGACCTCCTGATGATGAGGAAGCACAAGACAACAACCCTTGCGCTACGGGGAGCCATGGCTCTGGGAGCTTCGTGAATTTGGGCAACTTGAAAAAGGTTGGGAAGCACTGTACTATATAATAGTTAAACAAAAACTAACTAAAAAACGAAGAGTAAAATTAATTTTGATTAGCATCTACTGTTAAGCACCCCCACAGTAAGGTCTTACAATGACCTTTATTCTGTTAACCTTTACCCTAACCTTATTAGCTTCTGCTTTAACCAATTACATTACATTTACCGAATGCAAAAACGTGTTTATTTCGAGTAGGCCTACACAAATGGACTTCAGAAACTAGCTCTCCAATACTAATACCCCTCCACACCGTGTCACAACTTTCTTACCTTGGTATCTAGTGTACCATTCATACCAAGAGTAATCAGATTCCTCTCAGCTATAGTTTTATTACTCATACTACTATTCTTACTATGGAATATGTTCATTGATATCACATCTGGATCTATCATATATAATCTGTCTTTATATTTTTCTGATAAATTCAAAAATAAGTTAAACACATCCTAGAAACGACAGAAAAATATCAGCTATAAAGTGAAAACCAAGTCATAGCATGGCTTTAGGATATAGCCTAAAAAGCACTGTTGACGCTTTGGGACTTTGGATATTTCTTGTAAATGACTTTACATAGACTTGAATATAAATAGTGCTCAAGCTCTACTATGTTTTTAAGATTGACGTTTTGGCTATGGAAGCCTTCAATATTGCAAAAAAACTCATTCTTCAACTCAATTCTTATCAAATGGGCTTTAGTATTAGGCATGTGGACTAGGTTCTGGAGCATAGAGAGCTCCTCGGAGACCTTTTGTGATATTTTACAATGAGTGAAGTCATTTAACACTAAGTTAAGAAATTGTACGGACAACTATTTCTTGAAAGTTAAAAAATCCCTTGTCACTGACAAAAATCCGGCAATAATTGAGACTGTTAGTTCAAAAAGGGCCCAAGTCCATTATTTAGCCACAGTAACTTTTTTTTCAGAAAAA